>OZ038485.1:7715498-7805498 GCA_964036315.1 Acanthosepion esculentum | reverse complement strand
ACTGAGAAAAATATGAACACACTGATATGTATGTGTATATATATATATATATATATATATATATATATATATATAGAGAGAGAGAGAGAGAGAGATAAATAGATAGATAGATATGAACATACTGAGATATGTATGAAGAAACTGAGATAGTTATATAGATAATGAACAGACAGAGATAGATAGATAGATAGATAGATAGATAGATAGATAGATCGCAATGAAAAAACTTTTACAAACAGATTCATATGTACAGAGAGCGAAAAAGTGAGAGAGAGAGAGAGAGAGAGGAAGGTTGAAGTCCAATGAGACACATTTATTTATTGATGCTTGATTAAAGGTCGCAGAAAAAATAGTTTTTAACCTCTTTATTTTACAGTCATATCATTGTAATTGCGTATGTAATGTAAAAATCTTGGAAAGGATTTATAGGGGGATTTCGCTTACTCGTCGTACTTTCTGCAAGATCCAAATATTAAAGTGGCTTCGTTGGAATGTTCGTTATCACCTCTATACCACCTTTGACATTTCACCATTTTGGCGTTTTTGAACTTTTAACGATTAAGGCCAAATGAGATTATTTGCATAACAGATTCGGTCTTTCCTACATCTATGATTGCACTATTTTAAACACAGAAGTTCTGGATTTCAATGACCTGAAGTCTACTTTTAGATTTTTATTCATCATTTCGCCACAAGCAAAAAAGTAAGACACAAGGCGTTACTGAATAATTTCTGTTTATTAAAGCTTTTTCGTCTTTATCTAAATACTCTTAATTCATAGTTGTTTAGTTATAAAGCTTATATATATTTCATTTTATTATTATCAATTTCCTTAATATTGGATTTTGTGAATAATTATATATATACATATATATATACATATATATATATATATATATATATATATATATATATATATATATATATATACATATATATATATACATATAAATATATATATATATGTGTATGTATGTATGTGTCTGTGTGTGTGTATATATATATATATATATAATCTCACATATATATATATAATCTCATATATATATAATCTTATATATATATGCATACATGAGAAACTATATATATATATATATATATATATATATATAAAAGTGAACATTGTGAAAAGTCGCCCAATGATTGCATCTAGCATGAAACAGACTGTTGCCTCTAAGTGTTGACTTCTATGTTCACTTTTATATTTACACACGCTCTATATCTGATATTGAGCACTTTATCCCATAAATATAGCACACTTTAAGACTATATTTTTCATATATATATATATATATATATATATATATATATATATATGCATACATGAGAAACTATATATATATATATATATATGCATACATGAGAAACTATATATTACTAAGTTAATAAAAAAAATAAAAGGTTACTGAATCAGAGAAATGAAATAGCTATTTTTTGCAGTCATTGTCAAAAACCTTCCTTAAATAATGTTTAAAAATAAAATTAAAAAATGGGAGCTGGTAATATACATACTTATATCTGATATGAAATCAGAAGTAATTTTATTAAATTTACTTATTTTAAAATGAAATAATGTTTCAAAAATGGAAGCTAAAAGCTTCGAATTTAATTTTGTTATTAAAGTAAAGAACATTAGTTCTATTTCCTCGTCAATCGAATTTTGGAGTCAATAAAATTAAATTCGAAGCTTTTAGCCTCCATTTTTGAAACGTGGTTATTATTGTGTAACGAAAAAAACATATTTTAAATCAATTAATTTATAATATTAATGCTCTGTAAATTTACATTGAGCACTATTGTGTAAAAATAAAAATATCTCTAAGAGTACCGGATTATATATCTTACTGTTCTTCCTTTACATATATATATATATATATATATATATATATATATATATATATATATATATATATATATATAGTACAGGTAATAAATCCGTTGGTATATAATCGAAGTGGATCCTAGTAATATTAAATATTAAAACTGATCCACAAGAAGAGTTCAATATATTTATTATAACAGAGCATAGGAACTATACAATGGAATGTATGCTGGCTCAGTATACAATATTATCAGTAATACATTGGCCGTTTAAGCCACAGATCATTTTTTTTTTCGGCAGTTGGATTTATTTTTCTTTAAATTTGTCGTGTTCGTTGTAATTATATATGTTTAATATGATATTGTTAAGTTGGGATATAGATATATGGATGTTACTAACGCTGCTATAGCTGATCTTAACATTATTTTTGTTTAAAATCTCTTTTAGTTTTGGTAAATCATTAAAGTGCTTATGAATTAAATTTAGGAAAATTCTTCCTATATTCATTTGAACATTATCATGAACAGACGTGGATTAAATTTATATAATGTTACACCGACGGTGTCTCTCTTTATTTTTACCTTCTTTGTTTTGTTTTAGTTTTTTTTTTTAAACTCCAAATTTCTTTTATAGCTGCTTAGCTTGAAAGAACCTGAAGCCAACAATTATATTTTTGTTCATCCTTTCACCGCAAGCAAATCACTAAGTCACAAGGGGTTACTAATAATGTGAGAGAATATGAGAAAAAAGAGAATATTATTAAGGAGAGAGATAACAAAAGAACAGATATTAAGAAAACTGAACACAGGGATTAAAGGATGCACTTAAAGTTTTGTAGAAAAACGTCTCATATGTATATATATGTATATGTATGCATGTATGAATTATCTCTTATCACTTTATTTTTAATAATATTTTTAATAAAGTATCTCTTTCAATCTGTTTATCTCAGTCTGTCTGTCTGTCTGTCTATCTATCTATCTATCTATCTATTTATCTAAATCTGTTTATTATATCTCTGTTTGTCTTTCAATCTATCCATCTATCTATCTATCTATCTATCTCAGCGTGTCTATCTATCTATCTATATATCTATCTATCTCTCTATCTCAGTGTGTCCATCTATCTATCTATCTATCTATCTCAGTGTCCATCTATCTATCTATCTATCTATCTATCTATCTCAGCGTGTCCATCTATCTATCTATCTATCTATCTATCTATCTCAGTGTGTCCATCTATCAATCTATCTATCTATCTATGTAAATCTGTTTATTATCTGCAAATATATCTACAAATAAGTAACCGCAAAGCAAGAACCCGGAAGAGAGTTTCACAAGCGAGAAGTGCGAGAGAGTAAACTGTTAATTTAGAACGTACAGTCACATCCAGCTACTTCAACTGTAAAATGATGAGACATAACCGCCAATCTAGTACTGCGCTTAAATTCATAAATTCTGGGTTCGAAAGAGGAAAGCTCCCCAATTTCTTTTTCGTTTCCTTATTTCTATATTAATCTTGTTTTTAATTATTTCAGTCCAAGCAGGTCAGTAGAACGCCTAAGACGCAAGGGGTTATTGAGTGTGAAAAAATATAGGAAAAAGAAAAACATTATTAAGGGGAGAAAACAATAAATGAACAAGAATTAACAAGACAGACGATAACAGTTGGTATTGTATTTGAATCTTTGAAGATCAAAGTTGACTGAAAACACAGAAGACATGAGAGATATCCAAAAATGAAAAGAAGCGAGAGAAGAAACTGTTAACATAGAACTTACGGTTCCCTCAAGATATTTCAACTACGAAATGATGAGACCATATGCCAATCTCGTAGGTTGTTAAAATTCGTCAAGTCGATCTATCAAAGAGGAAAGCTCATGAGGACAATTGACATGAATATATTTATAGAAATGTCACAAGGAAGTCCCAGACAGCAGCAGGAAAATGACTGAAGACGAGATGCCATGTCACGACAAAAAAAAACAAAAAAAAACGTTACAGTTTTCATTTTGTATTTCTTTTGAAGAATCTCTAAAGAGTGCATTAATATTACTACAGTATTTTGACAGAAAAGTCATAAAATTCAGAGTCGTACTGTAAAAGTAGGTATAATAAATGTAATATATATATATATATATATATATATATATATATATATATATATATATATATATAGATGAACATGAATATGTATATGTATATACATAGACAAAAAACAGACTGATATATAAACACACATATAGATAGATAGCGAACACACTGAGAGAGATAGACAGACTGAGATAGATAGATGGACAGAACTAGCGAGCAAGCTAGATTATGAACAGACTGAGATATATCAATATATATGTAGATATATGGGGAGATAATAAACAGATTTAGATAGATAGATAGATAGATAGATAGATAGATAGATAGATAGATAGATAGATAGATAGATAGACAGAAAAGACGATTTTCTGTATTTTACCGATTCAGTCTGTATACTCACTTTGGTGTATATTATTATTTTTCCTTGTGCATAATGAGAGATAGAGAGAGCGAGGAGGGAGGGAGGTAGAGAGAGAGAAGCTCAAACATTTCAAATACTTCATCGAAAGATCGATATGTACTTAAATGCTTATTAAGACAAACTATTACTGGAATACTTCCAAAGTGTTGTAATTGTTCTCTTTCCTCATTTATTTGTGACTACGATGTTGAACAGAGACGAGAGTGCCAGCCACCCGAAATAAACAAATAGATTTTGACTCCGGTTTGACGTTCTTTGCATGATGGCAGTGAAAGATATGCGCAATGAGAGCTCCCTAATTCTAGTATCTTTCATTCTGTTCTTATCACATAATCTCTGGAATTTAATAGTCGTTATGTATTTTAATTTTAGATAGGATTTTAATGGCATAGAAGATCGTTGCCACTTGCAAGCAGTATACCAGGTAGTTGCCGCTTTTAGATAGGATACCAGTAATTGTCTCTTGCAGACAGTATACCAGGTAGTTGCCGCTTTTAGATAGGATACCAGTAATTGTCTCTTGCAAACAGTATACCAGGTAGTTGCCGCTTTTAGATAGGATACCAGTGATTGCCTCTTGCAAACAGTATACCAGGTAGTTGCTGCTTTTAGATAGGATACCAGTAATTGTCTCTTGCAGACAGTATACCAGGTCGTTGCCTCTTGCAGACAGTATAACAGGCCTTTGACTCTTGCAAATAGGAAAAAAAGTTTCAAATCTTGCTAACATAATCATTTTTTTTAATTCTGTATTTGAAAACGAGCATTTCTTAAATATTTAGAAAACCAACTTAAAATAATTTCGCCATGCATTCATTACGTAATCCATTCGCATTCAGAGTACGCAGCTTATTTTACCTTTTGCCAAACATGGAAGACTAACTTATTTGGACACATAAGGGATGACATCTTGTCATTTTTAACCTTCACGGGGTGAACTGAGGACATATGGTATAGAAAGTCGTGGAGAGCTATGATCGACTATATACTGAAGGGACGAATCAAATGGAATATTAAAGTTTAACAGACGCGTAGCCGCGAATCACGCCTTTCTTGAAAGTGAACAGGATTTGATTTGGCTTATTTAACGGCAGATAATCTCCTTTTTGGTCATTTACGGCCGAAATTATATTTTCTTATGAGCTTCGGTAATTGTTTTTTCGTCTATCGTTAGTAATTTGTATTACTATAAAAATGCATTGCCTGTTTTTCTAATGTAATTTTATATTTTCATAATTTGACCGCAGTTTAGGTGTTTGCTAACTGCTCAGCGTGCTGGGTATGATGATAAAATACATAAGTGTTCTGGGTCTGACAATAAACTACACCCCGCAGCAAGGCTACTGGTGAGGAGTTTTTTAGGAGCGTGAAACCACCTCTTGATTGCTGGTGTTCCCAGGTTCATCCTGCCACAGGGTGCTGGCACATGTTAGGGTCCCAGTAGCAATACATTTATGGAAAAAATAATTGCCAGCAATAAAAATCTTGTTGGCAATAAATAACCCACTGAGGTTGATATGTCGTAAAGCAAACCAAACCAAATCAAACCAAACCAAATTAAAGTCGGATATCTTAAATATAACACCAATAATGATAATAATAATAATAATAATAATAATAATAATAATAATAATAATAATAATAATGGCCCAATATCTGCACTGGAAAATTTGCAACTCCTACAGAAAGGAAACTGAAAGAAACTGAAAGAAACTGGTACGAACATCACCCTGAACGGGTTACGGAGATAGGACCTGTTACAATTCTATGGGACTACACAATACACACTGACAGAACAATCAAATCCAACCGGCCAGACATTGTTATTAAAGACCACAAACAAACAAAATGCTTCCTTATTGATATGGCAGACTGCAATGTATCTTTGAAGATATTCGAAAAGCTGTCAAAATACAAGGACCTTGAAATAGAAATCTCAAAATTATGGCACATGGAAACATCAACAATCCCTGTTGTAGTTGGAGCCCTTGGATTGGTTGGAAAGGATTCCAGTAGACTAATTGAAGGGATCCCTGGAAGTCCATGCCTCAAAGAGATACAAAAAATTATTCTGACAAGTACAGCCCACACTTTACAAATGGCTTTATCTATGTAATATTTTTTATTTTTTATTTTTTGCCGGGGAAAGTGTTATGATACCATTTCTAAACTTAGGCCCCGGGGCGGAACCCGGAAAGAAATGTGTAAACGCCAGATATCAAAGAAAATAAAAACAATAATAATAATAAAGAAAGAAAGTTGATAAAAATCTCTGATTAATGGGGGTAAGACGATAAACTACATCTATATCCTGGGTAAGGAGATAAACTATATCCCAGTCCTGGGGAGGATGATAACCTACATCCTCGTCCTTGGTAAGACGATAAACAACATCCGGCAGCAAGGCCTTTGATCAGGAAGTTTGGAGGAGCATGGAACAACCTCTTGCTAGCGTTTACAGGTCCAACCTGACCAGGGTGGTAGCACCTGTCAGGGTCCAACCTATGGTCAAATATTTAAACACCTAAAAGAGGTCAGAAATCTAAGAAAGTTTAAAAATAGGTTTTAATACCAGTAATAATTTTTGAAAATAAATAATACCAGCATTAAAATTTTTGTCGGAAATAAAAACCCATTGAGGTTGACATACCATAAAACAAATGAAACCCAAACAGACCAAACTCTTTGCTCATAGCTAGGACCCTAACCGGCGCTCCCACTCTGGGTCAAGGTAAACCTGGGAACAACAACAATTAAGAAGTGGTTCCACGCTCCGAAAAACCTCCCGATCGGAGGCCCTTCTGCCAGATGTAGTTTATTGTCATACCTGTGAACAGAAAGGAGTAAAGAAACTCTGTGCCTACCTCAAGGTGGCTCCCACTTCATGTTCCTCTGTGTTTTTACATATAAGGAGGATGTTATGACACACCACTTCGTACTGCCCGACCCACAATACCTGGATCAAGGGTGAGGCGTAAAACTTCTAGCAAAACATGTTGCTTCCCACACGATACACCTCATTCAATATTAGCTTACCTAGTATTTTCACGATCATATCACCCCCAACCTGTGACCTCCAACATATCCCAATTCATAATGCATAGAGGAGGTGAAGAGACCTTGCTTCCAAGCTAAGAACCCTAGTAAAGAAATGATGTCCATGGATTTACTCGCCTCTAGCGGACCTTTTTATGTGGTGGGCTAATCTGTGTACAGACATAAACTGGGAATAATTACGTCAGTTTTGGCGATTTTATATATATATATATATATATATATATATATATTTTGAACGATAAAAATTATTAGAAAAATCAATTAAAATCTTCAGACACACTGGGTTGTAGATTAATATTCTTATGCTTTTATTATTATTATTTCATTTATATTCCTCGACTAGTTTCGACCAACATGGCCATCATCGGGAGAGAAAAAAATGTCTCTGCTTGCTATAGCAGTAAACTACAGAAATGAATGTCTTGTTGAAGAAAACGAACGTTTGTCTGTAGTTTTCATTTGTTTTTTTATTGTTTATTTTTTTATCTTTTTAACATTCCTTGTGTTGGTCAAACAGTCTCTTTTAAGTTGTCATTTGAGATAAGAGCTATATATATATATATATATATATATATATATATATATATATATATATATATATATATATATATATATATATATAATGGATGTAACATCAAAAGTGTCGAAGTCGTGCAATATTGTTCAATAGTTAGATTAAGCTATGAACCGCCGTACCTTAGAAATTCTTAAATATATCTTACTGGAATTTTCTGAGGTTTTATAATACCATTGTACTGTACTTTGAGCATTAATTAATCATATCTAAGAATCTCATGAAGGATTGAAATAAAGTTCAAATATATATATATGTATATATATATATATATATATTATTCCAGGATCATTTTCCAATTTATTTAAGATGATCTTCGCCCTCTCTAACTGTTATGGGACCTTACCTATAACGACAGAGTGAACTCTTCCTGACACTATGAATACTGCGCCTCTCAAGAGAGAGGGACGAGATGGAATCGAGTCGAGCCAATAGTAGTTCACTCCAAACCAGACTGACAATCATAATAGCAATTTCCACATCTTGTATTATTATTCTGTGTAATATATCTTTGTTATTTCTATTCGTGTTGTTCATCCTTGGTCCTAACCTTAGATCATAACACTAACATTCTAACATTATGTTCTGATGTAACAAGTTACCTCACGGTTTACACGTATGATTTCATTGTGAAGTTATTTTCACCTGCTCCTTGGAAGGTTATAGCTGAAAATCTCTCTCAAACGTCTTATGGATTGAGTTGGATCTTTTCTAATTTATCACATTAGCTGGAAATTGACATGATGCTCCTTCTTCCTGCTGTGACCTGATCATCCAGTTTTCCTTTCTACTGTTCCCTTATTCTTAAACTTATTCACCTTCATTTTAATGGTTCTTGAATGGAGTTTGAATTTGGTAGCCAGAATATGAATTTTGGTACCATTACTGAAGGTCAGAATTAAATTTTCCTCCCAAAATTGCTCAGTTGGGAAGGCAGTGAGTCTGACACAAAATGATTTTAACCAGTTCTCTTTCTAGCTGAATTACTCAAAGGTTTTTTTTTCAATGATTTTTACGACAAATGGAGTCAAGATGTCTAAGAGTCTCATCTGAAAGCCAGGAAAATATGAAAATCAATTAAATCTCATGCTGTTAAACGATTTGAATATATATATATATATATATATATATATATATATATATATATATATATATATATATATATATATATAGTAATTCATTGAGTTTAGTAGTATCCTCAGAATGCAGAAGGCACAGCTTGGGCGAATCGTCCGATTTCTCATCCAGTAACGGACCGTTATGATACAACGCACGCGTCATACCACTGGACCAACAGATCTGAGTGAGGAAGTAGAAACTGATTATATACGATACAGCGCCGCTACTCACTAAATTCCCTTGTTATACATGGTATACGTAATCCAAGGGATTAAGCCGATAAATCCAGGGATTAGAAGTTGGATCAAGGAAAGATATACAAGAGGGGGAATAATAATTTATAATAATTCATCGATTCTAGAAGAATCCTCAACAGAATGCAGAAATTATATATATATGTATATATATATATATGTATATATATATGTATGTATGTGTGTGTGTGTGAGAACGAATAGAGTACAGGGCCAACGTTCGTAACATTTGCTTTAAAAGAGGGCTCAATATAAAGTAAAGAAACATTCTTTATTTTAGGATATTACATCGAAAACATATCAAAATGGATATTACATCAAAAACATGTCAAAAAAGGATATTACATCGAATACATGTCAAAAAAGGATATTACATCGAATACATGTCAAAAAGGATATCACATTGAAAACGGCAAAAAGGATATTACATGGATTACATGTCAAAAAGGTTATTCATTGAAAACGTCAAATTGGATATTACATCGAAAACTTCCAAAAGGATATTACATCGAAAACATGTCCAAAAGGATATTACATCGAATACATGTCAAAAAGGTTATTACATTGAAAACATCAAAAAGGATATTAAATCGAATACATGTTAAAAAGGATATTACGTCGAAAACATGTTCAAAGGGATATTACATCGAAAACATGCGAAAAAGGATATTACATCGAAAACATGTCAATATCGCTACACAATTGCAGTCGTGTTTCGATGGGCATACAACGCATCTGATCAGGTGATTGTAAACTACTGGCAAGTGAATGATTTAATCAGATTTCAAAGTAAAATACAACCTCTTTTTACGAAAAAGGACAAAGAAAAGAGGGAAATTATTAGAAGCTTTGTGGAGTGGTTATAAGTTATGTGGGCTTTACTTAGATCAACCAATCAAATATATATATATATATATATATATATATATATATATATATATATGTAAACATTCCTACTTTCATCACAGCAGAGATCCTTTGATAATGAAAAACCCACTCCAGATTACACCCACATTTCCAACCTATAAATGGGTAAAAGATTTCGTCGCCTAGTTATTATCAACATTGCTTGAGAATGAAACTGTACACTAAATTTTAAGTTTAATATTGAAATTAAACGTTGGTACTTGAGTTTCAGCTTTGAATCACAGTTATTTCTGTGTCGCGATGATATCATATTGAATATATATATATATATATATATATATATATATATATATATATATATATATATATATATATATATATATATATATATATATATATATATATGTACCGCCAAAAGAAATGTCTAATAAGAAATATTCAATATTTCCTATAAGCAATAGCATTTGCTGTATTTCAAGCCGAATTTAAATTGATTGGAATTATTTTACAATCGGTAAAATCAGCCCTATACTGAATCTTTTGAACACAACGTGATTCAGTTTATTAAAAAAAATTTTCAGGAATAAAATATACTTTTCTGAAACTTTAGTTTTTTCGACGGAGGACAAATATAAAGTTAGCGCCTTTTTTATCATATGATTTTGTAACTTCTAATCTGAAAGATTTATGTAAATATTCTAAGATTCTAAAATTTTCTTGAATTTTATGTACGTTGGATTTATAATCTTACTTACGAACACAGTTTCTGAGGAAATGTTGAAAAATTACAAAAAAATAAATAAATAAATGTCCTTATTTGTGAATAAGGCCTGAAAGTTTCATTAAAATCAGACTGTTATTTGATTTTCTCGACAATTTCCAATTCAATGCGTTTTTCGCCTCAAAAAGACGAAAAAATTTCCATCACTATTTCTGGTCAGCCGTTGACGCAAAATTTGTTTTAACCAAAATTTTGAAGGTTCCAAAAAAGGATTAAAAAGTATAATT
This sequence comes from Acanthosepion esculentum, assembly GCA_964036315.1. Lineage (NCBI taxonomy): Eukaryota > Metazoa > Mollusca > Cephalopoda > Sepiida > Sepiidae > Acanthosepion > Acanthosepion esculentum. The sequence goes on along the minus strand of OZ038485.1, from coordinate 7,794,283 downwards.
TAATAATGAAAAAATCATTTGTATTTACTCTGAATAATAACATTATTAAGAAAGGATCATTTTTTTTATCATGTATGTTCATTTTTCGCGAAACTTTAGAAGTACCTATAAATCCCCAGGTCCTACACACAGACGAGATCTGTCAAAAGTGGCAAAATTTAAATTCCCAGCGTTTCTCGTTCTTGCGTATTTGTAGTCGCATCAACTTAAACTTTGTCAGATGAAGTCCTGAAGGACGATACACGAATAAGTTTTCCACTTTGTCTTATATATATATATATATATATATATATATATATATATATATATATATATATATATATATATAAGCAAATATAATGAGAACGAAAATAAAATTCTAAAGTCCACACCATTAATTCAAAAGAGGGCTCAATACCAGGAGTAGAGCAACAATTATTTATTATAATTTTTGCATGCAGACAAAAAAAACTTTCTCACTATAAAGATGCATTCTTGTTTCGATGCGACTGCATCTCAGGTGAAAGCCAATTTTTTTTTTTATTTGGTTGTTTTGGTTTTTGGTTCTCACCACTGGAGATGCAGTCGCATCGAAACAAGAATGCAACTTTGTAGTGAGCAAGTTGTTTTGGTCCGTATGTCAAAATTATTATATATATATATATATATATATATAAAGAGAAGTGTGTGTGTGTGTGTGTGTGTGTGTGTGTGTGTGTGTGTGTGTGTGTGTGTGTGTGTGTGTGTGTGTGTGTGTGTTCAGAATCCCGGATCAGTTTCTTAGTTCTGTTACAAAATTGATGAAGAAAGATGCCGTCGTTTTGGTGATTTCTTCTAGTTTGCCAAGAACTTTCAAAGATGATTCTGGATGAGATTGAAAGTACTTGCGAAAAGAAAAGACATAACCAAGACTACGGTGTCTTTCTTAATAAATTTAGCAACAGCGCTAAGAAATTGATCCGTGAATTTGAGAGGATTAAAATAAATAGTCATATGTTTAGATTGTTAAAACTATCATGCTTGAATGAACATATGCTGCCAAAATATGCATATATATATATATATATATATATATATATATATATATATATATATATATATATATATATATATATATATGACACTATTTAGCTATGGTAATTGGCTAAGCATAGAAATAAAAAAACGGGAAATACTTAAGGCGAGAAAGTGCTATATCGAAAGACAGACCGAGCGAAAAAATTAAAAAAAAAAAAGATGGAAAAGATTATATTTCCTGTACGAAGATATGTTTCGCAAAAGACAGAAAATCCGTAAGAGAAAGCGAGATTTAAGATTCTGTCATAATTAATTAACATCATCACAAGTGGGTGACGCACCAAGGGAAACAGAATTCGGGAAAGAATGACAAAGCCAACCACACATGGCGGTCATAAAAAAAAAAGTTTCGGCTCCGATCAACTGCATACAGGCAGAGAAAATCGATATTAGTTTCAGAGATACCATTTAATTTTACTTTCTGGTCCAGACAAAGAGATCCATCTGGCATATGTACGGACCTTGGCATGTGAAAGGAGTCACGTGAAAAAAAATATTATTATTACTTATTCAAACTGTTGACGACAGACACAGCGTCGACGAAAGTGATACGAGAATTTTAAGACACGAGAAAAATAACGAATTTGATTCTCATGTAAACACAACCACCTAGTTAAAACTTGACTAGCGGAGAAACCAGGTGTCGTGTTTTGACAGTGATTAATGAGTCGGTAGAGGTTCTGCTAAGTGGATTTTGGGTGGCTCAGGATAAGATATGATAAAAATTTAATTATGGCAATGTGGAATTTATAAATATTCTGGTCGATAGAAAAGAACAAGACAAAGAGAATTTTTCTGGATGATTTTAAGAGGGCCAGACTAGCCACACCCACACTGCCGAGCGATCATTGGCCAAGTGGTGGTGTGAGTGATAGGCGAAGATGAATGTATGAGAAAGGCGGGGAAGTTGTTAACACCCACTGAGAGGATTGGTATGAGATACCAATATGAGAAAGGAAGAGTCTAGGAGGATAATTCTCCTCCGACCTCTCCTCACGGACGAGGGAGAACCTCCCGAAATGGAAAATGATTAACCTTCCAAAAATGGGAAGTAATTAATTTTCCTGTCCTGAGGACAAATCGAATTCTTGTTGGGAATCGAGAATTATCGAGGAACCCAAACCACGTCCGGCCCCACACCGGGCTTTGGTCAGTGTCCATATAAACGAACGTCCCCGTGTGTTCCAAGCAGTGCAGTTCCAGAGGGAGTTGAGTTCCAGAGAGCAGTTCCAGAGAGTGGAGTTCCAGGGGCAGTTGAGTACGAGAGCAGTTGGGCTCGGAGAATAGCGCCTCGCAGGAGGTGACCAAGGTTCCACGCTTTTCGACTTAGTCTTCCTACCAAAAGCAAGTTTTATTGAAGGACGACTACAGATACCAAAACACGCTTAATAAACGCAAAAAGTGTCACGAATCCATAGAAACGGGCTGGGAGAGAAACGCACTCCTGTATTCAACAGACGGATGAAGATAATTGTTATTTCTCAACATATTTGAACCTCTTGAGTTTGTTTTATTATTTCTTTTACTTACGTTTGTGCGGTATCACCTTTACCCCGGATTCAGCTTGCACTACGGCCCGACGCCTGATTGATTTCGTCTACTTAAGATCAAAGTCACAACGTGGGTAGGTTAGAATGGAGATCAAGGCAGTTACTTCGCTAACCAGACGTTGGAGGCGACCTGAGAACGACAGAGCTGATATCGAACCGGAAAACGGCCAGATCGACCGGGACAAAGGCTGGTGGCTGCGAAAAAGAGCCAACCCCAAAACGCTGGTGTAAGAACCCTTACAGCGTCGCGCCACAATTGGGAATTGTCCAAGGACCGATGGCGCGGTGTCACATATTGGCGACGTGACCCGTTGTCGTTAAATATTGTTGCTGCGGCCACCGCGACCACGCTAGTGGGCGTCACATATTGGTGCCGTGGTAAACCAGGATTCGACTGTTAGTGGGTGTCACATATTGTCGATGCAACTATCGGTGTAAGGCACATGTTGGTGCCATATACAAGACCTCGACACTAAACGAAACGGGCAGTGTCACATATTGGTGCCCCGACAAAGACTTCGACCGCGACCCTAAACGAAGCCGGCGGTGCACATATTGGTGTCGTGACGAAGACATCGATCCTAACCAGACAGCCAGTGTCATATATATATATATATATATATATATATATATATATATATATATATATATATATATATATATATATAGATAGATAGATAGATATATGGATCCAATCCGATAGGGATGATTATATGAAGAACACGAAGAAAATCCTTAAATTTTGAGTGGAATATTTTCGTGTTATATTTATGAAATATAACTCTCCATGAACTATCATTGCCAATTTTTCACAATGAAGTCTTGTGAAGGCTGGATGCATCTCCAGGTAACTCTAATATATATATATATATATATATATATATATATACATATATATATATATATATATATATTCACACACACCAGCTATATCTTGTAACCGACGAGTTGGGTAAACAGACGTAGGTATATGTATCTTTATTAATATATATTTCTAAGTTCTGTCTAACCACATCGAGCACTGTTATGTTTACATCTCTTGGCTAAATTTGGTAATTATTTATTTGCTTACCTGTCTATTCACGCGAGTATACGGTCGCTAATATCCATTTAGTTCATTTACCTAACTGTATACACACACACACACACACACACACACACACACACACACACACACACACACACACACACACGCATATATATATATATATATATATATATATATATAGGAACAAATACATCGTCAGTTGCATCATCCACCGCAAGGAAAGGTGGTTCCCTGTGCCGAGCTAGGAAATTCTTCTCCCTGGAATCGATCCTCCAAGTCTATAAGTCTACCATTCGCTCTTGCATGGAGTATTGCTGCCATTTATGGTCTGGGCCCCTGCGTGTTGCCTCAGGGTTCTTGATAAGATCCAGAGACGGATATGCAATGTGATTGGCCCTGATCTGTCATCTCATCTGCAGTCGCTCTCTCACAGACGCGATGTTGCATCGCTCTGCCTTTTCTACAAGTACTTCCACGGTAATTGCTCCGAGGAGTTGCTTTCGCTTGTCCCTAAGCCTCGTGAATTTAAGCGTCCTACGAGGCTGACATCCCGTTCCCACCCCTTCACCGTTGAAACTGTTAGATGTAGACGTCTTTTCTACGCCAATAGTTTCATGTCTCGCACATCTCGCCTATGGAACTCCCTTCCCTATTACTGTTTCCCTGCCAAATACAATCTCCAACGGTTTAAGTGTAGCGTCAATCGTCATCTCCAGTTGCCTTGATCTATCAACTTCCCTTCTCCACTTCCTTTCATCTTTCATTCCTATCTGCCCTCGCTCTATATCTTCTGTAACCACCCTGCCTTGATCGAACCTCCGTCCTTCTCTTTCTCCACATCCCTTCCTTTACCACTCCTATCTGCTCTTCCTCCAACCCTTCTGCAACCCCATGCGTGATAGTGGCCACCAGCCTTGCTTGGGGTGATACGCTTAAAAAAATATATATATATATATATATATATATATATATATATATATATATATATATATATATATATATATATATATATATATATGAGATAAAATATGGTTCAGAATCCGATAGGATGATAAAATAAAACAACAATCTAACATGTTTCACTTTCGTTAAAGCTTCGTCAGAGATTGAGCGAAAATAGACAAACAGACAGAAAACATAACAAAAGCAAACTGTTGTGTTTTATATATTTTTAACACATTGTCGACATGGAAAATAAAACACACTCTTAGTAAAAAGAAAAAGTTACTAATATCCAAAAAGAGGCTTACACAGGAGCATATGTTTAAGTCAAATAACGATACACGTCGGCAAATACTATTTTCCTGTTGTTTATTTTATTCATATATCAGAATAAAGAATAAAGAATAATTAATTAATAATTAACAATTAATCTGCACGCTCCAAAATTATTCTTACATTTAACAATATCTCATTGCTAAAAAAACACTCTTTCGGACCGCACTATCTTTCGATGTCGCATTACTACTCGGAATTTAACAAAAACACACTGAAATGTCTACCTGAAGATGGTCGTTCGGAACGACTGAAAGCCTGGCTCGTAGAAAAGATAAGACCTGATAAACCCGGAATTTATGAACAAGGATCACACCATTCATTAACGGATTCGAAGTTGATTGTATTTTATTAGTAAATATTGTTTGTGAGAGTGATTCTCGCCATATAATTAGCTTCAGTATTTGTTTTTCGTTTGAATGATTTACGTTACATATATATATATATATATATATATATATATATATATATATATATATATATATATATATAACTAAAAGCAACCGGTTTCGTCCCAGTCTTATCGAGTTTTATTCTGGGAATAAAAAAGGACAAGCATGTAAATTAATTTATAGGATGACTAATGAGGAGGGAAATGTTTCAAGGAAAACTAGAGACCAGTAATATTCAAACCCAACAAACAATCTCTCTGTTTACAGAGACAAGTCTTGCGGGACCTGATATAATTGAACCTTCAGATGATATAAAGAGTGTGACCGTGAAAAAAATAGAGAAACGGAACGCACTAAAGTCAGTGATACATTTCCAGCTATTAATAATGTGATGAGCAATAGAAGAACCGGGTTTATTAACCAGTTGACTATTGCTAGCGGCCCGATTCAAAATAAAAAACTAAAATCCAAACGCCGAGACGTCCTCTCTATGTCGTCGAGTCCACAACTCCATTCATATTTGTAGATAACTGATTTAACACGATGTTGGGGGTGGGGACAAGGACATCCTCGCGGATGGAAGAAAGGACAGGTCCAGTTAAAAATATTACTTGAACATTAGCAGAAAAATAACAACTGTTGTTTGCAAATGAAATTCGCCTAGCCAACCATATAATATATATATATATATATATATATATATATATATATATATATATATATATATATATATATATGCGTGTGTGTATGTGTGTGTATAATTTACATATATCAATGTAAAAATAAACATCAACATCATATATATATATATATATATAGGCTCCTGAAAAATTAATATCGGTTGAGCTCTCTGGGGAAGGAACTGTGGGTTTGTAAACAGTGACTATTAAAGCTGATATAGCGTGATTCTTCGGCAAAAGCGAATTGAGTCCTGTCCGTCACTGTGTGATTATATAAAAATAAATACGCTAAAATTGACCTTCATCCCTGCTGTGCGCCGACGGCTTAGAGGTAGAATTTCCGTTTACGCCAATTCGATCCTAGGCGGATCGTCAAGGTACCGTTACGATCCGCGTAGGTGAAACCTAGGTAGGTTTGCCTGGCTCTTTAGCTTCGTAGTTAGATTTGCCTTACTTAGTATATCGAGCAATTTCCTTAGTTACTTTTGCTTTACTTGTGTTGGAAGTTTTTTTTCTTTGGACTCTGAGCTTGAATTCTGGACGATTGTTTTCGCCAGAAGTACGTGTATTTGGTTCTTTTTTCATCTTATTATTCCATGGCTATTGGTTCGTTCATTTACAAGCCAAAACAACTAAGATTTTTCCAGACGAGTATAATTATAAGATTATATATATATATATATATATATATATATATATATATATATATATAGAGAGAGAGAGAGAGAGAGAGAGAGAGAGAGAGAGAGAAAGAGATAGATAGATATATAGATAGATAGATAGATAGATAAATGAACTCCATAAAATATACATATTATCCTAAACAAAAATATACACTTTGAAACATGATTTTCATTTGTTAACATTCATTGCAATGTTATTTAATCACTGTTATCAAACATTACAGTGAACATTTCAATTCAAAATTTGCCTAATATTTAATCGAACTTTATATATATACGTTAACAAGACGCCATGTTTAGGTCATTGAATTTTTACAGTTTTGCCGTAATTTTTCCCCCTTTCAAATTGTTAAATTGATGTTGTTCAAGGATATATATAATATGTAATCTTATAATTATACTCGTCTGGAAAAATCTTAGTTGTTTTGGCAAGGACATCCTCACGAATGGAAGAAAGAATAGGTCGAGTAAAAGATATTACTTGATCATTAGTAGAAAAATAACAACTGTTGTTTGCAAATGAAATTCGCCTAGCCAAAGATATATATATATATATATATATATATATATATATATGATTTTTTGATACTATTTTTCGTGAGGACCATCCATTAGACATTAATATTTTTAAGTAGATTACACTTTCTTTTACAAATAATTAGGTTTTTTGCAGACTCCTTAAAATTAGTTTTGCATATTATTCTTTTATGCTAATCGCGTTTCACCCTCCCCCGATAGATTCCAACAAGTGTGGTCGCCGAATGAAAGAAAAAAATTAAACATATATATATATATATATATATATATATATATATATATATATATATATATATATATATATATGTGTGTGTGTGTGTATGTATATATATATAATATGGAGAAAACAACTTGGATTGTTGAAGCGAAATCTAAAATTATTTCCAGATTCACCAATATATCCACTATTGGGACATATTGTGCAGAATAAATAGTAGATTATGTTATGGCTATCACAGGTGAGGCGAGGTGAGTGTATTTTGAAATTGGTGTTGGGTACAGAAAATACACTATCGGTTATTAAGTGTTTGCAAACTAAACAACAAGTTTTGTTACATTTGTAATTTCCTGATTGGTTTGTATTGTTTAGATATTTGGTAGAGGTGAGGATAGCTGGAAATAATTTTAGATTGCGCTTCAACAATCATAAACTAACCATACGTCAAAACAATCCTTATTCCTCCATAGCTGAACACTTTAATCAATAAAGACACTCATTAGACAACTGTAAATGTTTATTGATAGATTCCGATTTCAGTTCCACATACACACGCAGAAAAAAAGAAAAATACTGGATTTTAAAATTAAAGACATATAAACTAGGGTTAAACAAAGACTTGGGAATTTTAAATCTGTATAAATATTTCAATAGTTATTTTTTCTTTTTACATATAGTTAAAAAAAACTTTTTAAACACATCTAAAATATTTTTATCGTTAGATTTACGTTAGAAATATTAAAACACATTTGCATTCCACATCACTTGACGTCCGCGACTCGCGACGGATGCTACTTAATGAAAACAAACTTCTTAATACAGTTATTTCTGATGAAAGATCGAGGCAGATCTGAAATATCAAATATATATATATATATATATATATATATATATATATATATATATATATATATAAATAAATATTTTCACAAAAAAACATTAATTTTTTTAATTTGCAACTTATTATATACATATCAAGAAAGTATATGTGACTTCTCCTTATCCTATACACACACACATATATATATATATATATATATATATATATATATATATATATATATATATATATATATGTAGTAAAATACTAGTTCTATGTCAGTTGTTAGTCTTTAATTTTACTCTGCCATTACAATAAACAGCATATCTTTGAATTTAATATCACCAAGAAATTTGTCGATAATCGATGATGGAAATATATTTTAAAAGAAGCAGAAATCAATTCTGCAAAGAGGGCGTGTCATGAAAAGAATCCATATATTTTGAATGATAAGTCTAATATCGTAAATGTAGTATATATCGAATTTCAGTTTTACTTTCCAACATGGAAATAGCTTTAGGAAAGCTTGTAAACATACGCCGATATTAGCAAAAATGATCTTTGTTAATATTAAACAGATATCGCTTAAACCAAATATATAATCTGAATATTTTATATGCTTTCCATGCTTGGAAGATGTTGATGCGATTTTCTGTAGCCATTATATATAAAGATATAAAGATCATTTTTAGAATTAATATCCTTATCTTGGCTGGCAAATTCACAACCTTTCGACCATCTTACCCATTGACTTTCTTCAGATGTCTGTTGTAGATGTAACTTTTCAGAAATTGGAACGGAACCCATTATTCAATCTAAGGAGGGAGATATTTTTCATTTCGATGTCACAGTTGAAGAAACCTCGTATCGGTTAATTTCGATCAAATCCAATTAATCCGCTTTTAATTATGGGAAAACGGAATAAATTTTCATGAGATAGGGAGACAACCAAAATTGTGACCTATGAAAATGAAGACGTCATTGTCAAGCTGATACAGAAATGGATTATCTTGGTCGTGTAGTAAGATATAACAGAAAACATGACACAGGATTCTGAAGGCACGTTGAAATAGCCTTTCAGAAACTAAACAAATTATTAAAAGACAGGAATATTTTGATAAAATAAAAAAGATATCTCTGAATCCTTTCCAAGGCATTTAAAGGTGCATATCGATTTTCTTTGCAACGGTCGATGATATACGTATAGAAAAATATTGAAATACTATATAATATCTATCCTCATATACGGCATGATAGTTAAGCCTGTTGGAACAGTTGATAGCGGCTCAGATTTAGGAATTGGGAAGTCGAGTTCAAACTCTATTACACTCACTCACGTGCTAATAAAACCATACAAATAACCCAAAGGAAGGTATGAATCATCTACCGCCACTCAAAGCTATAGGTTAATAGCAAGACTGACTGGGTTCTATAGCCTTGGATGGCAACCGGTCTAGGAGAAAATAACTCTAAATTCAAAACAGTATACAGCTAAAGATGATCCCAAATATGGTCGACCTGGATAGATTGATACGACAGTGAATGTTGAATATCTTAATCGAAACGACAGACATGTGTTTCTATAGATGGATTCTAGGAATGTCATATAGAGATTATTTCAACAATAATGAAGCTTAAGCAGGCTAAAAAGTTAACAAATACATACAAAGAAAGAGAGATAATATTTCTATGGCATATACTTGATTTGTATCCGTTTTCACCCTGGTCGGCTTGAACTGACTTCCTCCCGAGCAAGTAGAGCATCTCGGACCATCGTCGTCCACGCCCGCCGATCCTGAGCCAGATCACACGAAATGGCGAGCCACTCGCGATTCCATCGTCGAAGACCAACTACTTGCGGACCCGATAGTACTGCTAGGTCATCCTTAATCGTGCTAGCCCATGTCTTCAGCTGCCCACCTTCACGTCTTCGCCATCCAGGAAGAGAAGGAGGGAGAAGTACATCGCAGAAGCCCGAACCATCGGAGACGACGCTGGTGAAAATCCAGGAGGTGTCTGTTCCGGTAACCGGCGTCCTCGGTCGCTCTGTCAATGCGTCTGTGGAAAATGTGCGGCAAATAGGTCGTTTCTTTTTCCTCGGGCGGGACTTGGGACCCTTCCCTTAATCAAATCCCAATGAATCTCCCTTTATGAGCGATACAACTAACAAGAATACGCATAATGCTAGAGCGTCCGCTGCATGTGCATGGCATATGAGTGTCGGAGGAATCATCTTCTTCCATACCTGGCCAATTTGCGTGAATGGATGACGCAAAGGAGACAAGGAATTATTGAATCATACGTTACTTAGAGCTACAAAGGACAGCATGTTGGGGTGAGGCATTATCCTCGATATCTAGAAGATAGACAGCATATAAAAAAGTTAACATCACTTGTCTTTTCCATTGTGCATGACATTTTTCACAGTCATTTTTTAATCATTTCAACGCCAAGTAAATGAGACGCAAAGGCTTCCTAACAAAGAAGGGAACTAAGAAAGCACTATTAAGCAGATCTCTATCTATAAAAGACAGGATGTGTGTGTGTGTGTGTGTGTGTGTGTGTGTGTGTGTGTGTGTGTGTGTGTAACGAATGCACGGCCGCAATTTTCGCCGGATTTGCACCAAAATTTACATGCACATGTTCCATGTTAGTATCATGGGCAAGACCGACTTTGCATTTCCCAATTACCATCGATAGTGGAAATAATCGATTTTTTCATGCTTCTACGGCAGTTTTCATGTAGTTTGCGGTCATTTTCTATCCGCCAGAGTAAGAGCTGGCTGCTACGAATAGGCATGAAGATTCTATTGGCCAGCGTGAGAGCCAACAGCTTGTTGACACGAATGTTAACTAGCATGCTAGCATTCAAAAAAATCGATAGCTGCATTCGTCACAAATGGGAAAAATTTTAATCTGCATGGCACTTTACTCCAGTTGGCTCATTCGCTTGCTTAAACTCAACGTTGATTCTGATTCCGCAGAACTGGGTTGTGTGCGAAAAAGTATTTGTTGTTAACATTCTTTTTTCATTCGGTTTTTCCAGTTACGAGTCCTTTTTTAAAGCTGATAGTTTTGTGTTAATTTTATTTAGTTCTTTTTTCGTAACAGATTTAATGTTTGGTATAGAGCTTAGAAAACATTCGCAGTTTGAGATAGACAAGAAGTAAGGTATGTAGCAACATCAGCACGGCAAAGGGCACCCCTTTAAAGGCAAAAATATTTTAAGTCAATTGATAGCGATTGCTGTATGAGTCGTAAGATTTTTTAATCAAGCACGGGCAACGCCGGGGCATGCTGCTAGTAGGAAATAAAAGATAGAAGATAAAGATTGACGTTGCATTTAAATTTTTGTGGATGAGAGTTTTATTTTTGTTTTTGTATCCTTTCATCTTAAGTAAGACAAACAAGCCACTAAGACGCAAGTGGTAACTTAGCGTAAAGTTATAATTAAAAGGAAAATATCATTAAGAAGAAAGAACATTAAAAGAATAAAAATCAAGAAGATTACAACTGACATTGCATTTAAATTTTTCCACATCAAAGTTGGCTGGGAAAAAAATCCACAGGCAAGAATTGTGAGAAAGGAAACTGTTAACAAAAAAAAGAACATACGCTTAAATCTAATTAATTCAACTGTAAAGTGATGAAACCTAATTTCCAGTCTAGTACTGTGTTTAAATTAAATAGTTACCACGGAGAAAAGTACATGAAACATGATAGAGAAGGCACATACAAGCGACATCACAGTGGTGGGAAAGTGAGTGAAGCCGATATGCGAAGTCACGATCAACAACATTGCAGATGCTTCTATGGATTTTGTTAAGAATATCTAAATAGAGGCTGTCCTCCCAAAATGTCTACACACTTTAAATAATTATAAAGCCAGGGTTTATTAAAATAAAATTCATTTTCAAAATTTAATAGAATCTACACACATTATTTTATTGTTTTTTAACGCCTGTTTTCAAACTGACGTCCATTCTGGTCGCGGTACTGCTGACATCGCGAAGCAATGGAATCGCAAACATCACCAAGCATTTCGATTGATTTTACTCGTTGGATGGCTGCTCTCAATTCAGCAACTTTTCAGGTTTCATACCGTAGACTTTTTCTTTCAAGTATCTCATAAAATGTCTAGTCGTGCGAGGTATGTTGAACGCGGAGGATATTCTACGAAATATCTTTGTTCCATCCACCTCTTTGGCAAGATCAGATTATGGTAGGATTTTACCTCACTCTTCAATCATTATCATCGTCATTCATAGCATGGATTAATCTTGGAATGTAATTTTTCCCTTGACAGCGTTTCAAAATGCGTTGGACAGACCATTTTGAAATACCTACCTCGCGACTTGCTTGCCACACTGATTGTCTTGTAATTTGGTGAGACTTTTCCAGTGCTCTTTCTTGCTTTGTGGGGCTTATAGATGTCCCTTGTTTTCCGGAACACCTCTCGTTGCCATTCTAAACCTGTTTCATCGGCTTCAAACACCTCTAATTCGAGTGATCGTAAGACGCGTTGGTGGATCTGTTTGAAACTCCCTCCTAAACCGTCTTTGCACTTCAACTGCGTTTTCAACTTTCTAGTATCATTTTAGAAATTGTTAAAACCTTAATTTGATTGCCATCCTTAAATCTAATGATTTTAACCTGGGAAGAAAAATATTTTAATTAAGCTATCAGTTGTTTAAGTTTGTACACCTGGTTTTGAGAAGCCCTGTACACCCTTGTGCATATCAACTGAAACAAAACGAATTGCGTTATTATTTACTTTATCTTTGGTATTTTCCCAATTAAACAACATCCAGTGAACATGTTAGTACTTCGTATGTCCATTCAACGAAGTCGTCCATTGCAGACTGACCAAAAATTCTTGAATAGATTTAAATCAGGAGAGTTTCCGGGCCAATCTATAGTACTCTTATTTGATCGCTAGCAAGGTTTGGCTGTATGTTCATGCAACGTTACAATTCAGTACGCTTCCTTCGAGTATCGTCCATCCCAGACAATAGCCGTAGGACAACTAGTCGACGGTTGAGGCAATAGTGTCTAGGCGGGATACAAATCTGATGCAATCACGGATGACGTAATATGTTTCAAACAAGTTTCATCATACACCCCTAAAATACATTTATATTACTGCACACCACTGAAAATTATCTAATCAGAAAAAATGGTGACTCGGTTGACCTCTTAAAACTTTTTTCTAGTGTCTACTGACAGCTCTATAATAGTGCGTTAAATAGAATAAATCTTATATCCGCGATCTCTTCACTAAATTTGAGGTGTTAACATGTGTTGATAAAGCGACATGTTTGGCTCGTAAATCTTTTTCAAATTCTACCGTTGACTCAACTGGAGTAGCTTTGCCTGGCTTTTCACTTAGAACTGGCCAGAAGTTGGAGAAAGCCAGAAGATGGAGGTCATATCGATAAGACCATTGAGTATTATTGAAATGTATCATTTCTCTCCACAAATTATAGCAATCATTTTTTTTAAGCGTTTCACCCCAAGCAAGACGGGAGTGCCACTAGCACGCAAGGGGTTACAGAGGGTAGAGAACAAGAGTAAAGAGCCGTGCTTGGGGAGAGGATCAAGAAAAGGACGGGGAACAAGATCAAGGTATCAGAAGATGTCAATTGACATTACACTTGAATATTTGAAGATTATAGTAATCAAGGGAGCAAGTAAGAGGAAGGGAGTTTCACAGACGGGAAGTGCAAAAGAAGAAGTATTTAAAGTAGAAGTGACGGTTACATTTAACCGTTACGAGAGTAAAAGGGTTGGACCGAGAAACCAAGTTAGTAGCTCCCTTAAATTCATGCAGTCTCGGAACCAGAGAAAAAACTCGTTGGAACAGTTACCGTGAAAATACTTATAGAAGAGACGGAGAATCATTTTCTTATGAAAGAATGTTTGACATGCAGAAAAGTGCTAGTAATTTGGCTAGTGTATGCTATAAAGCAATTCAATGGCAAAACATGATGGCAGAAATCGTATATCGATTGTCGACCACTAGAAGAAATTAATTATATTTTCTATCGTATCGCTATAGAGATGATTAACAACAGCATGCGTGGATTGAATAGTTTTAAATTGCATGAAGGTTACCAACTGAAAGTGTCCGGTAGTTGCAAATACCGAAACTCGAAAGCAACGTAGTAAAGCAAGACTGTTATGTGCCATCGCGTAGGCTATCATGTATCTTTCCATACTTGACTGACGAGGCAGATTTTCTCCAGCAGTAGGTTGCGGTAGACCAGTTACCATCCAAGGCTAGACAACCCGGTCTGTCCTGCTATTTACCCATAGATGGGGAGGAAGAGGATTGATATTTTTCTCAAGAGTATTAACACGTAAGAAATCGATTCGACTGGAATTGGAAGTCGGCTCTCCGATTCAGTTACCCAAATTTAGAAAAGCTCATCCCCCGTTGGAGCATTTCGAAGTCTATTTCTACTGTTAGTTTCGTACTTTAAACGAAAATAAATTTAAGTATTTAATGGACAATTTCTTTGTTTTAATCCGTTGCAAGAATGGAAAGTATTATCATTTCAATCATTTCATGGCTTCCGGGATATTTGTCCCGCAAAGAAATATTTGACGGATGTGAGTCCAGGTAAAGCACCAAAAATAAAACATGGAATTCGAACAAACAACAATTAATAAATGCATTAAAAAGGTATATTGGAGGAGGATAAAGAAAGAATCAAAGTTGAAGTCATGAACAGTTCAATACAATCTTCAGTCTCTGAAATATTTACATTCCTCTGGTCTATAGAAGTGAAAGAAAACGTGTGTATTGGCGCTTCAAAATCAAAGGAAAAACAGAAAGAGTCTTTCAAATATCACGTCGCTTGTGATTATCGTCAGGAGGCGGGAAGCCAACAAAACCAACATTCTTTTTAAAATTCTTTCTTTAGTAAAATATATGGATGCATAAATTGTCGTCTAAATGACGCCAAAATGAAAATAACACTGACATCTCATTTTAACAGATATATTTACCAAAATTACATAAAATTATATTGAAACACTAAGAAGTAAATGTCTTTAATAAAATCGTCAACGACGGCCTCCAGACGACTTCAGAATCTCCTGCAACTCTTCTAGATCGTCTCCTTTTTTTAACTTGGTGAATGCTGCCATAATCCTTGCCTTCTGTTAATCTTTGGTGTTACAAAGAGTTTTGATGGTATCTCACACAACTGCGGCCCACACATAATAATCAAGGTGGTGCATTCTGGGGGCTCGAGTTTGTGGTCGCAGAAATTGTCTAACAGCCATGGCTATGTTCTCTTGCTTGTGTGGCATAGTGCAGCGCCTTGTTACCAGACATAGGGTGCTCCAGCAGCCACCCTCTTTACCCTGGGCAGCACTACCTCCTCAAGACACTTGACGTAGACCTCCGTGTTTAGTTTGAGGCCAAGTGGGAGGAGGAATGGTGGCATAACATCACCATCACAAGTGATCGCTCCGAATACCTCCGTAATCAGCATGCGTAATCACCATTAGACTCATCTAACTCTTTCGTACCTTGTATATTTAGTGGTTACACGCTCAAAGTAAAAAGTTTAATTCTGAAAATAATCATCCATATTGACTTAAGAAATCAGGGTCAGCTCAGTGATGAGCAGATATGTATTTGTTTGTTTAAAATATCGGATTTTACAATTTTTCCCACATTAGACCTTTCAGTTGACAAGAGATTGTGCTAAACTACCATCGCTAATATATTTCACCTTAAGGCTTTCACATTTTAATAGTGAATCATCTATCAGCTCTAATCAGAGTTTGGTAATATCATAATTTGCTCAATCAGCAGACCTGCCACTGCGGTACCTGTCAAAAAGTTCCTCTTTTTTTTCTAGGACTGTTATTAGCGTTTATGACTTATCTCTTTACTGTACTTATAGCAAGTACAGTCTATCTAGAAATATTGAGCAGATATCATACGAAAACTATTTGGCTTCTGTAAGTGTTCGAAAGCCTAGCCATTTTCAAAGAGAATTTTGATTAATAATAGATAAGTTAAGTCTCAAAAATATTTTCATTCGGCTTCTAATCAATTTATGGTTCATCTGTTTAAACAATGAGAATGATAAAATTCTGATAAATGATTTTAAAATGAAATAAGAACTGATATTGACAGAAAATAGGAATCTGCCAACTCCAGGATGGTGTAAATTTGTTGCATACTCCCTCACATCTAGGGAGGTCTTGGCACTGCGCTAAATAAACAAAATATTGTATAGCCCTCTGGTGGGGAGGGGAGAGGTTGTTGATTCACTCATAACGTTGTCTTCTTTTTTTTTCGGCATTCATCGCCAGTTGTATTGTTCGGAGATAAAATAGGACTTCAACAAAAGGAATTTTAAACTCATCTATTTTATTAAACACATCGACGTGTACATTTTTAACTAGCCAGTGGAGTCGCTCTATCACCCCCCCCCACACACACACACTGCGGAGCTTTTTCCTCGAGACACGAAATAACCACGTCTACTGTGTACGACTTGTAAAAACTTAACTCCCTGAAATCACAATTCTAGCTCTCTAACATTCTCACGCTAGTTTTATCCAATCAAAAACAAACTCCACTGTTTTGTCTACCATATGACCTTAAAGGTCAGCCTCAGAAGTTCTGCTCCAAAATACACTGCCACTAAAAAATAATATTCTGACACTATTATTTAATAAACTCTTGGATAATTTGGGTCATGATAGAAAGCGACAGAATAAAGTTAACTATAAACTTTTAGTGCGTTTATATATTTCAATAGTTTATAATAGGTTATAATAGGTTATAATTCAACACTCCTCCATATTTTCAAATGTTCATTATAGTAATATCAGAATTTTATTCTTGGATTATCCTGATCACTACTACAAGACAATATAAACAGGGTTTTTAATGTGTTGGAACAGTTTCGATTTTTAACTCATTAATACGAGAAAGAATAGGGAAAATATGCCAAAATTTTAATTAATATGCAATGCCCTCAGTTAACGGATGAATTTATTTTGTCTCACACAAATAACATGAATCTTCCTGGGAATGACGATAAACTACATCCGGCAGCAAAGCCTCTGCTCAAGAGGTGTTGCGGAGCGTGGATCAGCCTCTTAATTGGTATTTTTCCAAGGTCTACCGTGACCCGGAGATGTTCGATTCCCAGCTATGGGCAAATAATTAACCGCCAAAATGGGTAAAAATAACTATGTAAGTAAAAATATATTGTAGCGAACCATCTTCTTTACCTCTGTATTCCATTGGTAAATCCCACTCGACCATATTCTACCCGAGAACTGAATAATGTAAATAATGCAAGTAATTATAATACCTCATCTCAGAGATATAGACAGATACTGAAGACAAATTTTAATTACCTGAAGAAGGCCGGACCGTAAAACGGCCGAAACGTTGTAAATATCGCAATGAAGATTAGGATAACAGTCTTAATTATGTAAATAATGCAAGTAATCATAATACCTCATCTCAGAGATATAGACAGATACTGAATACCAATTCCAATTACCTGAAGAAGAGCGGAGACTACAACGGCCGAAACGTTGTGAATATTGCAATGAAGATTAGGATAACAGTCCTAATAATGTAAATAATTCAAGTAATCATAATACCTCATCTCAGAGATATAGACAAGTATTAATTACAATTAACGGCCTGATTATTCGAGAATTCACGTAGAAATAAACCAGAAATCCCTGGGGCTGAATCGGTTAAGAGAACCTCAGGCCAAATGATAGCTTTAAAATTTGATATAGGTTAAATTGACTGAATAACGATTCGCACTTCGAGAAAAAAAATGTATCAGGAAGAGAAAAAAGAACCACGACTAAAATACAAATGTATCAATAAAAAACGATTTATGAGTTTTATAATCAATAGATAAACTAAGAAAAGTATTTCTAAATAAAATTTTTAACAATGATTATCTTTAAGCCATATAATATTACTAAAATATTTCTTTGCATATATTCATTAATCTTATATATATATATATATATATATATATATATATATATATATATATATATATTATAATATATGTATATATATATATATATATATATATATATATATGAAGAAATATAGTCTTAAAGTGTGTTCTATTTATGGGATAAAGTGCTCAATATCAAAGATAGAGCGTGTGTAAATATAAAAGTGAACATAGAAGTCAACACTTAGAGGCGACAGTCTGTTTCATGCTTGATGCAATCGTCAGGTCACGAGTGCTGTTATTTTTCTCGGCTATTTATATATACGGGTCAGTGGTGCATTGTGGGTAGTATTTTGGCGGTTATGTTACCGGAAGTCGTTTATTTGTTTTTTTATTTTTTTGTGTCAAATTATTTTGCTTGTTTTTATTTATCTTTATTTTTATTTTTTATCTTATATATTTATTTATTTATTATTTTGATCGGTGTTTTTTTTTAACGTAGTAAAAATATAGCTTATTGTGGGTAGTTATTTGACTCAAATAAATTAATAAACTAATAAACCACTTCCGGTAAAATAACCGCCAAAATAAACCTTCTGATACTTTCTTACAGTTCACACATCCGCAACAACTTTAATGTTCACTTTTATATGTATATTTACATAAATATTGCACACTTAAATACTATAATTCTTCATATATATATATATATATTTTTAAAGGCACGGCAAAGATTCATAAAACCGTAAATATCCTTGTTGTTCTTATTTTTTAACTCATTCCGTTGAAGGAAGAAGTAAGCCTTCCATCTCATCCTTCGTATGAGTTCCTCTGTCTTTTGCATTAATGCAACGAAATATTCCTTTTTGTTGGTATTAGGAATGTTTTTCAGAGAAATTACGAAAAAGAAAAAAAAAGTAAAAGAAAAAAAAAATAAGTTACTCCAAAATTCGCTTGACGAGGAAATGGAACTAATGTCTTTGGTTTAATAACAAAATTAAATTCAGGGGCTTTAGCTTCCATTTCTGAAACATGGTTATCACTGTGAAGCGAAAAAACCATATTTTAAATCAGTTAATTTATAATATTAATGCTCTGTAAATTTACATTGAGCACTATTGTGTAAAAATAAAAATATCTATAAGAACACAGGATTATATATCTTACTGTTCTTTCTTTATATATATATATATATATATATATATATATATATATATATATATATATATATATATATATATATAATGTTTTCTGAAAGACGACAGACAAGGTTCTGCAATTAATCTGCTGACTTCATTATTCTTGTATTCGAAAACGTGTTTCCTTTTCTGTTCAAATGTTCTATATTTTTAGCCATTATCAAGGATGATTTTAACTGACGTTTGGGCGGTGTATGTATCTGGAGTTACAGGGGTGTTTTAATTTCTGAATACAGTCAGCACATTATGGTCGAGTTCTTTCTTAATATTATTGAATGTTGGCAATTTCTTTTTTATTATAAATGCTACCATATTTTTATTTTTCTATTTTTACATGTGGATGTAGTTTTTATCCTTTATGTCTGATAGATTTAACGTAAGTCGTCTGGTTAGGGACGTTGTAGTGTGAGCGATGTAATAATTTATGGGTTCGGTTTGAGGCATTTGAACTCGTAAATAATATTGCTTCTTTGTTGTTTTGATTTGGCTAGTCTGTTGTAATATTTGTGTGTGTGTGTGAATAATAGAAATATGAAATTTGGCACTTTTCTGATTGATTTTATCTTCAACATCCCGACTAGAATTTCGTAGACGGGCCCTGAAGCAATCGCCGCATCTGCTCGTCAAATATATATAGGAATAATACAAATATAACATTTCTCGCTTAGTTGATTGATGTTAAATTCATAACACCTAATCCAGAGTTTCGAAGAAGAACCATTGTGCAATTGTTCGATCCCCTCGTCAGGAGCTATCAGCAATTGTTAACCGATTTTATTAATTTCATTATTATTATATTAAGGTTTTTAAAATGATTTTTTGTTCATTTTTCTTTTCTATGTAGATGTGTTCGTACGCGCGCATGTGTTTGTATGTTTGCGTACACGTTTGTGTATTTACGCCTGTACATGTGTTTACATGCACATGCTTATATATATATATATATATATATATATATATATATATATATATATATATATATATATATATGTACATATATATATATATATATATATATATATATATATATATATATATATGTATAAAAGTGAACATTGAAAACAACACTTAGAGGCTCTAAGTGTTGACTTCAATGTTCACTTTTATATTTACACACTCTCTATCTCTGATATTGAGCACTTTGCCCCATAAATATAACACACCTTAAGTGTATATATATATATATATATATATATATATATATATATATATATATATATATATATATATATATATTGTAAATTAAAACACCACTACTACACACTAAGACATATACATAATCCACACACTCAATTAAGCTGAAAAATCAAATCATCCTTGATAATGGCTAAAGGTATAGCCGAAAGCGCTCGGAAAAATAAACCATTATATATATATATAAACCATATATATATATATATATATAAACCATATATATATATATATATATATATATATATAAACCATATATATATATATATATATATATATATATATATATATATATAAACCATATATATATATATATAAACCATATATATATATATATATAAACCATATATATATATATATATATATATATATATATATATATATATATATATATATATATATATATATGCTATTAATGCATTGCTCTACACCTGAATTGAGCTCTCCAAACCACAGGCTTATTTTATACACAAAATGTTAAATTTTACCTTCCTCTCTAGCCTAGGGGTAGGATCTCTATATGATGGCAAATCACTCGGATTTCGATCCTGGCTTGAAAAAACCGAGAGTCTAGAAGATCTGAAGAGCTCTGATACAGCAAAACCGTCTGTCTGTAGATGACAATATATATATATATATATATATATATATATATATATATATATATATATATATATGCTATTAATGCATTGCTCTACACCTGAATTGAGCTCTCCAAACCACAGGCTTATTTTATACACAAAATGTTAAATTTTACCTTCCTCTCTAGCCTAGGGGTAGGATCTCTATATGATGGCAAATCACTCGGATTTCGATCCTGGCTTGAAAAAACCGAGAGTCTAGAAGATCTGAAGAGCTCTGATACAGCAAAACCGTCTGTCTGTAGATGACAATATATATATATATATATATATATATATATATATATATATATATATATATATATATATGCTATTAATGCATTGCTCTACACCTGAATTGAGCTCTCCAAACCACAGGCTTATTTTATACACAAAATGTTAAATTTTACCTTCCTCTCTAGCCTAGGGGTAGGATCTCTATATGATGGCAAATCACTCGGATTTCGATCCTGGCTTGAAAAAACCGAGAGTCTAGAAGATCTGAAGAGCTCTGATACAGCAAAACCGTCTGTCTGTAGATGACAATATATATATATATATATATATATATATATATATATATATATATATATATATATATATATATATATATATATATATTATAATAAAAACAATTTGAAATCGATCGCTACACAGACTTTCAGGTTCCAATACTATGATTGTAAGTATCAAGACGATGGTCTTTAACTGGTGATTAAATGATTTCTAAGGAAAATTAAAAGTGTTACCCTTTTTATGAAAGATAAAATGGTGGGTTACATAAGATCAGAATTAAAAAGAAAATTGTGGGTATGTACTGATTAACCTTTTAAATGTCAGATCTACGCTAAATAGAAAAGTAAGGTCCGAGGGTAGAGTGGGGGGTAGTGAGACAGATCATCATTGAAGATTGCGGAAAATATGCCAGCGACAAATGTATCGTGGTTGTAGACACTTGTTCAATTAGTTAAAGGGAGGGACAGGTTAATCAAACGTAAATTAACAGTAAATGCTACGAACAATGTATTTCTACTGCATCTGTTCTTTCTCTTATTATATATATATATATATATATATATATATATATATATATATATATATATATATATATATATATACATATATATATATATATATATATATATATATATATATATATATATATGAAGAAATATAGTTTTAGGGTGTGCTATATTTACGGAATAAAGTGCTCAATATCAGAGATAGAGCGTATGTAAATATAAATGTAAAAGTGAACATTGAAGTCAATACTCAGAGGCGACAGGCTGTTTCATGCTAGACAGAATTGTCGACAGCCTAACGATTGCATCTAGCATGAAACAGCCTGTCGCTTTTGAGTGTTGACTTCAATGTTAACTTTTATATTTATATTTACATACACTCAATCTCTGATATTGAGCTCTTTATCCCGTAAATATAGCACACCCTAAAACTATATTTCTTCATATATATATATATATATATATATATATATATATATATATATATATACTAGCAGCATGGCCCTGCATTGCCCGTGCTTGATTAAAAAATCTTACGACTCATACAGCAATCGCTATCACTTGACTTAAAATGTTTTAGTCCTTCCTTGCCTTTAAAGGAGTGCCCTTTGCCGTGCTGATGTTGCTACATGCCTTAATTCTTAATCTCAAACTGTGAATTTTTCTTAGCTCTATACTAACCATTAAATCTGTTACGAAAAAAGAACTAAACAAAATGAACACAAAAGGACCAGCTTTAAAAAAGGACTCGTAACTGGAAAAAACGAATGAAAAAAGAATGTTAACAACAAATACTTTTTCTCACCCAACCCAGTTCTGCGGAATCAGAATCAACGTTGAGTTTAAGCAAGCGAATGAGCCAATTGGAGTAAAGTGGCATGCAGATTTAAATTTTTCTCACTTGTGACGAATGTTGCTATCGATTTTTTTGCATGCTAGTTAACATTCATGTCAGTCAGCTGTTGGCTCTCACGCTGGCCAGTAGAATATTCCTGCCTATTCGTGGCAGCCAGCTATAGGCTCTCGCTCTGGCCAGTAGAAAATGGCTGCAAACTACATGAAAACTGCCGTAGAAGCATGGAAAAATCGATTATTTCCACTATCGATGGGAGTTGGGAAATGCAAATTCAGTCTTGGCCTTCCCGCTAACCTTGAGCAAGTGCATGTAAATTTTTGTGCAAATCCGTCGAAAATTGCGACCGTGCATTCGTTACACACACAAACACATCCTGCCTTATATATATATATATATATATATATATATATATATATATATATATATATATATAATGATTAGCATCAATTTATTTCCCTCACAAACAAATTATGGACAATCTGACTTTTCAAGAAGGTTAATCTCTTCTTTGCATTTATTGCCATTCTAATGAGTACAGATTGGCCAAGTGTTTGTTATTGATTCACAAGGACACTTTCACGAGCGCGTATACACAAAGACACTGATACTGATTCTTCGCATGCCATTTTCTAAATAATCAGGAAAGGTCATCTTGCGCCTTGGTCAAAACTCTAGGGCACTACGTAGTGTAGTGTATTATATTCTTGCAACAGATCCCAAAGCAAAACATTAGAGATCTTAGCTTATTAGTCGTGTGCGTGTATATATATTTTCCTTCGTATGCTAGATACAATACTATGCTGAAAAATATAACAGATCGATAAGTTACAAGAGTTAAGACATGCTCACATAAAACGAAGTACAACAAATGTTTTGACTCCAGAAACTGTGAACCATGGTAATTTTCATTTTATTCATTCAAAAGGGAAATCATTTCACTACTGAGATTTTTTTTTGTTTTTAAAACGTACATTTTTTTCTATATATTTTTCAAATTTCAATAAATTTGACTTCGAGGCCTGCTTTTACAATTGTCATGGGAACAATGGTCCAATTATGTTAGCGTAAATAAATCACGCGAATTTATTTCCACCATTTTGGAGAAAGTTTTCTACAGAAAGAAAAATAGTTTTTACGAATACTAATGATTATTGTAGGAAAGCAATGGCTCAAAGGGAAATAGCTCCATGAAAAGCGAATAGATTGAAATCACTCAAAGCATTCCTCATCGATTGGTCAATAGTCAGCAACCTGACGCAAGTCGAATCCTTTTTCCAATGAAAAATGTCCCGTTGCCAGTTATTTGGTCTCGTTTCGATTTTTAGTTAGGGATCCAGTATATTACTTGGAATAGCAAGCCTAGTTTAAGTTGCCGATATTTGCTGTTTGAAAATAAAATAGAATTACGCTACCTTATTTATTTTTTATACATTTGTATGTCAAAAATTGAAATATTTGAATTTTATTTTAATATACCTCGTTCTTCATTATTATCTATTAGATACTGTACATGTTTGTCTGTCTATCTTTCTGTCTGTCTGTGTATCTATCTATCTATCTATCTCTATTCATGATGCATGTGCGTATGTATATATCTACCTCAATCTATTCATTATCTATCTATTTATCTATCTATCTATCTATTCATTATATCTCTTTCTATGTATCTATTTATCTATCTGTATTTATTTATTTTTTATGTATGCATCGATCTCAATCTATCTATCTATCTATCTATCTATCTCTCTCTCTCTCTCTCTCTATATATATATATATATATATATATATATATATATATATATATATATATATTTTCAATTGAGATTTTGTCGGTACGAATTCAAAGACAAGACTCAAAAGCATTAGTTATAAGAAAGCCCTTATTAAAATTATTGTGGAATTTTTTTAGCTTCCTTCATGAATTTTATTTAAAACCATTTTCACCGCATGAAAGCCGCTAAAGCCTCTAAGATGCAGATGGTTACTGGGAGTGAAAGAAAGTCGGAAAATGTTTATTAAAGAGAAATGACAATAAACAAACAAGGTTCCAAAAAGACAGGAGATGCTGATTAATGTCGCAATTAAATTTTCGAAGCTCGTACTTGATGGGAAAACAAAAAACCCGAAGCGAATTCAACAGCCGTGAAATACTAGAGAATAAACAATTAGAATTATAAATTACGGTTGCACCTATTTCAACAGGAAAGTGTTGAGACCTATCTACTAATCAAATACTACGCTTAAATTCATGAAGTCGATATACCAAAGAGGAATGCTCATTGTCGACTTAGATATTGAACTCAGAGCGCTGCGATCAAAATTTGCCTTAGACTGTTTGAGTTCATTATCTATGGCAAAGCTATGAATTCATTTATTCTCCCACGTAGCCATGTTTTAAATAGCAGAACGGAATATTCTCTCCGGGCTTGGCTGAAAACCAGTCTGGATGATAAGATTCTCTGCGTTAATTAACTGTGAAAATTGTAATAGAAAAAGAAAAAAGTTCATTGCCTTCGTAAGAAATTCGTGTCACTTCACAGGAAATAAATAACAAGAAGCTGTGGCGGGCCACAATCGCCTCCGTACTGGATGGACATGGTATTAAAATATATAAATACAGTAACATTAATTTTTACATCGAACATAATTGTAATATATTTGCAAAGGTGAAAAAACTAAGAAAATTAAACATTGATAGCGTTTGACTTGATTTTTCGGGGGTTTCTTTTGCTATAGTTTACACAATAGCATGCTCAAGATCCACTCAGTGTAGAGTGAATGAAGTGTGTGATATTAAATAAAGAATAAGTAGAATGATTATTAGTTTAAGGGGTACAGATAGCGATTGACCTTGGACTTGAAGAAGATGTAAGGATATTATCCAATTTTACCATTTCTTACAGTCAGGACTCATAAGGTGAAGCAGATTGCAGAAACAAGCTTACACCGAAGCAGATCTCTTACTCAAAGAGAACAATCACCCACGCACAAAATGTTCTAGTCTGCCTAGACAGCCAGTTAGTTATAAAACAAACCCTGTCTGGATAGCTGTCTTAACAGCTGTCCTCCTCATAACAAACAAACCTGTCACACAAACAGCTGCTCAATGCATCTAACACGTGCTGCTCAATGAAAGAACTGCCACTATATGCAGTAAGTCACTTATAAACTCTAAGCATTTGTAAATTTTCATGAAACAAATAAAAACCTTCGACATTGCACACACAAATAAATATTCCGTCAGAAATTCTTAAAGTTTAATAAACCTGAAACGAAATAATAATGCCTCGAAGAAATTATTTTAAAATAAACACGTGATACAAAATGAACAGCATCGCACAGGTAAAATTAAAAGAAGTGTCCGATTTTAGAATAAACTTTTTCATTGTGTTCTAATATATTATCATAAGACTTGTACAAAGAGATATTACTCATTCCTACTGATTAATGTGTCGTCTGCGTTAATCAATCTCTTTCAGAATGTTGTTCTTAGATACGTGAAGCAGCCTGTGTATACGCTGGAGACCAGTATAAGTGTGTTTGGAAAATAATGTCACAGATTAGAATAAACATTTCAATTTTGTTCTAATATATTATTATAATAGTTGCACAAAA
The DNA here is from genome assembly GCA_964036315.1 of Acanthosepion esculentum. Taxonomy (NCBI): domain Eukaryota; kingdom Metazoa; phylum Mollusca; class Cephalopoda; order Sepiida; family Sepiidae; genus Acanthosepion; species Acanthosepion esculentum. The sequence continues at coordinate 7,767,557 of OZ038485.1, read as the reverse complement.
ATATTTTACTCATTCCTAATAATTAAAGTACCCCCTTTGTTAATTTTATAACAATCGCTTTCAGAATGTTGTTCTCAAATATGTGACGCACCCTCTGAAAAAATCATTAGCAGTAGTAGAGGAAGAAGAGAGAAGAAACAGCTTTGCTTAATTTCTTAGATTAAGTATTTTCAATGTTAAATTTTGTGTAGTTTTTATTTCAACTCATTTTTATTGTCAGGTTTAAATGTAGCAGTAGTAATAATAGATGTAATATTAGGCTGTTTGAGGAAGAATGTCCAATTTTAGAATAAACCTTTTAATTGTGTTCTAATATATTATTATAATAGTTTGCACAAATATATATTACTCATTCCAAATTATTAATGTGTCCTCTTTGTTAATCTTATATAATTCTCTTTCAGAATTTCTCTTAAAATATTATGTTCATGAAAGAAACAAAAGGTGTTTGCTTTTTTGTTCACGCTTGGTCATAATGCTTCTCAAACATTAACTGAGCTTGAGGTGATCGGGCACAATGGCGCTAGTTTATGAACTTCCGCTGTGGGGATACGAAGCTTGAAGGACGAGGTGTTAGGTGACGTCCATCTACAATTGACAATTAACATCTGAAAACAACAAAAAACACACGTCAAACTGTAAGAGAAATGTCTCAGATGATGGGTGCAAGCATTTCAACAATAGCAGATCATCGCAAAGAAATTGGCAAGGTGAAGTAATTCTATAAATGGTTCCCCCATGAGCTCAGTGTGAGTCAAAGAGTTCCACGTTTTGAAGTGTTTTCGACGCTGCCTTGGCGAAATTCGAATAATCGGACTTTTGATTGAATAGTGACTTGGGATGAGAAATGTATCCTTTATTGTAAACGAAATGTTTAACGGCTTAGTCGTGACAAAACCGAAACACTTTTTCAAAAACAGAAACTGCATCAACAGACGATTATGGTGACTGTTTGGTAGTCCGCCCTCGACGTTATCCATTACAGATTTCCGGGATCGAACCAACGTTGAATTATACACTCCGCAGCTGAATAAAATGGACATGCAGTTAATCAAAATGCAACCGGCACTTATTAGTCGACGACATCCAACTTTGCTTCATGGCAATACTCGGTCACATTATGACAGGATGTCACTGCAGGAGCTCAACGAGTTCGGATACGAAGCTTTACTACATCCGCCATACTCCCATGACCTCTCGCTCCCCGTCTACAATTATTGCAAGCATCTTGACAATTTGTAAGCCCCTCAAAAAAAGAAAAAGATAGAAACTGCATTCAAAAATGTCTTGTTGTCCAAACCTTTAGGGTTATATCGTTAAGGCATAAAAAACATATAACTTGACGGCAGAAATATATATATATTTACGAGGCTCAACCTTTGACTGATTCAAAGATCGTTTAAATACATTACTTCAGATGTAAAGGTTCGTTCTAAAATCGGACATTATATTCCCAACCGCCCAATGACTGAATCTTTTCAAAGCTTCTATTTGGTATAAAAATGCATCTTGGAGTTCGGAAAAATTGTCAAATATTAGAGTATTACACAATTATCACTATCAGTAATTCCTTTAAAAATACATTGGAATAAAGGTAGATGACTTCCAACAGTTAAGCAAAATAATACGATAAAGGAATACTTCTTTCGAAACAAAGAATGTTGAACTACTAGGTTACACTAGTCTTGGTCTATGGCAGTAAATACTGCATAATTTCCTTACAGATTATGAAGAAGATTCAAAGTTGACAATTTGCATAAATATCACTCCCTTATATGGCGGTAAATACTTGATAATTTGCTTACAGATTAAGAAGACCATTAAAGCAACAGAAATCTAATGCGACTGATGGATGTTGATCTGCTACGTCATATCAGTTACCCTATATAGGGACAAAATATAACGTTATTATAGTAGATAAATTGTGTAAATGTGTGACAGAGAAAACAGTCGGGGAAACATACACACACACACAAACACTTATATTTGTTTATTGAAATTGGAGTGGATCTGAGTAGCGAAAGTAGATCAGAGCATTTTTTTTACTGATGGGAAATCTGATCGAGGACAGGAGTTGTACCCATTTGGAATTGTGTCATCAGAAAGATAATGATAATGGTCGAAATAATTTTTATCGGTTAAAATTATAAATAGAACTTAGTAAGCTAGGAGGAACTTTGGAATTCACATGATTTCGGTTGAAAATATCCAGAACCCGTGATAATCGCGTGCAAAGTAGTAGGGCCAAGGGTCGATTATGATCAGCCAGTTTTATCTATATAAACGCGTAGTTATGCTGAAAAAGTGGTAGTTTTTGGTTCGTCTGTCTTCGAGTGCAGTCGAGCTGGGTGGAAGGATGTCGAGGATTGAAAGTGAGCAGAGTTGAATTGAAGGCTAGAAGAAGTACGGAAGTGACGTCAGAGATTGGAACAAAACGCCCGCTAACATGTACTGTTGATATAAGAACGAAGAAGCGAATTACTCCTCCAACATCTAAGACTACTACTGCTACTATTATTACTACCACTGGGAACGGAAACGTCGAACAAGTCACCCCTCTCCTTTAACGAAATTACACGAAGTATTTTCTTTTGTTTTGTTGATCATCGTTCATATACGAGAGAAGAGAGAATGTGTCCCAAGCAAAACACATTATTCTCTCCATCTTCTTGCAGACGTAAGAGGCAGACGTAAGAGAGAGACAGTGGATAGTCAAGTTGGAGACTCGAGGGGGAGAGGAAGTGGCATCAGAGTTTGGAAAGAAGCGTCCGCTAACAGGTACTGTTGATATAAGTACCGCTACTTCTGCTACCACGAAGATTACTAGTTCTGTTACTACTGCCGAGACGGAACGCATCTATAAACTTTAAGCCGCGCACAGAAATGTTTATCTCTCCATCGCAAGAATCGTATATCATTCTGAGACGATTTAACAACAAGTTAATCACAACCCACTCTCTTTGTGTCTAGAATCCAGTGTATGAATTTTTAGGTCAATTACTTTTCTTTTCTGTAACCCGTTTCTTTTATATACTATTCTTTTCTACTATATAAAAGTCATTAACAATTCAACCATTGAATAGTGATTTGTCCGGCTTTCTGCATATATATTTTTTATTTTGGTGCATTCTAAATTTCTTAGGACAGACTCTCCAGCCGTGTCTACATCTCCAGTCGACCGTGAATGGATGAACATCACTTCTGCTTCCTGCTTTCTGGATCAAACCAAACACAACGTGGGAAGGAAGCTGGATTAAACCAGTGGACCGGTCGAATGATCTACAGATGCTCAAGGGACCCACGGCCACTACCATAAGTTCGGTTAAGACCGAGTAGACAGCTCAACCCAGAGAGTAAGACGTCGGAGGTTAAGGGGCTAGGGCGAAAGTGTTAGAATGTCAAGGATAGTATATACAGAAATAGTAATGTAAGTGGTGTAACGTTCAATTGTAAACTAACGAAATCGAGCTTATGAATAGTGGATGAAGAACGGGAAAATGTCCTAGAATATATATTTTTAGGTTAGATGATAACTTTAAAGTGATGACATGAAAATGTAATAAAATTGTGTATAATGGTTGAATGGAAACTATTTAATAAAAATGGACGGCACATTGTCAGTATGATTAAAAATTAAACCATTTCAAAAATGTCAAATAATAATATATATGAGAACAAACTCAAAAGCATACAAAGATTAACGGAACGGGCAATTGTAGGTGAGAGAGTGCGAACGGGAATCTTAAGTCATTACAATGCATATAAATGTCGTAGCCTTTAAACAAATCCTACGTTATTTTCAAGCCGTATAGAACTGTGACAAACAATAAAACAAAATGGATGATATGGCTAATAGGATCTTATAACTTAGAGCAAAATCGCTATTCTATTCAATATATCTACTAAGCTATTTGGATTGCAAAATGAGAAATATGCTTTCACAAATCTGATTAGCGTTACAATGCAACAAAGTCTGGCAAAATCTAAGATAGTAGATATGATAAACTTGAAGCATGAAAATCTCCTACTGGAAGAGTAACAGGCCAGTGTGCGCTGTGAATGTGAGACGTTAGAATCAAGTGACAATAGAAACTGGGCATTGCTTTAACAGACGACACAAAATGTGACATAGAAGTCTAAAGCCCCATTGGAAAAAAAATGCTGACGATAAAATTGTTAAGGAAAGTGACAATAAATTATTCTTACAATGAGAAGGGGAGCAGTCTTTGGGAATGACGATAAACCAAATCGTAAAGCAAGGCCTCTGATCAAGGAGGTATTTGACGAGCGTGGAACAATCTCATAATTGCTGATTTCCCAGATCCATCTTAATCCGGGGTGGTAGCACCTGTTAGGGTCCCAGCAATGGGTAAATAGTTAACCGTCGAAAAAGGGTCAAAATACTATCAATGTGTAAAAATAGGTTTTGATACCAGCAATACAGTAAAAAATATATTACCAGCAATAAAGATCTTGTCGGCATTAAATAACTCATTGAGGTGTTGATATGCCGTAAAGCAAAGTAAACCGAACCAAGGAGAGAGTTTAAATATCTGGGACACATAATGAGAAAAGAGCAGCTGGAAATATTACCCTCACAAGATAGTGAAAACAGGAGAGTAGAAACTCCTTAAACAGCCAATAACCTATGTAAAAACCTAATGTTAGTGGACAGCAGAAGATGAAAAGAGGTAACATTAAAAACACAATCGTTGATAGGAGGATGTAGTGAGACATGATCACCCACGTCTTGAAGGAACACGGCAAATTAAGCAAGAATGGTATGTGTGAATATTTGTATATTCGAAATAAAAATAAAAATAAAAAAGTGCCAGAGAAAAGCGATAATAATAACAAAAGTTGCAATATGAGTTCTGGTAAAAATTATGTAATGATAACAGCAAAAATTTCAATATAAGCGCTGGTGAAAAATGGTTGCTGAAGACATTAGGGTTATAATGCCCAGATATCCATGCACAGATGTCCTCGAGGACACATGGCACAGTGAATAAAGGTGTCAGTTAGATCAAGTGACAGGACCCAAACAGTGTGAGTTCAATATTTGTTTAAGGCGGTGGAGAACTTGGAGAGGGGATTAAGCAGGAGATAACATATATCCATTAGACAGTGAGCGAAATAAAGGGTTCAGTTCGACATACCAACCACCTGAAGAAGGCCGGAGCATAAAATTGCCGAAACGTTGTGATAAATATGGCGTCAAAAATGAAGACAATAGTCCGAATTATGTAAATAGTGAACATAATACCTCATCTCAAAAATATAGACACATTTAAAAAGATTTTATAATGTATTTTTCCCCCAAAGTGCTATGTAGATTTTCATTTTTTTCCCTATCTCTGCGTGTATGCAACTATCAATCCACATACCCACGCGCATCAGCAGATATATAAACATATACATTTTATCTGTAAAAAAAAAATAGCTGTCATTACTGTTAGAAGAATGGTGTAATAAAATTCAGGGAGAAAAATTATTCGGTGTTTAGCTGTAAATTACACGTTATATGAAATGTAGTAAGATTTGTAAGATTATAAGGTGGCAAATTTACAACATATTTATATCAAATGTGCATTATATTTTTTTTCCATTGAGAAAAGATTTTCGCACGGAAGGTTTTCTAAATTTAGAGGCTTACTTCCGCATCACGTCGAAACATCTATTTCCTTAAGATAATCGAAGTTAAGCAACGTCAAGCCTGGTCATCAATACCTACATGGGTGAGCGCTTGGGAATACCAGGTGCTACAAGCTGGGATGTGCAGGTGGTGTAGTGAAAGATGACTCGGAATTTTTAATCGAAGAGCAGTGTTCCAAATCCAGTTGTGTTCACAATATTCATCTTTGTACAAAGACAACTGGGAAAGATAAAATTTACCTTTTCACCTCCAGCTATGGGTTAATTAGTAAGACATGTATCACTAAATCATTATTCTCTGCAAAACCTCTTACAAGCTAAATGTTATGGTCAAATATCCTCGCACCACTGTTATGGTCCAAGGTTAGGACCAAGGAAGAACAACACGAACACAAGAGTAGGAATAACAAAGATATATTACAACAGAATAATAATACAAGATGTTGAAGGTGTTAGTATGACTGTCAGTCTGGTTTTGGACTGAACTACTATTGACTCGACTCGTTCCGTCTCAACTCGTTCCGTCTCGACTCGTTCCGTCTCGACTCGTTCTGTCTCGACTCGTTTCAATATTTAACAACCCTCCCACGTGGGTCGCATGTGGTACAAGGCCGGCTTAATGTGGGTTCTCCGAGACCGTAGGCTCGGCCAAAAATATACCCCTTAGAACCCGTATAAACGGGTTCAGGGACTGTCTACCTCCCCGGACGATACTTTGCCCTGCGGCAAAGCCTCGTCCGGGTTCCTCTCTGCCAAAGCAGAGAGTTCGACAAGAGTCGCACACAGCCAGAGACTGCGTCTCGACTCGTTCCTATATTTAACAACCCTCCCACGTGGGTCGTATGTGGCACAAGGCCGGCTTAATGTGCGTTCCCGAGACCGTAGGCTCGGCCAAAAATATACCCATTAGAACCCGTATAAACGGGTTCAGGGACTGTCTACCTCCCCGGACGACACTTTGCCCAGCGGCAAAGCCTCGTCCGGGTTCCTCTCTGCCAAACCAGAGAGTTCGACAGGAGTCGTGCCCAGTCAGAGACTGCGACTCGACTCGTTCCACGTGTCTCTGGAGAGGCGCAGTCTTTATAGTGTCAGGAAGAGTTCACTATGTCGTTATAGGTAAGTTCCCATAACACTAAACATATTTGCTGGAAAGTTCATTAATCAGCATTTCTTAGAAGTGAGATGTTTTTGCTTTAAATCCATGGCATCTTCAAACAGCAACACAGGAAGACAATAAGTTATATGACTTTTTTATAGAAATCTAAATACATGACAGCTCTAAACATTAACACCAGGAAGGTTATAAATTATAGAACTATTTATAGAACGTTTCTGGAACTTTAAATCCCTGGCAGCTCTAAAGAGCATCATAAGGAAGGCAATAATTTATAGTACTTTTATAGAACTTTAAATCCATGGCAGCTTTAAACAGCAACACCAGGAAGACAATAAGTTATATAAATTTTAATAGAATTTAAATCCATGGCAACTCTAAACACTAACACAAGGAAGGCAATAAGTTATATAACTTTTTATAGACCTTTTATAGAACTTTAAATCCATGGCAGCTCTAACCAGCAACACCAGGAATTCAATTAGTTATAGAGGTTTTTATTGAACTATTATAGTACTTTTAATCCATGGCAGCTCTAAACAGTAACATCAGGAAGGCAATAAGTTATAGAACTTTTTAACAATTCTTAATTTTGGACTAATTTTCTTCAATGAAAACCTACAAATACATACATCTCAAATCACATCAAAGCAACGATATCTATCCATTTTATAATATATAATATTATAATTATCGAAATGGATCGATATCATTGCTTCGCGTTAAATTTTGCGATACTGTCTTCTATACTTTTCTGATTAGGTAACATTATCGAGTCTGAAATGTAAAATTAGCAAAACCACTTCATGGCAGACGATCAGTCTACTTGAGGTTAGAATATTTCTCTGAAATGTTATTTTTATGCTTAATGGAGCTTTTCGGAATATCACTTTTAATGTACGTCTCTTGCAACGAAAAAAATGAATAAAACTGTCGATAGCAAGAAGGTATCTAAGTGCTTTCTTCCATTGCGATTCAAAAGTCATGTGTCCTAGACAACAAGAAAAAAAAAACTTATATTGTATGGACAGTTGTAAAGCGAGAAAATCGTACAACTGTTTCAAAATGTCATAGAAATTCCAGGGAACACTTTCCTAGGGTGTTTAAGTAGCGATGTTCGAGTCATTATTTTGAATGTTTCTTTTATATGTTTGAAATATTTCGGCTGTCTACTCCTGACTCTAAGTACACGTTTGAATCTCGCTACATTTAGAATTAACTTCCCTGTTGCTCACATGTTTGGTCCATGTTATTCTCAGCATCCTCCAGTAATAAAACCCCTCACATCTCTTCTACATCCCCGACGAAACTGCCAAGCATTCATAATCATGTAAGAAGATTGATATTAGTTATGAGTTTAGCACGATTTTCTTTGTTTTTAAGGGAATATAAATTTATCTTAATACTCTTCTTAGCGTTTGGAAGACACTTTTGCTATTCTAATGCTAATACAAATGCATCTTGGATTTCCGAAAAACTGTCACATCTTACAGTATCACACAGCTATCTGTATCAGTAATTCCTCTATAAATGCATTGGAATAGAGGTAGATGACTTCCAACAGTTAAAAAAAATAATATGATACGAGAATATTTCGTTAGAAACAAAGAAAAGAATGTTGAATTGCTACGTCACACGTCAGTCTTGTTCTATGGCAGCAAATACTGTATAATTTCCTTACAGATGATGAAGAACCATTTTAAGCTAGCAGAAATCTAATTCGACTGAAGGAATCGAAGATTACCAAGAACGTGATATGAGTTTAACGAACATGTTTTAAGCTAAACTCGGAATAATATCGGGGCTTACACTCAGTGTCAGAAAGATGCAGTTGAATTTTCTGAGTCACATAATGAGGAAAGTGGGCTTGGAGAATTTGACACTGGCAGGACATAGTGAAAGTGAGAGACACAGATGAAATTTAAAAGCTTGTGTAAATGCATTGCAGAACAGGGAATGAGAAGGATGGTGAAAAAATAAAACTGACTGAGATTTATATGATAGGACGTTGTTGAGGGCCATGACTGTCTACGATCCGGTGGGAGACAGCACAAGGAGTACACGAAGAAGAGGAGAAGAAGGAAAGAAGAATAAGAAGACGTTAAACTATTTTCTCATATAAAATTTTTTTACTATGTCAAATGTCAACGATTTTACTTTTGCACACAGTGGCTATTGTTATTGTTACTTGTGTCTCATTAACATCCTACTTCGTGAATAGCCTGAAAATTTCGATTTGAACACGTAATGAATAGCTTGTTCGGATGCAGTATAAAATGTGTTCCAATAACTTGGACCGAATTTAAATGTGAATAAAGTTTAAGCGTCTAAATACTTTTTTCTTTTTCTTTAAGATTTAACAACTTAAGTCTTTGGCAATTTCATCCATGGAAAGATTAACAATCAAACAATATGTTAAAGCAAGGGAAGCCTATTACGAAAATGGACGGTCAAAGAGAAATTCTTTACGCGAACTTAGCGATTTCTTTTGTTCAACAAAATCGACCAACCGAGAATGCAATTGGAAATGATGTAAAGTTGTAGTGGAGAGGTTCAATTCCAGCGCGCGATGACGAATAGAGGGGTCTGGAATTTCGGCCACATTCTCGTGCACTGCAGCACTGTTTTCAGCTGAACGGCGTAAACGAGCACGCATTGGTGTTTTCACATCTGCAATCGACCCAGTTTGAATTTACGTATAATCTTTCCAATTGCACTCTTGAAACTTTAACACGTTGTTTGATTGTTAATCTTTCCAATGTTGAAATTGCCAAAGGTGTAAGTTGTTAAATCTGAAAGAAAAGAAAAAAAAATCATTAGACGCTTAAACTTAATACACATTTAAAATTGTCCATTTTATTCGAATAATATATATATATTACTTAATAATTTCACTTAATACTTTAGATTTATCATTTCTTATAAAACATTCCAAGCATCTCACCGAACTATTTATCTCAATCTCGAGATCACTTAAAACCTCGCGATATTGTCCATGAAATGTCATGTCCTGAGGGAGATTGAATCGCCAATATCAATAGTTAAAAACAGCAATATTATAATGGCTCGGTTACATTTTGGTATTATTAATTCTCGCCATACAGCAAAGCGGTCTTATTTATGTCATTAACAAGCTGACAGTTGTCCTTATCTTTATTGTTATTGTAACGATTTGGCGATCGTGCTGCGGGGAACATGAAATAAAATCAGTAAGCAAATAATAAAGAATAAAAAAATCTTTTTCCAATGATGGTAGAAATGCGGAAAGAAGTTTTGTCATCTGCTCAATTATTTGACCCCAACTTTCGAAATGTACAGAACAGGAAGTCTTCTCAACTCCACACGTGACGTAAGTACAGCCTTTGCTTTGGGAGTTCAACTCAGTGAAAAACTCACTTAACTCAACCATTATAATAATTCTTATCATAACTTTCCTTAAAATACTTCTGAACCAGATAAAGAAAACGGGCATAGCCAGAAGACACTGAGAACTCCGTTGCCCTACAGTTTCTATAAAAAAAGAATAAACGGTCGGTAGACTCACAGGTTTTTGTTGTTTATATACCTAACATACACCGACAGGCAACCTAAAATCCCATAGTGCCTACGGATGTCATCAGATGATGATCGATCCATTTAACATTCACAGAAATTTCGCACTGACATCTTTATTTAACCTACGGTTGTAGATTGTTCTCGTTCCGTGGACCATATCCAGGAATATTCGGTTTAGTTTTTTTATTTATTTATTACTGCTCAGTTACTGCTGGACGAGTTTCCGTTGTGTGCAAGCAAACAATGACAGTTCAAAGAATTGAGCTAACAATATGTATATCATCCAATTCACGAAACTACGCTTTCACCCATTACGCTATTGTCCCGTGGGACAATCCTGAGTGGAGAAATTCGATCCGAAGCTGCCTGCTCATGAGTGCTGCTGATTCTGATACTTATCACGGTGTAAATAATGATGATTCTTCATTCGAGAAATTCAGGAAAGTAGACCGTGTGACAGATTGAAGGGAAATCAAAAGGAACATTTGATGTGAGCAAAATAGCATTTTATATAGTTTCATAAATTAACAGAAACGATTCCAGATTCTCATTTCTTCACAGATTAAATTCTCATACACGCGTAAATGTTCCTTTGTGTTGGGTGTGTCTTTTGTGTAAATATGTATATGCAAATGCGTAATAATAACTGTTTAAGGTGAATTAAATTGAATAACCGTTGGTAGTCCTCCACTGACATGGTTTCTTTGAGTTGGTAAAGTTCGATGTTTGCCACTCTGCGCCAGAGAGTCAAGAGCTTGTCAAGAGTCTCTGGTTTTATTAGCTGGAAAATTATTTTAACCCTTGATCTTTGTTGTACCCCCATATATATATATATATATATATATATATATATATATATATATATATATATATATATAATTATTATTAAAAAAATATGATACCTTCGCTATATAAGAGTTTTCATGTTTCGAAAACGAGCCAAAAACCTCAATATACTTATTGAAATTAAATTGAATTAAACTATCAAGCCCTGTTTCATCCTCAAGCGAAAATTTAGGACTAACCAATCTTGAAATTTACGCATCTTTATAAGCATGTTCATTCGTAAAATTAATTACCATGGAAACGGCTGGAGCGACCATTTTTATAAGGGGCCTAAGAGTTAATTTTTATCCAAATATCAGTCACTTTCGGAAAGAGGTCAAGCCGAGGTAGGGTGAGGTGTCTATTCCAAAGCGAATGATGGCATTCATGTACGCACATCGTCTGGTCAGTCAAAGTGACAGATAGCTCTTGGCACCATAATGCGTCGTTAAGTGTCTAGTGAATTTTATTTTATTTATTTATTATTTGTTTTTCAAAATTGCTTTTTCGTACATAAACGCGTTGTAGTGAAATGCAATTTTTTTTTGACGATTTCATAAAGGGTTTTTGTATCTTATGATTGGGTTAAGCTTTTAAACCTTTTATTAGAATCTGAAATTTAATTTTATATGCTAATTATTTAATGCGAAAATTTGTTGATGTCGGCAAAAAACTGGTAACTCATGTCTATGGTTTAATAAATTTTCATTATTTAGAGACTTAATAATGTGTAGTTTTTCATGTAGGCATACAGGGCATGGGTCATCCCAGGTTTTACAAGTTCTTGTTCTATTTATTATTTTCCATTTTACTTTTGGTGTTTTATTCAGTTCTTTTAAATGCCAAAAATATTTGGATAGAGATGTCTGATTTCTACTTCTAATATTATTGAAGGAGCTTTTGTGTTGTCTCCATCTAATTTTAAATTCATTCTTCGTTGACACAAAGTATATCCTATCAGTGTTAGGATTCTCAATGGATGAGATAGTGCATTGGTATACCACGGATTTTGTGAGGCATTTATTTTCCAACGGGCAGTCTTCAGGGTTTCTACAATCACATAATTTTTCATTATTTTTATCTTATTTTAGTTTAGGATTTTTATTAATACTGTTTTGGCATGCGTGTTTTTACAGGATTTTATTATTATGTTTCTTTATGATTCTTTATAGATTTTCAGTGCAACTGTAACTTAATTTTAAGGTGTTTTTTATTAAAGGTCTTGCTAAGTCTGCTATTAGGAAGAAAGTGTTTTTCAATTCAAGCTAGGAACTTATGTCCTAGCTTAGTACTAACTATTTGGTTGAACGGAGGGGTATACCAGATGATTTTTCTTTTCCTGTTTTTCTTCTGGTTAGTACTATTGTTTCTATAATCTATGTTAGCGTTTTTGTACCCGCTATTTATTAGGGCTGTGTTATAAAAAATACTGTGTTGTTGGAATATGTCCTTATTAGCGGAGTTTATGCTGATTCTTTTCTCTTTTGATGTGGGTATATGCTTAATTATAGATGGAGGCTGGTTTGACTTAGGGTGTACATACAAGGGGTTAGCGTTAGGTTTTCTGTAAGGTAGGTATATGTTGTTCATTAAGTCTAGAGTTACGTCGAGGAAGTTTACGCTTTTTAATTTAGTATTGACTGTAGTTTTTAAATTTAGTTTCCTGAATTCCCTATAAATAATCTTTCTAATTTGATCAATTTTAAAATTTGTGGAGCCCGTCATCCCTGTATAGCCCGATGTCCTTAATGTCCAATTCACGGTGCGCTGTTAGATTGTATAGTATAAATAGACCGACAAGGTCAGAAGACCCTGCAGAGTCTAAAGATCCCATGATGATGTCAAAGTGTTTTTAACCAATTGGTCCCTATTATGAATGAGGACAGATTTTTTTGCGCTAAGGATTATGTTTATTTCTTCCTTAGTTAAGTCAGAATATACAGTAGCAAACTCCATGGCAATCGTGAAGAGATCTCTTGATACTGACTGATAATAATCCACAATATCGAACTGTATTAGGGTGCAATCAAGCTTATTCTCGATGTTGGTAAACCAATTGATGACTTATTTGGTATTAATCCAGTATGTTAATCCAAGGCATTTTTTTATTAAAACCTAGTGATCCTTTCTAGGATTTAAGCTCTATTTCTGTATGGAGCACTGTTTTTAAAAAATAAAAAAAATAGTTTGTTTTGGTCTGGGAAGATAAAGCTATTTATTCGTTCAATTTTTGGATTGATTGCTGTAGTCTATTCTGCTATTTTTGGCCGGGGGCAGTTTTTAATTTGTTTATAATTTTATTTATTTATTTGGATTAATTATTTTTACTTGTTTTTGCTTATTTATTTTTATTAGTTCTAACGGTTATTGTAGCGGGTGCGGTTTGTTAATTTGTTTATTTATTTATTCGGAATACTTTATTTTACTTGTTTTTTCTTATTTTTTTTCTTTTTTTATTTTGTATATTTTTATTTACTCTTTCCGGTTTTCGATTTTTTTTTTTGGATTGATTGTTGTAGTCTATTCCAACGGATATTTTGGTGGGTTTGGTTTGCTAATTTGTTTATTATTTACGTTATTTATTCATTTGGATTATTTTTAATTGTTTTTTATGTATTTATTTTCATTTATTCTATTTCGTCTATTCTTACGGGAGAGGTTTGTTAATTTAGTTATTATTTGTTTGCGTTAATCTATTTTACTTTTTTATTATTATTTTGTTTATTTTTTATTCTTTTCAGGTATCGATTTTTAAGTAACGATGTAAAATTTGTTTTCATATCCGCATTTTGAGATGAGCTCAGATCGTTTATTTAGTAATTTATTTTGGTCTGGGAAGGTTGTTGTAGCCTGATGATGATCTTTATTTTCCATGATATTTTTGTGTGAGTTGCGCTTTGTTTTTAATTTCCCAGATATACTTAGAAAACATTGTGGTGTTCGTGTATTTACTTTTTGTGAAAAATGTTTTGTGTGCATAGTTTCTTTGTTTCCAGGGTCCTTCAGTTACTCCTATGTATACTTTTTCTTCATTATCTGGTGATTTTACCATGGCTTGGTATATTACGTTGTTTTGTAAGCAATTACCGTTTAAGGTCACATTCATTCTTTATTCTACAGTTACACGTGGGTTTAATTTGTTCGGGTGGTTTGTTGAAGGTTTTCCTGTTTTGCTTTTTTATTATTTGTTCCATGTTGTCGGTGTAAAAAATGTAGCACAGAAATAAAATCTGACTTTGCAATTGACGGAACGGATTCTTTTAAAGGACCGTTTCCGTCCAACTCGGAAAGACAATAATCAAAACAGCGAAACTGAAAAATGTAGACATGGGGGTGAATAAGGAGCCACAGTTAAAAGAAATCTATTACTAAAAAAAACATAAAAATGAATTAATCACGTCCCACCCATGGGACGGAGAACGAAGAAAGTTCTCTTTCTGCCTGCGCAAAGTGGGTTCATAAAGTTTGATGTGAACAGCTTCTACAAACCTTAAATGTTTAACCGGCCGAGCCTTGTACATCATCTTAAATGTTCCGTTAACATATTCAGAAGCACAACCCGGGTTACTAATCAAATAAAGTCAAGTCGCAAACTGATTGTCAAGCGATTACTCTTACTAGCGCCACCCTTTCTTACATAGACAGTCGCGCGTTGTCCAATCCGGGTCTCCAACGAATCTGAAGAAGTGTCGGACGGGAATGGTTCCTTTAAAAGAATGAGTTCCGTCGTTTTCGAAGCTATATTTAAATTCTGTGGTACAATTTTATTAAAAAGACACATCTTCTAGATGTAGAAAAATATTAAATCAAAAATTGTGCATATGCTTAATAATTTTCTTTATTTCAAATCTCTAACTATTTATATTAATCGTCACCATGCTGTTAATAACAAAATACGTTTAAATTTGATTAAATGTGAAGAGCAGGCTGCCATGCCGGAGGACAAAGTTGAAGATAATGATCATTTTCAGACATGACACCTTCAATTTTATTTGATGATCTCCACATATTAAGAATATATGAATAGTTCATTAGTGATATCATCATTCGATGGGTAAACCAGTAATTTAAAAAAATATTGTAAAAAGTCTTGCATCATTCCTGTTCGAGATTACCAAATCATCTCTCTTTTCCTTTGGAATATCAGACTAGATTGAATGAAAAACATGTAGTCTATCATCGTTTTAGAAGGTGATTTGGACATGTTTTGTTTTTTTTTTATTTCAGAATAAACGGAGATGGATATACCCCTATCAAAACATTGGCATAGATATGGGAGATTCTAAACATAATTTTAACCAACAATTTTTGTGTCCACTTTATTAGTTTCAAGATCAATATAAATTAATATTTTGCTGCCTCTATATAAAGTGAATGCACACTGCCCTAGACCGACATCTTTAGTAAATTATAATTTAAGTATGGATGAGAAAGAAAATACCAGTAAAAACAAATAACACAAGTTAGCGATGTTTCATTGAATATTTTTATATTACCGTTTACCCAAGAAAAGGCGTAAGAGCCACTTAAGTGAGAGAATAACATTTGCCATAAGAATGTAAAAGGAAGAAGAAGGAAGACAAGATTATGAGTACTTTGATGATAGATGACGCGAAATAAGTCTTGTTTTCGATGGAAACAAGCTTTGTTTCGAGGAAAAGATGTCTTTTGTTTTCGAAGTCACTTATTTTAGGGGGAAAGATTCTTTGGTTTTCAAAGGAAAAATATTTATTTTCGAGGGGAAGAATTGTTTCGTTTTTCGAGGGAGGTACTTTTTGGTTTTTCGAGCGAGTTACTTTTTTGTTTTCGAGGGAAAGAATTGTTTTTTGAGGGAAAGAATTATTTTGTTTTCGAGGATAGGAAGTTTTATGTTTTAACGGGGAACGAAGTCTTTTATTTTCATAGGAAATTAGTCTTTCGTGTTTGAAGGAAAGTACTCTTTTGTTTTCGCGGGAAATAATTTTACAGCTTAGAGGGAAAGAATTCGTTTGTTTTAAAGGGAAAAAATTATGATTTGTGAGTCTTCCGTTTTAGAGAAAATAATTCTTTCGTTTTCGAGATTTTCTTTTCGACGGAAGGAAGCCATTTGTTTTCCAGGTATAAAATTGTTTTGTTTTTCGAGTGAAAGAAGGTTTTGTTTCGAGGGAAAGGATACTGTTTTTTCAAGAGGGAAAGAATAATCTTGTTTTCGTGGGAAAATAGTATTTCGTTTTTGAGGAAAAAAAATTGAGGGAAATAAGTCTTTTATTTTCGAGGTAAAGCGTTCTTTGGTTTTCGATGGAGATAATTTTTTTTTCGACGGAAAGAATTCTTTTATTTTCGCGGAAAAGAAGATTTTGTCTCGAGGGAAAGATGTCTTTTTTTCCGAGGGAAGAAGTTTTTGAGGGAAAGAGGTATTTTGATTCCGGGTGAAGAAGGTTATTGTTTTCGAAGGAAAGAAATCTTTTATTTTCTAGGGTAAGTATTCTTTTCCTTTCTAGGAAAAGAATTGTTTTCATTCCGAGGGAAAGAATTCTTGTTTTAGAGGGAAAGATTTCTTTTGTTTTCGATGGGAAAAAGTTTACATTTTAAAGGGAATGGACTCATTTGTTTTAGTGGAAAAAATCCTTTTGTTTCGATGGAAAGAAGTCTTTTGTTTTATAGCCAAAGAAACCTTTTTTTTTTAGAGTAAGAAGTATTTTGTTTTCGGGGGGGTCTTTTGTTTTCGAGGAAAATAATTATTTTGTTTTCGATGGAAAGTTTTCTTTTGTTTTCGATGGAAAGAAGGATTTTGTTTCGAAAGAAAGAAGTCTTTCGTTTTAGAGGAAAATAATTCTTTCGTTTTCGAGAGAAAGAAGGATTATTTTTCGAGGGAAGGAAGTCATTTGTTTTCGAGGTATATAATTGTTTTGTTTTCAAAGGAAAGAAGTTTTTGTTTTAGTGGGAAACGATACTTTTTTCGATGGAAAGAATTATTTTGTTTTCGAGGGAAAGAACTTTTCTTTTTTTGGGGGGAAAGATGTATACTTTTGTTTTCAAGGCAGATAAATATCTTGTTGCTTTTAGAAATTATTTCTTTGTTTTAAAGGGAAATGTTACCTTTGTTTTCTAGTTAAAAAGTTGTTACTTTTGAAGGAAAGGGGTCTTTTTTTAGAGATAATTATGTCTTTTGTCTTAGAGGGAAATAATTGTTTGTTTTCCAGGGTATAAAATGTTCCTTTTTTGAGGAAAATAATTGTTTTGTTTTAGAGACAAAGAAGTATTTTGTTTTCGTGGGAAGGATATCTTTTGTTTTCGAGGGAAATATTTTTTTTTACACGGAAAGAAATCGTTTGTTTTGGAGTGAGTGAAGTCTTTTGTTTTCGTGGAAAATAATTTTTTTCTTCATTTGAAAAGCAATGAATTCTTTTGTTTCCACGGGAAAGACGTCGTTTGTTTTCAGGGGAAAGAAGTCTTTTGTTTTAAAGGGCAGGTATTATTTTCTTTGGAAATATTTATTTTATTTTCAAGGGAAGGAAGCTTTTTCTTTCCAAGTGAATGAATATTATTTAAGAGGGAAAGATTATGTTATCCTTGGAAAAAAATTCGTTTGTTTTCGGGAGAAATAAGTCTTTTGATTTCTAGCCAAAAATCTCCGTTGCTTTAGAGGGAAATAATTAAAAATGTTTTCGCGGGTAAGAATTCTTTTGTTTTAGTGGCAGAGATTTCTTTTGTTTTCGATGAAAACTTTTCTTTTGTTTTCGAGGGAGGGATGTCTGTTCTTTTTGAGAGATAGTAGTCATTTGTTTTAGATGGAAATATGTCTTTAGATTTAAAGGGAAATAATTCTTTTGTTTTCGAGGAAAGATCTCTTTTGTTTCAGAGGAAAGAAATCTTTTGTTTTCAAGGGAAATAATTGTTTTGTTTTAGAGGCAAAGAAGTATTTTGTTTTCGAGGGATGGATAGCTTTCGTTTTAGATTGAAAGAAATATTTTTATAGAGAAAGAAATCTTTGGTTTTTGAGGGAAAGAAGTGTTTTGTATTCGAGCGAGAGAATACTTTTTCCTTTTAGAGGGAAAGAGTTATGTTGTTTTCGCGGGAAAGAAGGATTTTGTTTTACAGGGAAATAAATCTTTTGTTTTACAGGGAAATAGTTTTTTTCTTTGGAAATAATTATTTCGTTTTCAAGGAAAAGAAGTCTTTTGTTTTCGAGGGAAGGATTTCTTTTATTTTCGTGATAAAGAATATTTTTAGAGGGAAAAATTTTCAAGGGAGAGAAATCGTGTTTTTTGAAGGAAAACATCGTTTGTTGTCGAGCGAAAAGAATCTGATGTTTTAGAAGGAAATAATTCTTGTCTGAGGGTAAGAATTATTTTGTTTTACGGGGAAAGATTTCCTTTATTTTCGAGTGAAGGAAGTCTTTTTTTCGGGTGATAGAAATCTTCTTTTTTTTTAGAGGGAAATAAATCTTTTATATTACACGGAAATTATTCATTTCGTGTCGAGGGACAGAAATATTTTTGTTTTCGAGGGATATATTTGTTTTTTTAAGAGTCAAAATTTTTTTTTTCTTTTCGAGGGAAAGGTGTCATTTGTTTTAGAGGGAAAGAAGTATTTTGTTTTATATGGAAATAAATCTTTTGTTTGCGAGGAATATATGTTTTTGTTCTCGCGGGAAAAAATATGTTGTTTTCGAGGGAAATAAATCTTTTGTTTTAGAAGGGTAAATATTCTTTCTTTTCGAGAGAAAGATGTCCTTTGTTTTTAGAGGGAAAATATTGGATGGTTTTATAGGGGAAATAGATCCTTTTTTCCATGTAAGGAATTCTGTGGTTTTAGAGAGAATGATGTCTTTGTTTTAGAGGTAGAGAATTTTTTTTTGTTTTCGAGGGAAATATATCTTTTGTTTTAAAGGGAAAGAATCTCTTAAGTAGGAAAGAATTCTTTTGTTTTCTAGGGAATTAATTCTTTTGTTTTTGAGGGAAATAAGTCTTTTGTATTAGAATGAAACAATTTTTTTCCTGGAGGGAATGAATTTTGGTGTTTTCGAGGGAATGTTGTCTTTTGTTTTCGAGTGAAGTAAGTTTTTTGTTCTCGAGGCAAAGAATTTTGTTGTTTTCGAAAGAAATTATTTTTATTTTTGAGTGAAAGTAGTTTTTTTTTTTTCGGGGGAAGACTTCTTTTGTTTTCGAGGGAAATAATTCTTTTGTTTTCGAATGAAGAAAATATTTTGCTCTCGAGGTAATGATTTGTGTTGTTTTCGAAAGGATGAAGTCTTATTTTCGAGGGAAATATTTTTTTCCGTATCAAGGAATTTTTTTTCAATGGAAATTATGTTTTGCTTTCGTATTAAATAATTCGTTTGCATTCGAAAGAAAGTTTTCTCTTTTTTTTTCGAGAAAAAAGTATTAAATTTTCGTGGGAAAATAATCTTTTGTTTTCGAGAGAAAGTGGTCTTATGTTATCGGGGATAACGGACGATAATGTGTATGTCACCATTCACATAAATACAGTAGTAAATACTCTATGTTGGTCTGCAGTTGAAGATTTGTCTCCAGCTGTGCTGGTCAAACGCTCTGCCTCCGGGCAGAGAGGATTCCCAGACGAGTTTGTGTCGAAGGGCAGAGTCACATATCGGGAAATAGCTACCCGACCACGTTTAATACTGGGTCTACGGGGAATATTTGGCCGACATTATGAGCTCCGATACTCCAGATTAATTTCGGCCTTGTGCCACATCTGATCGGTTGGCAGATATCCTGCAGTTGGAGATTCATTGTGGAATTCACTTGACTCACTTATAGCAGTTGACTACCTCTTATACGCGCCGCTGGCGAATCTTATATGTGTTGTTCTTGTCCTAAGTATTATCGTTCATTACCAACCTTCGTTTGATTATTCTATTCAGTAACCTTCCCTAGGTTACAACACTAACCCTATGCCGTTTAGTGAAATTATCGCCTTGGGGGTGAAATCTTTAAGGCAGGATCATAGTCCACACGACAAGATGAGATTAATAGAAAATGCCAAGTGTTTTCCTATCTATTATTTAAACTGTGTACTGTTTTATCTGCTAAATGTTTTGTGTGAGTTTCCTTGTATCCGATCTTTTTGTTGCAATAATTTAGACACTGCCATCTTTGTCATTTTGCATTTTCCAGTCTCAGCTCGCGAAGATACATTTCCGAGGACACAACTT
Organism: Acanthosepion esculentum; assembly: GCA_964036315.1. Taxonomy (NCBI): domain Eukaryota; kingdom Metazoa; phylum Mollusca; class Cephalopoda; order Sepiida; family Sepiidae; genus Acanthosepion; species Acanthosepion esculentum. The sequence goes on along the minus strand of OZ038485.1, from coordinate 7,747,251 downwards.
AGGCATCCGTGAAAGCTGTGATCACGCAGTTCACAGTTTAAAGTAGATGACACACATGGCGCATGACGGTGACTCTCTCAAAGTTGACATTGGCAAAAATAACTCCCTCTTTCGAAATATGACAATTCTCATGCTTCGAGTAGATGAACTATTGCTCGTTGGGCGCACTTAAGCTTCTGGAATATACTGAGTAATTCCCTTTTTTTTTCTATCGTTATTAAATGGCAAAGTGAGATTTTATTTATGATTCTCTCTAAAGTATAAGGGTTACCAAACTGGATCGACATTAAACAGTATTCTTTCTCTGTGAAAAAATTGGTCATCGATATTTTATTATTGATTGATTGATTTGTTTGTTTAACAGCACTCCAACGCATTATGGGTCATTTAACGCCGAAATTTAATTTTCTTTGGATCTTTGAAATAATAGAAATAGGATATATGTTATCCCGCTTTCACAAGTCAATACATGGTAGATAATTCTCAGATTTTGTGAATATACATGTTTGTGTAGACATGATTTCTACAGGCGGTGATATATGTGTTTTATTTAGTTTTGCTGAAGTTATATTTTGGAATACAGTTTGATTTGTTTTAAGTGTTTCACCCCAAGCAAGGCGGGAAACCACTAGCACGCAAGGGGTTACAGAGAGTTGGAGTGAGAGCAAATAGGAGTGATAGAGAAAAGGATGAAGAGAAGGATAGGGGACAGGTCAAGGCATCTGGAGACGTCGGTTGACATTACATTTGAATAGTTGGAGATTATAGCTATCCGGGAAACAGGAAAAGGGAAGGGAGTTCCACAGGCGAGAGGCGCGAGACATGAAACTATTGGAGCAGAAGAGACGGCCACATTTAACACTTTCGACAGTGAAAGGTGAGTAGAAAGCTTAAATTCATGAAGTCTGGGAACCAGCGAAAGGAGCTCCTCGGAGCAGTTACCTTGAAAGTATTTCTAAAAAAGACAGAGAGAGACGACGGCACGTCTGTGAAAAAGCGACTGCAGACCAGATGTCAGATGAGGGCCAATTACATTGCATATTGTTGTTGTAGGGTCCACCTAATTTGCATAGTGGAGTACCGACTATATAAATATGGTTGATACCGGGAAGACAGGGAGGCCAATCAAGAGATTCACTAGAGACTCTGCCCGACTGCGACTTAGTCAACACATTCTCCAGGAACGGTCTTCCCAGAAATATACAAAAGACTATATGTAAATATTGTGTACACTTTCTTGTTTCACTACATTTTGTTCTAAGTACATTTTGTGTTGCATTATTATTCCATGCATTAGTCAAGTTTCAACAATGGATCTCATCTTCGTCGCCATTGTTCTCTCTCGCTTTCCAGTTAACGTTGGTCTTCAAAAATTTCAATATCTACCTGATTGCTCTTCTATTGTTTTTCCTCCGTAGTAATGATTCTGGGATCTTTTCTATTTAGTTACCCCAAATAATGTAAAGTTATTTATGGCAAATATTAATCCACTCCAAGATATTATAAATTTTGAATCAAAGTTTGTTTTTTTTAATTAAATTGTTGACATTCATTTGTAATTATAAATCACAGTGTGTTTGCTTTTTGTTAAATTTTAAGCACTCTTTTGAGAGTATAAAATTTAAATCAATATTTGTTTAGATTGCCTCGCAACAACTCCAAGTATCAGAACGAAAATTTACCAAATATCAAGGAGTGATTCACATTTCGTAAGCGCGGATTATATTTGAGGCACGTATAAGGAATTTTTTACAATTTCAATAATAAAATCTGTTATTGGCTTGATTATCAGGGTGAGCGCGAACGTAGACCCCAACCTTACAAATAGCGCACCCCAGTCACCAACATCTGGGGTCTTCGCAAAGTTCAAACCATCCGGAGTGCCATGGAAGGGCTTTGCTCTGGAATAATTTCGTATTAATTTTAGTAAATCTAAATTCCTTTTATAGGTGAAATAAGGTGAAAAGACTACATTGAATCCATCGCTAGATTAGATGCTAAGAAAGTCGGTTCATTGTGTTGGGCGAGACACTTTCTCTCTCCGGAATCTATCTTGCATATCTATAAGTCTACCATTCGTCCATACTTAGAATATGGCTGCCATATATGGTCCGCTGACCATTATGTTTTCCTGGAGCAATGTTATTTGTCCTGATATAGCGGCTCGAGTTTAGTCACTTTCCCGCCGTCGTAAGGTTGCCTCTCTGTGCCTTTTTTTCATAAATACATGTTCAGATGAGTTCTTAGCTATGGTACCTAGAATGTACGAATTAGAGTGCAATACTAGACTGACAGCGAGATCTCATCAATTTACAGTTAAGCTAGCTGGATATAGACGCAACCTCTATGCTAGCAGTTTCTTATCGCACACTTCTCGCTTGTGGGGATACCTCCCGGCTACATGCTTTCCAACCAACTTTGATCTGAAAAGATCTCCGGGTGTTTGTTTACCAATGTGATAGTTTTTAAGAGAGAAAATATTTTTTTGACACACTGGAAACACAGAAGAACTGAGGATGATTCGACTAATCAATCCTTTCATCATGTATAATAACATTCAGTTCTATATCGGATGGGGTTCTAATCGCAGTCGGGAATGTGTAAGAATTCTTCTGAATACTTATTTTGTAGTTAGATTAAGCTCCACTTGTGTTATTTGGGGTAGCAGAATTTCTCACCTGTGATAGATTTGCCAGACGGCAAGTGCTAAAATGCCGAATTTATTTATTAAAAAAAAAAGACACCGGCATGACACGGCTCATATACAAATAATTAGAAACATTTAAACACGTCGGTATTTTTTCAAATAAGCGATTTTTATATTTGTCAACACCTGGCAAAAAGAAGCTATGCTGAAATAAAGTGTATGGAAGCCGACATGAACATTCGAGTATGACTGTTGGTACCCATCAGGTTGTAATTATTTATCCTATTGTTTTTCCAATACGAGGCGCAAGAGCCCCTGAAGGCAGATGCTTCCTGAATTATGTCCTTGTAAGGATGTAAGGGTGTCAAAGAGGAGATAAGGTAGGTACAAAGTACGTATTATGGGAATATGTAGAACATATAAGAGTTGAATCTAGTCTTGAATTCGTTAAGATTGTAAAGCTTCTGTATGTATCTTCTCGGGGGTGTTTTCCACTGAGTGGCTAAGTTTGGTCCTCCTTACTAAAGAAATACGAACGGAATGAGGATTTTTCTCACACTAAGCATGGTATTAAGGCCACTATCGTGCCAGGGGTTACTGAATGTAACAGAATATTATTGAGAGAAAATAATCAAATGACATTAATTAAGAAGGCAAACGATAACGATTGACATTACATTTATTTTTTTGAAGGTCAAAGTTGGTTGGAAAGCAAGAAGCCAGAATAGAGTTCCACAAGTAAGAAGTGTGAGAGAAGAAACTGTTAGCATTGAACTTACGACTGCGTCTAACCATTTCACCTGTAAAATATTGTTGCGAATGTAGCACTGCGCGAAAATTCGTAAAGTCTAGGTACCATGGAGGAATGTTCACCAGTATCATGACCGAATGGTTTCTTTATAAATGTTGCAAGACAGACTCTGGCGAGAAAAAATTGTCTTCAACGACACAGTGAACCAAATTTGATTTAACATTCTCTGTTATGACTTAAAATAGGCACATTTGTCTGTTTTGATACACTTTACAATTTAACATTACTGTATGGCACACACTTCAACTTTATTCACAACGGTATACTTACTTTCATTTGACGTTTCCTAATATACAATACTAATAGAACGGAACTGTTAGGGGTGAAAGTTTACATTAACAAACTCAATGAAGCGTTGAGACATTAAGGGAAATATTTTCTTAAGTCTCGCACGTCACGTTATTCTCACTGAAAAGATTCCATTTGTGTTATCATTTCACCATAACCAAGCCAATAAATATTAAATGGAGAGAAGAAAAAAAGAACAGAAGTTAAGAAGACAGAAGATAACGATTGAGATTCCATTTATTTTTTGAAGATCAAAATTTCGATCACTTCACCTGTAAAATTGTGGTGGTAGGCTCCACCTAATTTGCATAGTGGAGTGCCGACCATATAAATATGGTTGGTACCGGGAAGAGAGGAGAACGAATCAAGAGATTCAACCAGAGACTCTGCCCGACTGCGACTCAGTCAACACATTCTCCAGGAACGGTCTTCCCAGGAATATACAAAAGACTATATGTAAATATTGTGTACACTTTCTTGTTTCAATACATTTTGTTCTAAGTACATTTTGTGTTGCATTAGGTAAAATGGAGGAAAATTCATCAGAATCATGAACGAATGGTTTCTTTATAAATGTCTAAGCTAGATAAACTGTCAGCATAGAACTTACTGTGACATCTAGTCATTTCAAATGAAACCTTGTGACAATCTTTTACTACGGTTCCATTTTCAAAATCTACGCACCAAAGCAGAAGGATCGTCAGAATAATTACCATAAAAATATTTATACAACATTTAGAAGGAAGCTATATTACGAAGATGAGAAAGTGAATGGAAATAGAGAGAGTATATCGGTAGGTTAGCAACGTTTAGTCGGTGGCAAAAGAGTTTCAGGGCCGGAAACAATTGCAAAAGGCAGTTTCATACACTGTCAAGCCCGGAAAGTGTGGACTGGACAGCACCAGCCCGGATATGGCAGTAGTATTCCATTTTTGATTTGCCCGGATTCTAACAAAGATATGTCATGACAAAAGAAAGCAAGTACTTTGTAGAGTGGAACAATGAAACGACCATTTTGCAGCTGGCACGAGCTTGATTTGAGATTTGTAGTGAGTTCTAGAACAAAAAGAGAATCAAGGTAAGGAGACTCATTAATATATGAGGACTCCATTCAATCTAGGTTCAGCTCGATGGTGATATAACGTCACAGGCTTTGTTTGCGTGGTGTTGAATGATACAAGCCGGTCTTTCCACTACTCAGAGCGTGGTCATCGGGGACATCGGCTGCAAGGCTCTTGTCATCTAAATCTTTGGAGGCGTATATATGAATCGTTAATAAGTGTATTACGCAAGAAATAATATTTCCAGTTTACATTTATCCATTTTAGACATTAAGATATATGTAATATTGTAACAGTTTCATACCAAGGCCGGAAGTATGTAACTGAAAGAAATGAATGACAAAAAAAAGAAGAAGTATATATATATATATATATATATATATATATATATATATATATATATATATATATATATATATGAAGAAATATAGACTTAAAGTGTGCTATATTTATGGGATAAAGTGCTCAATATCAGAGATAGAGCGTGTGTAAATATAAAAGTGGACATAGAAGTCAACACTTAGAGGCGACAGTCTGTTTCATACTAGATGCAATACTCCTGCCCTGACGATTGCATCTAGTATAAAACAGACTGTCGCTTCTAAGTGTTGACTTCTATGTCCACTTTATATATATATATATATATATATATATATATATATATATATATATATATCAATTCTGTAGTGGGTATTCAATTTATGTAACGTAAATCATTCAAACAAAAAACAATTACTGAAGCTAATTATATAATTATATAATTATATAATTAGCTTCAGTATTTGTTTTTCGTTTGAATGATTTACGTTATATATATATATATATATATATATATATATATATATATATATATATATATGTGTGTGTGTGTGTGTGTGTGTGTGTGTGTGTGTGTGTGTATATAAGCAACTTGTCAGCTGTCAATATACCACATAACACCCTTGAGCGCTTAGCCTTGGAGCGGGTAGATTGGAGATCAACGTGTTTTAGTGGACTCAGTAGTTTTCAATCAGCTTGTCTCAATCATCATCAAGAAGCGTGAGCAAGATCTAAAAGGTCAGCCAATCTAACAGTGATCTCATCTCACAATCCTTACTCCTGCTCCTTATACGACCTCCTTTGTAAATCACTGGCGGGTCTTACGTGCCACTTAAGATTATTGCACAAAATTTCATAACTGAATCAATTAAGCTGTCAGATCCTCATACGTCGAATCCGACGGAAGAGTTCATATATATATATATATATATATATATATATATATATATATATATATATATATATATATATAGCATCAAACAACAAAATAAAAAATTACCTCATGTAGGGGCTAGATCTATTTCAACCGACAATCAATTTTCATATTATATATTTATTACTAGGATCCAGTTGTATTATATACCTACGGATTTATTAACTTTACTATACACACACAGAGACCCGCGCGCGCACACACACACACATACATATATATATATATATATATATATATATATATATATATATATATATATATATATATATATATGCACACACACACACACACACACACACACACACACACACACATATATATATATATATATATATATATATATATATATATTGATGCACGGTTCATTAAATAATATAATGAAGTTTTGTCTATTTTATGTAAATTCTTTTCATATCGTCTGATAAGCTTGATAACATTATCATTAAGAGAAGAAAGAAGATCTCAAGATTGATACATATTTTTTAATCCTATCTCAGCTTTCGGCTTACATAATCCCTTATCAAAGATGACAATTACATATATATTAATAAACATACATATACCTACATTTGTAGTACAGCTTAAAGTTTCATGGTTTCCCAAGTCATCAGACACGCACTGGTGAAGGATGTACTTATTATGGTTTATTTTTTTAAATACTGGGTCAAATGGTGGGAACGCTAAATTAAAGGCTGATTCAAAGCCCAAAGTTAATATGAACTTAATATATTATTGGGATGTAAATTTAAAATATAGTGTGTAGGTAGAGGGATATTGGGAAAAAAGATGCAAGGTAAAAATTCAAATAAGAGAGACGCCCTGTTGTTCGTTACGCATTAATAGACTTAAATGGTTAATGTGTGGTAATCAATATGTAACCTAAAATGTGTAATGATCATGTGATATTCGGATAACTGTTATATTCAGAATTAAATTAGGTTAGGAGAGTTTTTCCTGTGTTTACGAGGTATCATAAATTCATTCCTTTTGTTGCGTAGGTTTCTTTCATTAATATTTAGCCATGTCAACTGTAAAATGATGAGATCTAGTTGCCAATTTAGTACCGCGTTTAAATTCGAGGTACTAAGGAAGAAAGCTTATCAGAAAACTCGCCATGGAAATATTTATAGAAAAGGCATAGGGGAACCACATTATGGTGTTTGGAAAGTGACTGAAATCGAGATACCAGGTTTGGACTGCTAACATGGACTTTGAATTTCTCTCAATAATTTCTAAATATATTGCAGTATTAATTATTCATAATTGGTTCATGTTTAGTCCAAATTACATTTTGTCCAGTAGACACCAATTTAAATTTAGTTACTTCAACCAACTGCATTTAATCGTAATATTTACAGCAACGTGCATCAGGAATTTAAATTGGTCCGGTCGGACTCACAGAATGTTCAAGCATACGAACACCCTCATATTTCATATAACAACGAGCAGCTTGGAAGAAATGGACAGATTTGTTTAAGAATGGCAAACGTCAAAAGTATCCATCACAAGAGAAAAGTGAAGTTTAATTTAAATGCATCCTTTTGGATTAATATAATTTGAAAATATACATTTTCGTAACGCAATTAATCAGACTGGTCGTCACCATCATCGCCTACTGTATGTCTCTTGGTCGGACGCATCCGATGTAACTGCAAAACAAGATCAGCCAACCAGATAAAGTCATTACACCTTTGCGCACACCTATATGACAGGAGACACTATGGGTGCTAAGGGACGATATAAGTTGCGGTGCCTGCTGTAATAAGTCCATCGGAATGGACGTGTGCTAACACTACTACTATCAAGATGGTTAAAAATAATCAGTCAAAACGGGTGAGCTCGTCTAGTCACTGCTTTCTCAGAACTAACATAACTATTAGATTTACTTACGTGATACCTGTCCTCCTATGTGGCAGTGAATGCTGGACAATTCCATCAAAGATGAACAAGAGATTTAAAGCAAGAAATATATGTTGCTACAGAAGGATGCTGGGGATACTGTGGATGGGGTTTGTGAGCAACGACGAAGTTTTAGCGAAAATGGAAACAAAAGAAAAATTATACTTAACATAAGGAAGAGACATTTTAAATTTCTATGGGATGATGAGGAAAGGGACCTTGGAAAATCTGATACTCTCAAGACAAATTGCAGGTAAGAGGGATAACAAAGCATAACATATTTAGTGAGCTTGAATAAAAGGATGGCAGAATAACTTTTATGAGTATAACATAAATACAAAATTTATTAAGAGCTACAAAGGACAGGCTATTTTGCTGCCATAATCGCTGAGAGGATACGGTATATAAATAAGACTATACCACTGATGGCTAGCAAGTGAAAATATAATTAATATTGAAATTTATGCCTAGGCAATAGTAGGGTAGACTGATCTATCTAGCTTTGGTTGACAACCAGTCTAAGAGGAAATGCATTCTGATTTCAAACTCGGCTGGAAATAATGGAACTAAGTTAAATAGCTTCAGGATATGTCATTCTGATTTCACCGGTTTTCGTCTGAACACATAATAGTTGTGAATTGGTAAACATTTTTGATTTTTAAAGCTCTACAGCCTTGTGGCCATATCCAATTATGGGGAGAGCTGGAGAGGACACTGCTGTGTCCCCTCAACGAGGCAGCAAAACACGAAAGCGACTTCGCCTGGTTATAAGCCTGCATTCGATTGGTAAACAGACGCTGCGCTACGACTGAATGAAAAGGGCCCCAGGCGCCAATATATGGTCTTTCGTGACTAACAGATGCCACATTATGTCTTGCTAAAATGCTGGCGAATCACTTCTACGAGTAAATTATGTATTAATTCTTGGCCATAGACAAGATTTTATGTGATTTTCAGCGCACATTATATAGGCCGACTACTGAAGCATTCTGAAGCAAATTTTGCTGAAACGATGAAAATTCATTGTTTTATAATCAAATTCTTCTGTAGCACGAGGGACTTTTACTTTCATCGTACAAAGAACGAAAAAGGAAATCGTGGTACATTCTTAAACGATCAGTAGTAAGCGAAAACATGAGCTTAACATTGTTTCTAATTCACCCGTAGATAAAATAACTTTCCTTATTCTTTACTATTTTTCCGACTAGCAGTATTTCTCATGTCAATAAATATATAAACGTGAATGCCTCACGTATCTGTTTAATAAGTCCTATCACATGAAGGTTTACAAAAACAGGCTGCATGAATCTAAGATATGAAGACATAACAGAGTAGATTTCTATTCTGTTTTTATATAATCTCGTAGTGATTGTGGTTAGGCTAATTAAAACGGATGATCCTTTTTGGAATTAAAAAGAATAATTGAATAATTGACATTATAAATAAGAGACAAACAACAATGCCAAGGTGCGGCACAGAATATAGGACCTACACTAAAAAAGGAACAAATGCAGGCAGGCTAAAGTGGAATGACACAACAAAATATGTGGATAAATGAGTATCTTATATAAAGCAGATATGCTTTAAAAACAAGTATAGAAACAAAAAGAACAAAATACTTGCTCATCAACATAGTGGATAAAATCCAAAGACGAGACACTGATATTATAGAAAGAAGAAATACTTCAGAGATGGAATGAATACATCGCAGAAATCTTCCACCATGAAAAAGGACAACCGGCAATGATTGAAATTTCTAAAAACTAGAAATATTAAAATCTGAAGTGGAAACAGCACTGGCCAGATTTATCAGCAACAAGGCAACAAAACCAGACGGAATTGTAATAGCGATATTGACATTCTGAGAGGATTCTTTCATTGACAAGATTAGAGATATAATAAGTAGAATAAATGATTGTGGTGATACACGGGAAGACATCAGTAGAACCATTTTCTTAGCACTGCTCAAGAAGCAAAATGCAATCGAATGTGAACTCCACCGTAATGAAGCATATAACCAACCTTAACATCTGAATTCTGATGAACAGAGTAGCCGAATCAGAGCAAAAATAAAGACTAGAACATCGAGGGTTAGTTAAAGAGAACAGACCAAGGGATGCAATATTTATGCCCAGAAAGAACAAGAATAAGGAAGGAATATGTGAAGCTCTGTTTTTAGGATTGTACAAAATAGTCTAAGTGGATAAAGGCGTTAATGATCCAGTGAGAGGACCCAAAGAGTTGTGAGCTCAATACCTTGTTAAGGCGCTAGAGAACTTCTAGAGAGGAATTAACAGGAGATAACTGACATCCATTAGACATGGCACGTGGAACTAGAACGGTCTACCCAGGCGAACGAGATAAAGGGTTCAGTTCGACATTCCAACCACTTGAAAAAGGCCGGAGCGTACAACAGCCGAGACGTTGTGATAAATATGGCAACAAAGGTGAGGACGATAGTCCAAACAATGTAAATATTGTACAAAATCGTTTGATAAAGTACGACACAAAGAGCTATTGGAACTGCTAGGTAAGCTAAACATATTTACGCACAATAGCAGTATAATGCAGAACCTGTATTGGCAGCAAACCGCCCGTATACAAATAGAAAATGAATTCAGTAATTGTAAGAGTTCCTGGGTTCCACAACGAAGAGAACAAATCGCAAGTTCAAACTCGAAGATCAGGGGCAGAAAAAATGTCGAAATCTCGATTTGCAGGCACTATGTCCCAAATCACAATGCACGTAACCAGTTAGAAAAATAACTCGACCGTTGCGGTCGCTAAATACATTTCCTCGGTTACAGTTGGATCTTTCATTACAACCGGAGCTAGTTTTAACAGTTGGTTTCTTTTCATGTCTTTCATCCTGGAAGGCGCGAGCTGTAGTTGCTTGACGTGTGCTGGCAAGATTGCTATGAACGCACATTGTAATCCTTGCTCGGGTATACAGACAAATAGACCTGCTAGCTTCTTCAAACCAACTAGAAACACATCGACAGACTCGTCCAGGCTCAGTCGGTGTTCCACGATCTGCTCGTAAGCCAAGAAACAATCCGACGCAAAGACAATCTGCAGGGCTCCTTTTATCTGTTTGACATCTGACTTTTGCTCTGAACTGGTAAACAGCAAATGCTCCACTCATCAACCTCGGAGGAAGAACACGTTCAACCTTGTTAATTCCACACAGATCGCAAACAAGTTCTGCCTTCTCAATCCATCCAGTAACTGCTTGTCTGGTCACTGAACCATTAGACTCGGGTATCAACTTGATGTCAAATGATCTGTCCGTCATGGTGCTGAAATAGCTTGTAAGACTTCTTGGATAGCAAAGGAAAATATTTGTCACAGATTACTTCCACAACGAAGAGAACAAATCACTGTAAGTTCAGACTCGAATATCGGGGGCAGAAAGAAATGCCGAGATCTCGATTTGCAGATACTATATCACAAATCACAATGCACGTAACCAGTCAGAAAAATAACTCACTCACCGACGAACACGGTAGCCAGATATACGAATCTTTGTCTTTTTTCTCCCTGATTCGAGAACACCAACTGCTTTTATCTACCAAGCATTTTTTTATCAGTCGTCGATAACTGGGAGAGGACGCACAATATTAGCATAAACAAAAGACTTTTATGACGACTCCTGCAACTGTCTTGTTTCTAATTTAAATATTCCGTCTTCAGCATATCGTGCAGAATACGTGCCCTTTTTTTCGGCAAGTAACTTTCTTTCTCGACACATTCTCCGTCGTAGCACACACGAGACACGATGTCACTTGGTCTGACGAGGTAATTTACCGTTTTCCTCACCATACTCCCCACTGATCTCATTATCACAAACAGGACAGCGGCTTTCTTTACCCTGGTGCTTCGTCGTAATGGAACTATCTCCCTTACGTGTGTTGGAGATTCGTCCCCTGAGAACTGATCGGGCGTATCTCGAGTTTCCGGAATCTCCGAAGATCTCAATTATCCGATCATTTTCGTCGGATTCGCAACGAAAAAGCGAAGATCTTTTACATTCTGAGGAATTCCGTCAACTATTATTGTTAGTGGACTTACAATGTCCGTCACCCTTTTTGTTTTCGGCAAGTAAATTTCTTTTTCGCCACGTTTTCCGTCGTAGGATAAACAAGACACGCTATCGCTTGGTTTGACGAGGTAATTCGCCGTTTTTTTTTTCGCTATAGTAAATATAAAAAAATAGATGGGCCTAAGATAAAGTTACGGTGAGATGATTCTGAAAGAAATAGAAGTCGGATTGAAAGTACTGAAAAAAAAGGAAGAAACGTCTAAAACATCATTTGCAAGAAGACGGAATCCATGGTTTGCTAGAAAATAGAACAGCCCAACTTGCAAATTGCAAATTATGGATAAAAAAGAATGAAACAAGTTCAACAACTTGAATATCTGCGACACTGGAATCCGAAGTCGCATTGAGATACTGAAAAAATGAATTCCAAATCTGAGCAAAGTATTAAAAAAAAACAGATAAATTTCCTTAGAAACAAAGAAAAGAGTACTGAACTGTTATGTAATATATCATCGTATATGTTTGTGAATATTAGACAATGACCTTACGGATGACGTAGCAAAATAAATGTGCTTCTACAGAAGGATGTTGAGAATTCCATGGACAAAACATTTGAGCAACCGCAAAATTTTAGAGAAACTGGATACAAAATGGAAACTGATAATTAACACCAGAAAATGAGAGTTGAAATTTCTAGGGCAAATAATAAAGAAAGACGTCTTGGTAAAGTTGATACTCACATCATAGATTTAAAACAAAACTGGGCAGAGGATAAGCTGCCTGGTGAGGTTAAGAAAATGGATGACAGGGCAAGCTTTAGGAGAGGTTACGATAAAACAAAAGTATTAAGGGCTACAAAGAAAAAGGAAATTATAAAAAACCATGATCGCCCACCTCATGAATGGACGCTGAGAATAGAAGAAAATTGAAAAAGTTCCATCCCATTTCCAAATCCTAAGAGCATTATTTTTTTTTGGGGGGGGGGGGATAATATTAGTGTTTTTTTTTCCGTGTGCATTGGTATATCACGTTGAAACGAAATTAGATGCCTCTTTTCTGCTCGCACCGTCCTACCAAGAAGCTTAATTATGAAATACATTTTCATAGACCTCCAAGAGAGATGTTCATTTGGACCGCGCTTCATTGTGGATGATTCCCGTAGTCTAATTGGATAGGAACACTTGACTTAAAGGTATGGAACCCCGTTGAGAAAATTGTAAAAGATTCAATAGATTTAAGTACTATCACTAAAAGCTTATTTTTGTGCACAACGTAAACTCCAGATTTGAATTTCCACATTCGTATTTATTAACCAATCAGCAACGTTATCTTAACAGCGCTAAAGAGCGTTGGAATTACCGTCTGCTACGTAATTTGTAGGATCACTCCAGAAAATTATTAACAATATTTTCTCTCCGACAAATAGATATTTTAAAATTGGGAAAATATTTATTAACCTATAAACTTGAATTTAATAAGCTAAGTTTTAGGTTCTCCAAGCCTATTTATTTATTTTATAAATATTCGTGATATTAAGTTAGTATTTATTTTCTTCCGTAAGCCTTTGACCGGGATCGGTTTCTCGTTGTTGTGGACAAGTGGAATTCTCAAAATCTTTCTTATAATTTGTTACGTAATATTTCACAAATTTTATTTGTGTAACATTTTACAAAGCCTAGCGATTTACAAGTAAATTAAGCACACTTGAAACGGAGTTTTGTAACCAAAACGTTAGTAGAATTTATACACTATACTACTAGAAAATTACACACATTCATAAAACAACGTAAATACGTGACACTCTCCTTATGTAAACACATTCTGATACTTTTATCATGATAACGCAATTAATTCGGTTGTATTTTAAAGAAAGAAAAATATTTTTGTGTGAATCTTTTTCACTGGGACATTTTTTCTTTCAAATTGAAAGAAAACAAATATCCAATAATAAAACTGGTTTAAATTGAGTTATGATTGAAGATTATTTCCTTATTTTTACGCGATAATTCAACTACAAATGTGGTTTTCTTAAGGAAAATGGAAATATTCTTTAAATTCTTGTCGAGAAGCATATTAATTTTAGTCATACTTCTCGGCCAGCAAACATTAATTTCACTCTTTAAACTGAAAGAGATCTCTTCTCGAACAGCGGTGCCAACGAAATGTAATGTTTACAGTTATAAGTATTAAGGTATGATTTTTTAATAGAATATATTGATTGATTAAAAATGATTCGTATATGAACATCATTGACCAGTATGTTTCATTTCATAATAAAAAAGTATATATTTTTTCTAAAACACTGTGGCCACTAATAAAGTCACAGAGAAAAAAGTCATAGAAAACATCACAATTTTGGTTAGGAACATAAAAGCCACGGGAAAAAAATGAAACAACTTAGTTTTGCGTGTGACATGTTTACTTTACATGAATACATTGTAGCAGATTATGGAACCACTGTCAACAATTACCATGGAAGGATTCGTAAAAGCCATTTTTGACTTATAATATTTTCGTTAAATTAAAGTATTCTTCATTCACAACAGCACTGAGGTTTGATATTTTCAATATTCATATTGTCTTCAGGGTTAGGGAAAAATGTTCATTAATAGAAGACAAAAAACAGCTAACATTATTCTGGTTCTTTTTTCGTGTGATTTTTTCCCGTATTTATTTTTTGTGACCTTTTGTTTAACGAGGATCCGTGAAACTGTCTGCAGCTTACTGATCACAATTTTCTTGCAAGGTATATGAGTATGAAAGATATATTTTTTTATTTTCTTCATATTTTGTGAGTGGGCAGCAATAAATGTTTAGACGAGATGAGACTTCATGGAACTATTGGAAATAACTAGCGTCCTGCAATAACTAATCGACAATTCCGGCGTGAATTTGCTTGGTTGACTGGAGTTCAAATTTTGTTTTGTAGACGTAGTGCTGAGAATAATGGGTGCCAATTAGTGGTCATACTCTTATGGATAACATGCAATAATATTCAATTCCCGACTTTAAATATATACGGTTTTCTTTCCCTTTGGCGTTAATGTCTGTCCAAATACAAAAAAATCCTCTTGTCTACGTTTATCTTCAAGACAAAAATAAGCAGCAACGAAATGATTATAATGGTTACAATGTTTGTCGACATATGGAACGCTCTTTTAAACAAATATACTAAGTAATCATACTATGCCAGATATAAAAATGGCGTCCAAAACCAACTGTTAAGCTATGCAAAATGACATGATTAGTTTCTGTGTATTTTGTACTACCTACTTTGCGTTCATATCATTATGAATACAATCTGTCTCCTTCGATCACCGAAGTTAAGAAAGATCGAATTTCGTCAGTACTTACATTGGTAAGTCTCGGAATAAGTCGATAAGCTGAAATCGAATAGATCAGACTAATCAAACTGAAATTCAGTCTATCTAATAGAGGGGGAAAAAGTTATATGTGAAATTTCCGCAGGTCTTCGGCAGTACCCAGACATGGGAGATGTTGGATGAGACACGGCAGAATAACCTCATCGTAGCGGCAGAGCAACACTATTTCCCGCCGAATTGTGGGCGTTTTTTTTATTTGTTTTTTCGCCCCCAAGTTAGACGGGAAGTTTACAGAGCGTGAAAGTGAGAGAAAAGACTGGGTATAAAGGGGTATTGAAGAAAGTATAAAAGAAGAATGGGGTTCAAGTCAACAGAAAATGGGGGTTGACGTTGTATTTAAATTTTTGAAGACTAGCACACTTAAATTCATGCAGTCGAAACATTTAACCACTGCCTTCACTAAGGTATGACACATGTTTTGTTTCAAATATTCTCCCTTTCTTTGGATATTGCTGCTATATCTGCTCTGGTGTTACTGCTATTTAGAAAGAAGAATCTCGCTTTCTGTCATATATATATATGTATATATATATATATATATATATATATATATATATGTGTGTGTGTGTGTGTGTGTGTGTGTGTGTGTGTGTGTGTATGTGTATATATATATATATATATATATATATATATATATATATATATATATATATATATATCCTAGCTAGAGGTAGCCGGACATATTCTTTCGTTGTCATGTTATTACCTGGATGTAAAAAACAAATATATTTTCATACCTGAGGATATCTGTAGGAACAGATGAAATTCGTAAAACAATTTAAAAAAGACCTCATACAACTGGAATTTATAAACAGAGATCATAACATTCATTTACAGGTTCGGGATTAAACATTAAATTTGTTTGCAAAGATGTATTCTCGCCATTTATATCATTAACTTCAATATCTGTTTTTTGTATGAATAATTCATGTCATGTAAATTGAACTGCACCACATACTTGATATATATATATATATATATATATATATATATATATATATATATATATATATAAGAGAGAATCAGCAAACGTTTTTGATTATAATGTGGATTTTTTTAAATATATATTATACTTTGACCAGTTCAAGAAAAGAATTTGGGTTACCACTACACACAAAATGGAGAATGGTTAAACATCGCAAAGAAAGTTAATTCCTTTTGATAATATGTGGAAATATCTCCTTTTTGCCTGATGAAGGTCGCGACACCAGAAACCTGTGTAGCAAAAATATGGAAAATAAAGTATAATATATATATTTTTTTAAATCCACATTATAACCAAAAATGCTTGTGGCTTCTCTCTTTAAAATATAGACATTTATCTTGTTACAAATACTATAACCGATTCTTTATATATTTGTTATTTCTTCCTGTTCCGTAATTCATTTACTCAAGTCTAAGTATGTTAATCGTTGTTTTCTGTTTTTTTCTCTTGCCTTCAATCTGTGCTGCGTGTGTCAGATATTCCAAGCCTTCTTTCCTCGTTATGTGACCTAGAAACCTGAACTGTCTGTTCCTGATATTAAGTATCTGTTTCTTTTTTGTTTCCATTTTCTCCAAGCTTCGTCATTGTTCCTATGTCCGGTCAAGGTATCCTCAGCATCCTTCTGTAGAACGATATTTATGTTGACTCAAGTTTCTTCTTCAACTTTGAGGAGATTGTTCGGCACTCACTGCCAAAGAGGAGGACAGATATCACGTAACAGTTTAATATTCTTTACCCTTTTTCTACCAAAGTTTTTTTTTCTTTTTTTCTCAATACTCTGCTTAGCTTTTGGAAAGCATCTTTGTCTATCCCATTACGCCTTCGGAATTCAATGTCACAATTTCCGTCTCCTGTTAGCATATGTTTTATTAAAAATGATTGACAGGATATTTTATTTTTATTGTTTATAAATTTGTGAGAACAAGTGACTTTTTTTAGGGACAAAATTCTGTCCCAATAATTTTTCATTCTAACTTATTAACAATTTTCATGAATTTTCGTTATGTTATTGGGGCGTGAGATGTTAAGAGAATATACATTTTAGTTCTCGAATACGGTCAGTACATTATAGCCGTGTTCTTTTTGGGGACTTTTTTGTTTACAATTAGAGCCTCAGAATATTTTTAATTATATATGACAGTAAGTTTTTATATCTGTATTTTTTAATCTCGTTCTGTCTCTAAAATGGTATCCATAAAAAGTAAATTATACATTCGCTGAACGCTTAATAAAGTACACTTTAAAGATCCTACTTCTGGTCAAATCAAAACACTTCTGGTCGAGTTCCGTTGTGTTATATCAATATATTTATGCCGAACGATTAAACAAATTACAAATATGAGATATAATACAATCGGCTGTCCTGTTTTTATGAGTCTCTCTTCATAACTACTTCTCTGATTCTGTCGAGTGGCTGCAGATGAAATGAAAAGGAGAATGGAAAGAAGTGAGAAAAAGTAAGGATCAATTTCTAAGGAATATAGTTGGCAATATAAGCTTGAACAAGTACAAAGACTATATCGTTGAAACGTCTATAAGGAATTTAGTTGTCCAATAATCTTCCGAATGAATCTTGAAAATATATAATATTAAGTAACCTGGGAACGCTTGAAGTAGCGGCAAGTTAAACTAAAATAGAATAAAAAATATATTTATCAAAAGATTTTTTTTCGGAAACAACAGAGTAAAAGGCTTTACAAATATGAAAATTCATAAAAAATGTATTTCTCGGAAATTCAGTAAATATTTCTTATGCAATGCTCGCAAGACGAATAGTTATTTCATAACAGGTTGCTCTCAACACATTGATACGTTTATATATATATATATATATATATATATATATATATATATATATATATATATATATACATATTTTTTGTCATCCACAGACAGACTGTTTCGCTGTTTCATAGCTCATCAGTGTGGCTAGACGTCCAGTTGCCTGTAGCTAGGATCGAAACCCGACAAAATTTGCGTCAGTCCGAACTTATCCCACTAAGCCGTCAGCGTACGGTAAATAATTCATTGAGTCTGAAACCTCAACAAACTGCGCTGGACGACCGTTTCGTCCTATATTTGGGACTCATCAGCAGTGCGCATGCACTACCGAGAATTGAAACCCTGACAGTTAGGTTGTCAAGCAAACACCATACCAACTGTTCCAACGGGCCCTGGTGACGAAGAGGTAGCAAATCAGACAATATAGCGCCGCTCGCTCACATATTCCGTGGTGGAACTCTCCTGAGATTCTCTTTAACCATAGGACTGTGTCCCCTGGAGCCACGACTATTATCACCAAGCCGCTCTCTCCAGAGCATTAGAAGCCGGTTCAAGCAATGATATACACATGAAATTATTAGGAGAATTTGATAATTATATTTAAGTGATTCATCGAGTCTGAAACCTCAACAGAATGCAGAAAGCACTGGACGGCCGTTTCATCCTATATTTGGTATGGTGTTTTCTGGACAACCTAACTGTCAGGGTTTCAATTTTCGGTAGTGGATGCACACTGCTGATTAGTCCCAAATATAGGACGAAACGGCCGTCGAGTGCTTTCTGCTTTCTATTGAGGTTTCAGACTCGATGAATTACTTAAATATAATTATCAAATTGTCCTAATAATTTCATATATATATATATATATATATATATATATATATATATATATATATATATATATATGACAAAACGGCCGTCCAGTGGTTACTGCATTTTATTGAGGATTCTTCTAGACTCGACGAATTATTACAAATAATTACTGAATTCGACCCCACCAAATTCCTATCACTTGTATGTCCTTGCTTGTTCCAGCTTCTAAGACGCTGGATGGAACGGCTTGTTGGAAGAAGACGCGGCTATTCAGGCACAATCCGTTGGCCTACGTATACCCGGGAATTATTAGCGGCGCTGTATCAAGTTTAGCCAGTTTCATCTTCGTCACCAAGGCCCGTTGGTTCAGTGGTATGAACCTTGCGTTGTATCGTAACGATCCGGTAGTGGATGCGCACTGCTGATGAGTCCAAAATAGGACGAAACGGCCGTTGAGTGCATACTGCATTCTGTTGAGAATTCTTCTAGACTCGATGGATTACTATAAATGATTATTGAAATCCGCCGCACCCATTTTCTATCACTTCCAATCTGCACCCAAAATATGACGCCACAACTGCTGATGACATCGCAGCATCTGTTATGGCTGTACAGGCCCTAACAAGAGTGACAATTTCGCTTGCAAACAATCCATGAAGAAACGTTCTCTGCCGGTGTCGTTGTGTTGCTATCATTTCCTTCGTGCACGCTTCAACCCGGCAACAAACCTCCCTTTCTTCTCTCCTCACTCCACCTCTCTGTGAGCTATCGTTGGCGACGTCTTTCCACCTTTCAATGTCCTTGAAGCGAAGATGAGGTTACCCTCGTGGCCTCTTCTCATGGCCAGTTCCCCATACAGAAGGACCTTCGCAATCCTCCCATCAACAGTAGAATGTTGCTTCCTGTGTTTTGCCGTAGTAGTGAGGCGACACTGGAATGCCCTCTCCAGGGCGCAGGCCTGTACAAGATTTTATAAGATCGGCGGTATCCCTTGCAGCATCCCCACCTCACCGCGACACCCACGATGTTTAAGAAAAAGAGTGAAATACAGACCAATGTTTAGAGTCACCATATGGATTTCGAAAAATCTTCTAAGAATTGAAGTTTCCTTGCAATCCTCAAAACTAATTTGCTAGGTCACTTTGGCCGAAATTTTGGGGCCTCGTGATGTTTTTTTCTTTTTGTTGTTCTTGTTGTAGTTCTTAATAATAATAATAATAATAATACCAATCACTAGCTATGTAGAGCAGGGTCAAAAGCTGAAAACGAAGGTTTTATTCTTGCTGCACAGAACAAATGTTTGCTCACTAGAAATTAACAAACACACATACTGAAAATTGTGTTGTCCCAAAATGTAGATTATGTGATAAATATTCACAAACAATTGACCAAAAAGTAAAAACACGTTCTTTAGTGGTACTGATTCCGAAAATGACTATTTTTCTTCATGGTTAGCTGTCATTTTTGCTGTACTGAAACTCCTCCTTTTTTGGAAAAAAACATCAATGTACGATCTTGACTGATTGCAAAATATAGTTAATAAAGGCCGTGGAAACCCATCAATTTTAAGGTAGCCCGAGCAGTTTATGCCAACCACCTGAAATAAACTATTTTTATAAGAAAAAATGTGTTTATGAGTCAGTAAATTTAAAATAGAAGTACTGAAAATTTTCAGTTCATCGCCAAACATCAAATTAACTAATAAATCATCAGTAATACCCTTTAGTAAACCTGATAATTAGGATGACATCAAAAGATGATGCTCTAAGATCTTCTGTTTGATATTCATAAACTTATCTCATTACTTTTATCCCTTCACTACAAAAGGAAACCAAGCACATTTAGGACATTTGTTTTCACAGTTGGAGAGAAACTCCAACTAAAGACATCCCAGTTAAATACAGTTATTCCATTGTACCTGATACTGCTGGAATATCAAAAGGGACATTGAATATAACAATCACGAAAGAGAAAAATTTTACCATAGTTCTTATGTCCTCAAAGTTTTATTTCTGCTGTTAGTTTATTAAATGATTTGATGAAAATGATTTGATGAAAATAGTTGTTGGTATTGGCATATTCAATGTTTTTATTTTTTATTTTTAAAGACTTAGAGCCTGATTGTTACTGCGAAAATAGTATTTTTCGAGAAGCAGACCAATATTCGTTGGTTTAAAAACGAATTAAGAGATTTCTACTATTTTATTTTGAGAAATATTGCCATCGGTCAATATCTTATATACAGAAAACAAAAGAAAAAGATACCTTTTTTCCAATAATCAGACACTTCTGTACAGCAAAAGCGTTAGCGATCCAAGAACAAATAATGTCATTTTTACATTTAGCAAGTTCAGATTAGCTAAAAAAGATGTTTGGTGTCTCGACATTATTTCAAAGTTTTGTTTTTGTTGTCCAGAGTAATCAGTTAAAAAAATGTTTAATCAGTAATGCAACGTGTGTATTCTACCGGGCAAATAGTAAGCTCAGGCCTGGTGGATTTTAAATCTTCGGCAGCTCGCTCTCTCTCTCTCTCTCTCTCTCTCTCTCTCTCTCTCTCTCTCTCTCTCTCTCTCTCTCTCTCTCTCCTCTCTCTCTCTCTCTCTCTCTCTCTCTCTGTCTCTCTAAAGAAAACCCCTCTCTCTCTCTCTTTATCTCTCTCTCTTTATCTCTCCCCCCTCTCTCCCTCTCTCTCTCTCTCTCTCTCTCTCTCTCTCTAAAGAAAACCCCTCTCTTTCTCTCTCTTTATCTCTCTTTATCTCTCTCTCTCTTTATCTCTCCCTCTCTCTCTAAAAAAATAGACGCCATTAAAACCAGTCAGAGTCGAGATTTGCGAATATATATTGCCTAACGACCGGATCTGTTTCAGAGCCTCCATGTACGTTATTCTATTGATCGAAGTGTAAAGCTTCATCTCATCGCCGTCCGCAAAATATTTCCTGAAACTGGGAATAGTTAGAACGGCTACTCGTCTTCCAAGTGTAATGTTGAAATCGGCAAATCGAAACGTTGTCGACCGATTATCGATCTGAGTTGCCAGACTTCATGGTAGGCCGACTCTGCAAGCAAAGAAACCATTAGTTACCATTAGCAACGGTCGAAAATGCGGAGGTAGATATCGGATATTTCATATTAAAAAATTATGAGGCAACAGTAAGCCATGTTTTTTTTTATTAATATACTTTAAGTAGATATACATAAACAGACGTCCACGCATACAAGAACACACACACACACACACACATATATATATATATATGTATTTATGTGTGTATGTATTGTTTATTGTTAGCATTAATAACATTTCTATTACGTCACACACACACACACACACACACACACACACACACACACACACATATATATATATATATATATATCAGAGTTACAGCCATATCATGTTGAATCAACAGTTCGCGAAGATTCACTGAATTAAGCAACGACGTGCCTGGTCAGTACCTAGATGGGTAACAACTTGGGAATACCAGATGCTGTAAGCTTGGATGTGCGGGTGGTGTAATGGCTAATGACTCGGAATTGTTAATCACAGAGTCGAGTTCCCGTACGATCACCGAAGTTAAGCAACGTCGAGCCTGGTCAGTACCTAGATGGGAACAGTACCGTTTGTGAATACCAGACGCTGTAAGCTTGGATGTGTAGATAGTGTAATGGATAATGTCTCGGAATTGTTAAACCGAGAGTCGAGTTCCCGTACGATCACCGAAGTTAAGCAACGACGTGCCTGGTCAGCACCTAGATGGGTAACAACTTGGGGATAACAAGTTCTCTGAGCTTGGATGTGCGGGTGGTGTAATGGCTAATGAATTGGAGATCGGAATTGTTAATTCGAGAGTCGAGTTACCATACGATCACCGAAGTTAAGCAACGTCGAGCCTGGACAGTACCAAGATGGGCAACTGCTTGGGAATACCAGGTGCTGTAAGCTTGGATGTGCGGCTGGTGTAATGGATAATGGCTCGGATTTGTTAATCGGAGACTCGAGTTCACCGAAGTTAAGCAACGTCGAGCCTGGTCAGTACCTAGATCTGTGACCACTTGGGAATACTAGGTGCTGTAAGCTTGGATGTGTGGCTGGTGTGATATATAATAGCTCGTAATTGTTAATCCGAGAGTCGAGTTCCCGTACGATCACCAATGTTAAGCAACGTCGAGCCTGGTCAGTTCCTAGATGGGTAATCGCTTGGGAATACCAGGTGCTGTAAGCTTGGATGTGCGGGTGGTGTAATGGTAATGTCTCGGATTTGTTAATCGGAGAGACTGGTTCCAATTCTTGTTAAGTTCGTTATATTCACTTTTGGTAAATATATGAATCCAGCCTCTCTTCCGTCCTGGGCAAGAAGGTAGTGGTCATCCGCGTCTTGCTGGGTAAGACGATAAACTACATCCAGCAGCAAGGCCTCTGATCAGGAGGTTTGCAGGAGCATGGAACCTCCTCTTAATTGCTGGTCTTCCCAGGTCCACCCTGACCCGAGGTGGTAGCATCTGTTTCTTTTTTGTAGATAAATTGTACAAAAACTGTCCAAATGTTTTATTTTTCCAAGCGTTTCGGCTGTACATTTACCCATTATCAGGGATGAGGTATTTACTTCTAACTGGAATATATATATATATATATATATATATATATATATATATATATATATATATATGAATGGGTACGATAAAATATCTACATACACGCACAAATACTAGCACGTGCCTTTAACTATTTCGTCCTCAGGTGTTATGAATAGAGTACTCAATGTTATGAAGCAAAACTATGAGTACATATTACTAAATATACATATTACCCAACATCGATAGAACAACTCGAAGTTTCATGTAGTTCTTGCAAACTTCAGGTGCGGAACATTACAAGAACTGCATGAGCCTCCGAGTGAAAGTTGTATATATATATATATATATATATATATATATATATATATATATATATATATATATATATATATATATATATATATATATATGAGATTTTTGTTGTTCCAACGAGGGAAAAGTGTATATTTGAAAGAGAGAAGAAGCCACAAATGTTTCTGATTATTATGTGGATTTTTCATTTTGTATATATTGCTACATGGGTTTCCGGTTTTGTGAGCCTCCTCAGGCAATGAAAGGTTAGTTCAACATTATGGAAAAGAATGAATGATTTTTTTTCCTTTGTTAAAACTTTAAAAATAATCATTTTGGACTGGCTAAAAATATTCTTCTGATTAAGGGATAATAAAATAATTATACTTGGTCAGAGAAAGAAAAAGAAAGATTGATGTCTTTGTTCTTATCTTTTTATGTCTCTCTGTATCTTTTCGTGGCGTTTTCCTGTATTTCTGTGCATTGTGTGTGTGTTTTTCCAGGACGTGGATATATATCTTTCTTCGTAAAAGGACCTCCAATGACTGGGGCAGGAAATGGCTTATAAATTTTAATGCATCCAAAACGAAACTGCTCTCATTTACTCACCATAGAGAATCTTCCCAGCCCCTTATCAGCATGGTTGATGCTCAACTTCACGAAAGCGTCTCACTGTGACTTCTTGGCCTCACGTTTTCCACGGATCTGACGTGGAAAAACTACATTGAATCCACAGCTGCCTCTATCGCAAGATAATTTGGTTCTCTGTGTCGCGCCAGGTTTTTCTCGTCTGAATCCATCCTTTACAGCTACAAATCTATCATTCGTCCATGCATGGAATTCTGTTGCCATATATGGTCTGGTCTACCCGCTGTTCATCTCGAGGTTCTCAACAAAATTCAAAGACGGATATGCAATGTGATAGGTCCTGACTTGGCATCTCGACTTCACTCACTTTCCCACAGACGTGTGTGCATTCCTTTATGGCAACTGCTTCGATGAGTCAATTTTACTATTGCCTCGGCTGCATGAATCTAAGCGTGCTACTAGACTGGCAACTCACACTTTTACTGCCGAAACAAAGGGCCTTTTCTACTTCAACAGCGTCTTCTCTGGCATTTCCCGACAGTAGAACTCCTTTCCTCTTACTTGCTTCCCTGATAATACAATCTCCAAAAAATTGAATGTAATGTCTTCTCGTTATCCTTCTCTGTTCTTCTTTTGGTCCTTTCCTCATCCCACCCCTATACCAGAGACAGATAGGTAGATAGATAGATAGATAGAGAGAGTGAGATAGTGGGCGAGAGAGATGTGTGTGTGTGTGTGTTTGTATTTAGGCTGCATATCTTCATTCAATCATGTTTCATTGAATAATATAGATATGTCTATTTATTTTCATAGTAATTTTCTTTCTATTTCTCTAATTAGCTTCATCATGGTAAATTGATATTCATCAAGGAAGACGCCGTAGTTTTTGTTAACCCAAGTACTTTTGATATGCTCCGAAAACGTCGTGAATATGCCAATAAAAATGCGGATAACATGGTATCTCGGTCTCACTCTTCAAAACTGTTAAATGTAATGGCATCTTCGAGTCCAACAGTTTCTTCTCTTGCACTTCCCTACAGTAGAACTCCCTTCCTCTTACTTGCTTCCCTGATAACTACAATCTTCAAAAATTCAAATGCAAAGTTAATTGCCATCTTCTCTTGACTTGATACCCGTTCTTGTTTTTTATCCTTGCATTAATGTAAGGAAACATATATTTTATATATATATATAAAAATTAGTAAATACTAACATATCTACAACAGATCCTAGCAAAAAAATTAAGTTAATTATATACCACACTAAATCTAGTATATCCAACTCAATTATTCGCAATGATTCTTCTCCCCCGGTTAGCGATTTGAAAAAAACCAGCATAGTTTACAAATTCAGGTGCCCTTTGAGAGATTGTATCTCCAACGAACTAAATAATATCTATGTTGGTCACACCACAAACTCGCTTTCACGACGCTTGACACTACATTTGAATGATAACTCTAACATTTTTAGGCATTTAAAACAACATGCCTGGCCGCATACACAATTCCGGAAAATCCTCGTCGAAAACACAACTATACTTAAACATGAAAACAATAAACAAAAACTAAAAATTCTTGAAGCTATATACATAAAACAGTTGAAACCTAACCTGAACAAAATAAACTATGAAATCTCCAAAAATATCCTTAAATGCCTATAATTAGTAACAGAAGTCATTGGTTCATACCAACGGCTTTCCATATTCAATACTCATCGGATTCACTCTCGCGTGGTCATGTGTGACGTCATGAGCTGTTGTGCGATTTTCGCTTTCAGCGTCTTATATGCACGTGTTTATCGTTGCTTGGAAATCATCCTGTAAACAAACAAGACTATCATCAATTTCTTGTTCGTGTATTGCTTAAATATATTGTGTAATTATCATCTTTGATAATGGCTTATGTAAGCCGAAAGCTTAGATTGGATTGAAAAAAATATGTATCAATATTGTGATTTTCTTTCATTGTTTAATGATAATGTTATTAATTAAGCTTATCAGACTATATGAAAAAAACTTACATAAAGTATATAGACAACACTTATCTATATTATTTAATGAAACATGTATTAATATATATATATATATATACATATTAATATATATATATATATATTTATATATATATATATATATATATATATATATATATATATATATATATATATATATTGTCATCCACAGACATCAGTGTGGCTAGACGTCCGGTTGCCTCTGGCTAGAATCGAAAACCGGCTGAATTCGCGTCAGTTGGAAATTTTACCCTGAAGCCGTTGGCTTACGGCAGAGAAGAAGGTGAATTTAAGCGTATTTATTTTTAGATAAACACACAGTGACTGAGAGAACTCGATTCGATTTACCGAAGAGTCTTGCATTATTAGCCGTAATAGTCACTGTTTACAAACCCACACATCCTCCCCAGGATATATATATATTGCCTGTATGCGTGTTTATATTATTTTCCTTCCATATATATTATATATTATATTATTATAAGGAAACCTATATAGTATATACATAAATTTTTAGGCTGTGTTTATGTGTGTGTGGTCTTACTAGTGTGTTTTTTTTCCGGTATGTGTATATATATTCGTTCTCCATACATATATTTGTATTATTACAAGGAAACATATAGCACACACAAACACACACAAACACAGAGACATACACACACACACACACACACATATATATATATATATATATATATATATATATATATATATATATATATATATATTAATCACGAGTAGCGAAATATAAAAAATAAAGTTTGAAAAATCCACATAATGATCAAAAACGTTCACGGCTTTTTCTATTTTCTAATATATATATATATATATATATATATATATATATATATATATATATATTAATCACGAGTAGGGAAATATAAAAAATAAAGTTTGAAAAATCCACATAATGATC
Source organism: Acanthosepion esculentum (assembly GCA_964036315.1). Taxonomy (NCBI): domain Eukaryota; kingdom Metazoa; phylum Mollusca; class Cephalopoda; order Sepiida; family Sepiidae; genus Acanthosepion; species Acanthosepion esculentum. The sequence goes on along the minus strand of OZ038485.1, from coordinate 7,719,905 downwards.
AAAAACGTTCACGGCTTTTTCTATTTTCTAATACATATAATATATATATATATATATATATATATATATATATATATATATATATATATATATATATATATATATAGATTAATCACTTGAAAATAGGACACAGTACCATGGGACTGTGGAGTCGAGAAAATAAAAACAAGGGCACGTCTGGACAATTACAGTTACGCAAGTATTCTGTATAGATAAAAAAGTAATATTATATACCTATTTATATATCTACACACACACACTTTCTTTCTTTCTTTCTTTGTGTGTGTGTCTCTCTCTCTCTCTCTCTCTCTATATATATATATATATATATATATATATATATATATATATTTAAACATTTATTGTTAAATATAACAGACAATGAATGTCTATTATGTTTGGATTTTGTTTTGTTGGCATCGAAGATTGTGATGCAACGATAACCTTCGTGGAATAACAGACGCAGGTGGTAAGTTTATGATGGGGTTCTATGACTTCCTAACACGTGAGAGCCATGTATATATATATATATATATATATATATATATATATATATATATATGTGTGTGTGTGTGTGTGTGTGTGTGTGTGTGTGTGTGTGACAGTGTGTATGTGTGTGTGTACTTGTGTGTGTGCTATAGTCTTAGTTATACGGCAAAACAAATGTTTTATTTGTCTATAAACACCTGCGCATCTATTCTTTTAGTACTCAGTCAATAACGAGTACAAATGGACGAACGTTTTGCTTACTTTAGGCGTCGATGAAAATGGATACACATTGTATCTTTCTGGGAAGATTTTAAGCAAACTATCTCACATATTATTGTCGATAAAAATACCAAAATAAATCATGGTTCGCTAAGCTTGTAGAAATGTTGCTTTCGAACCAAGGTGATATTAAGATATATACCTATAGTTCTCCTCATTCAAATGCTTTCTTATTTTTTAATTGATTCAAAGCCAAATGCTTATCGATTTCCTACGTTGAGGCATATGCTTTCCAAGCACCAATTATCGAGCCACGTAATAATAATCTTTTCGATATACTATCATGATCATTTCATTTCCAGGCGTGCTGTTATGTTCAATAGAATTACGTTTCTATCGTCAAAGGAAAAGAAAAGGATTCTCACGTAACTTTGGTCATCCTAACATTCCAAGGAAACTTGTAATATGAAAGACATTGCAACTTTTTCATCAGGATATATAATTTAGCGTTTAGAAGATATAGTGAAGTATTTTGAAAATATGGTAAAAATATTAAAAAAATTCTGTAAGTTTATAATTTTAAAGTATTAATATTGCCGATCGCTCGAGAGAGTGTAGCGTGTATCGATGCTGAGGCCTTATTGCAAAATTGCTCGTCATCTTCTCGTCTGGACAGCGTCGCTTTATCTGAGGAATAGAAATACTGTAAAAAATTTAATAACTAAATATTATTTGCTATCGTCGCTACTGTATAGGGCTAATGGTGCCTTCGTAAAGCGAGGAGAATATCTCTTGCTTCCCCCCGACTTCTCTCTCTGTCTCTCTCAATATATATATATATATATATATATATATATATATATATATATATATATATATATGAGATAACGACATAATATTTTATATATCAAGAACAATATTGTGGAAAAATGCATGAAAAAGTGGAAAAAGTTTTACTGTCATATATTTCGTTCACTAGGACTTCATGAGAACATGCTCACGAACATACACACACACACACACATATATATATATGTAAAAATTAAATTGTTAGAAAGATTCTGTACATGAACTTGTATAGTCTTAAATAAGAATTGGGTGAAAAAAGACACCTAATATTTGTATTAATATTTTTTATAATATATGTATTATACAGAGAAATATTAAAATTAAATCTTTGTTACATACAATTGGATTTTCAGTGTTTTTGTTTCACATTTTTTTACTTTAACTGGTTTCGTTCAGTTTTTCAAAGACCTTCTAATTGTTTTTATCTCCACGTGTTATTCCTTTTGTTTTGAATAAATTATAAAAATTGAAAAGTCAAATGACAATAGTGACAAAAACCAAGGGACGTAACTGCCTATATATGATGCTTATGGCATGGAAAATTTGGTAGAATATATTTATGCAATGAATTAAGTATGGGTTTGTTGAAAATCGTTTCCTTATTAATCCGCCTTTGTTCAGTGGTTCTGTAGTCGCACTAGTTGAATGGGAAGACACTAAAATCTGGTAGATTTTGCCCTCCACATTCATCTATATGTTGGTTAAGGGGTATTTTTCTGGTACTGGGGTCGCTAATTTTTCTTTGCAATGAACTGTCATCCTTTGCCGGAGTGACTGGCCTGTTTGGCCAATGGAATGCTCCTGGCAACCTTTGCACGTAATTATGTATATTAAATTCTCGGAAACGCACGATAAATCATTTTGAATTTTGAATTATGATCCCACTTTGAAATGAAGTTATTGGCCCTCTTATAGGTTGCTACATACTCTGCAAAAGAGTCGGTTTCATTTTTTCACCTGAGGCACTTTAATTGTGTTCTGCAGATTTACACTTGTCAGTATCTTTTTTAGTGATTGTGATTGTCGTTTACATTTTATGATTAGTATATATATATATATATATATATATATATATATATATATATATATAGAGAGAGAGAGAGAGAGAGAGAGAGAGAGAGAGAGAGAGATAGATAGATAGATAGATAGATAGATAGATAGATAGATATAGATATATATATATTTCTTATTACTAGTTATGCGTGAATTCTTAGGGGACTGAACATTTCAGCCTAGGTTGTCAGTCAGTTAACGTTGATCATGGTGCTAGAGAAACGATAGCAATGCCTAGCGTATTGAGATCCATGTCTTCATACTCTTCAATGAAGTCTACAGGACATTAGTGCTTTAGTGAGTGAATCTATATATATATATATATATATATATATATATATATATATATATATATATATATATATATATATATATGGGGGGGTAGAGTAATCATATATAGTAATTCATCGAGCCCAGAATAATATTGAATAGAATGCAGAAAGCACTGGACGTCCTATTGGGGACACATCACTACCGAGAATCGACCCGGACCATTCCGATACAACGCAAACGTCATACCAACTGTACCACGTGTCCCGTTGAAGAAGAAGACACAAACTAAACTCGATATAGCCAATGTGGCTCTTGAGAGCACTGTTCCGAGGTTATCCTTATACTTGGATGAGTATCGCTACGGAACTGAGTGACTAGCGCCGGTATGTCGAGTCTAGTTTGTGTCTTCTTCGTCACCGAGGCCCGTGGTACAGTTGGTATGAAGTTTTGCGTTGTATCGAAATAGTCCGGGTTCGTACCTCGGTAGTGGATGCGCAATGTTGATGAGTCCCAGATAGGACGAAACGTCCGTACAGTGCTTTCTGCATTCTGTTGAATATTATTCTGGGCCCGATGGATTACTATAGATATTTGTTAGAGATTGCTTTATTAGCATAGATTCGCTGACATACGCCTTAAGAATTGTTCCCTGCCAGAAGGTTTCTATCAAGATATTTTATATTCCTGGAATATCTTCAAACGATTTAATTGATATTGAATATAATTTGAATTGCTATTACGTTCCTGATATTTTTTTTTATTTAATATGTACTGTATTATCTATCTATCTATCTATCTATCTATCTATCGCATTTTCTTCATATCTATCTACCTATATATCTTTTTATCGTCATTAACCGAAACAGAACAAGCAAAGCATATCTTCTCAATATACGTACACAGTAAATTGTATTAAGAATATTGGATGTACGCCTCGCTTAACGGCCGTTGGAGCGGAAAGTGGACTCGATCGCCGGCGTCCCTAGTGGTCGGGGGGTGCATAGCTTTTAAAAAATTCGTGAATGTATACTTTCAGCTATTTAGTATGGATGTGAAAATTTGGAAATATGTTCATATATACATTTCGTATGCAAGAAGATAATGAGAACTTACTTGAAACTGACAGTAGCGCAGAAATAAATGTCTGAAGGGTTTACTCTTATATGTTAGGGGTCTGCATTTCTAATTGAGCGCTTTCATTTTACAACCTTGGCGCTTTCTTACGCGTATTATAAAGAGAGAATTTCAAGAATCTCTGACTAAAAATGCATTTTAAAATCAGGTTAATATCCTTATTTCCAAAACTTTTAATTTTGCTTATTTCTTAATGTGAAAAAATAGCGTGAAAATCAAATATGAGCTGACATCATTAAAAACAATCAACAGAAGACAACAAAGAGATCTGGTAGCGCCTGCAGCGAAGATCGTGACTGGTGCACCATACACCACTTCTCACTTCAAACAAAATCACACTTAGCTTATTTTCTTTTGGATAGATCCGTTGTCCAAAATGATTTATCACAA
>OZ038485.1:7512998-7710498 GCA_964036315.1 Acanthosepion esculentum | reverse complement strand
ATCTTTTCTATCTTTATATCTGTAATACGTGATTTTCTGTCAAAATATCAACCTTTATTGAATCCGACCTGTTGGCTAACGTATATTCATCAGACTCGATTTTATTCATCTATATGTTTATAGATATATATATAAACACACTGAAATAGATAGATCTTAAAAGATAAGATGGATAGATAGACAGATAGATAGATCTAAAAACAGAGATAGATACATAGATGTGATATTATAGCACGGATTTAGATGAACAGATAGGCGAAATAATATATTAAATGCTGATCAGAGTGGATTATCTCGCGTAAGATGGTTGGTTGGTTGTATTGTTTAACGGCATTCCAACGTTAGTGGTCATTTTATGCCGAAAATGATTTTGAGTGACTTTCATTTGGTTTTCAAAAATGTATTGCTGGAGACAATTGGTTTTCAAAAATGTATTGCTGGAGACATTTGGTTTTCAAAAATGTATTGCTGGAAACATTTGGTTTTCAAAAATGTATTGCTGCAAACATTTGGTTTTCAAAAATGTATTGCTGGAGACATTTGGTTTTCAAAAATGTATTGCTGGAAACATTTGGTTTTCAAAAATGTATTGCTGCAAACATTTGGTTTTCAAAAATGTATTGCTGGAGACATTTGGTTTTCAAAAATGTATTGCTGGAAACATTTGGTTTTCAAAAATGTATTGCTGCAAACATTTGGTTTTCAAAAATGTATTGCTGCAAACATTTGGTTTTCAAAAATGTATTGCTGGAGACATTTGGTTTTCAAAAATGTATTGCTGGAAACATTTGGTTTTCAAAAATGTATTGCTGCAAACATTTGGTTTTCAAAAATGTATTGCTGGAGACATTTGGTTTTCAAAAATGTATTGCTGGAAACATTTGGTTTTCAAAAATGTATTGCTGGAAACATTTGGTTTTCAAAAATGTATTGCTGCAAACATTTGGTTTTCAAAAATGTATTGCTGGAGACATTTGGTTTTCAAAAATGTATTGCTGGAAACATTGGGTTTTCAAAAATGTATTGCTGCAAACTTTTGGTTTTCAAAAATGTATTGCTGGAGACATTTGGTTTTCAAAAATGTATTGCTGGAAACATTTGGTTTTCAAAAATGTATTGCTGCAAACATTTGGTTTTCAAAAATGTATTGCTGGAGACATTTGGTTTTCAAAAATGTATTGCTGGAAACATTTGGTTTTCAAAAATGTATTGCTGCAAACATTTGGTTTTCAAAAATGTATTGCTGGAGACATTTGGTTTTCAAAAATGTATTGCTGGAAACATTTGGTTTTCAAAAGTGTATTGCTGCAAACATTTGGTTTTCAAAAATGTATTGCTGGAGACATTTGGTTTTCAAAAATATATTGCTGGAAACATTTGGTTTTCAAAAATGTATTGCTGGAGACATTTGGTTTTCAAAAATGTATTGCTGCAAACATTTGGTTTTAAAAAATGTATTGCTGGAGACATTTGGTTTTCAAAAATGTATTGCTGGAAACATTGGGTTTTCAAAAATGTATTGCTGCAAACATTTGGTTTTCAAAAATGTATTGCTGGAGACATTTGGTTTTCAAAAATGTATTGCTGGAAACATTTGGTTTTCAAAAATGTATTGCTGCAAACATTTGGTTTTCAAAAATGTATTGCTGGAGACATTTGGTTTTCAAAAATGTATTGCTGGAAACATTTGGTTTTCAAAAATGTATTGCTGCAAACATTTGGTTTTCAAAAATGTATTGCTGGAGACATTTGGTTTTCAAAAATGTATTGCTGGAAACATTGGGTTTTCAAAAATGTATTGCTGGAAACATTTGGTTTTCAAAAATGTATTGCTGGAAACATTTGGTTTTCAAAAATGTATTGCTGCAAACATTTGGTTTTCAAAAATGTATTGCTGGAGACATTTGGTTTTCAAAAATGTATTGCTGGAAACATTGGGTTTTCAAAAATGTATTGCTGCAAACATTTGGTTTTCAAAAATGTATTGCTGGAGACATTTGGTTTTCAAAAATGTATTGCTGCAAACATTTGGTTTTCAAAAATGTATTGCTGGAGAGATTTGGTTTTCAAAAATGTATTGCTGGAAACATTGGGTTTTCAAAAATGTATTGCTGGAAACATTTGGTTTTCAAAAATGTATTGCTGCAAACATTTGGTTTTCAAAAATGTATTGCTGGAGACATTTGGTTTTCAAAAATGTATTGCTGGAGACATTTGGTTTTCAAAAATGTATTGCTGGAAACATTTGGTTTTCAAAAATGTATTGCTGGAAACATTTGGTTTTCAAAAATGTATTGCTGGAGACATTTGGTTTTCAAAAATGTATTGCTGGAAACATTGGGTTTTCAAAAATGTATTGCTGGAGACATTTGGTTTTCAAAAATGTATTGCTGGAGACATTTGGTTTTCAAAAATGTATTGCTGGAAACATTGGGTTTTCAAAAATGTATTGCTGGAGACATTTGGTTTTCAAAAATGTATTGCTGGAGACATTTGGTTTTCAAAAATGTATTGCTGGAGACATTTGGTTTTCAAAAATGTATTGCTGCAAACATTTGGTTTTCAAAAATGTATTGCTGGAGACATTTGGTTTTCAAAAATGTATTGCTGGAAACATTGGGTTTTCAAAAATGTATTGCTGCAAACATTTGGTTTTCAAAAATGTATTGCTGGAGACATTTGGTTTTCAAAAATGTATTGCTGGAAACATTTGGTTTTCAAAAATGTATTGCTGCAAACATTTGGTTTTCAAAAATGTATTGCTGGAGACATTTGGTTTTCAAAAATGTATTGCTGGAAACATTTGGTTTTCAAAAATGTATTGCTGCAAACATTTGGTTTTCAAAAATGTATTGCTGGAGACATTTGGTTTTCAAAAATGTATTGCTGGAAACATTTGGTTTTCAAAAATGTATTGCTGGAGACATTTGGTTTTCAAAAATGTATTGCTGGAAACATTGGGTTTTCAAAAGTGTATTGCTGCAAACATTTGGTTTTCAAAAATGTATTGCTGGAGACATTTGGTTTTCAAAAATATATTGCTGGAAACATTTGGTTTTCAAAAATGTATTGCTGGAGACATTTGGTTTTCAAAAATGGATTGCTGCAAACATTTGGTTTTCAAAAATGTATTGCTGCAAACATTTGGTTTTCAAAAATGTATTGCTGGAGACATTTGGTTTTCAAAAATGTATTGCTGGAAACATTTGGTTTTCAAAAATGTATTGCTGTGGAAACATTTGGTTTTTCAAAAATGTATTGCTGGAAACATTTGGTTTTCAAAAATGTATTGCTGCAAACATTTGGTTTTCAAAAATGTATTGCTGGAAACATTTGGTTTTTCAAAAATGTATTGCTGGAAACATTTGGTTTTCAAAAATGTATTGCTGGAAACATTTGGTTTTCAAAAATGTATTGCTGGAAACATTTGGTTTTCAAAAATGTATTGCTGGAGACATTTGGTTTTCAAAAATGTATTGCTGGAAACATTGGGTTTTCAAAAGTGTATTGCTGCAAACATTTGGTTTTCAAAAATGTATTGCTGGAGACATTTGGTTTTCAAAAATGTATTGCTGGAAACATTTGGTTTTCAAAAATGTATTGCTGTGGAAACATTTGGTTTTTCAAAAATGTATTGCTGGAAACATTTGGTTTTCAAAAATGTATTGCTGCAAACATTTGGTTTTCAAAAATGTATTGCTGGAGACATTTGGTTTTCAAAAATGTATTGCTGGAGACATTTGGTTTTCAAAAATGTATTGCTGGAAACATTTGGTTTTCAAAAATGTATTGCTGCAAACATTTGGTTTTCAAAAATGTATTGCTGGAGACATTTGGTTTTCAAAAATGTATTGCTGGAAACATTGGGTTTTCAAAAGTGTATTGCTGCAAACATTTGGTTTTCAAAAATGTATTGCTGGAGACATTTGGTTTTCAAAAATATATTGCTGGAAACATTTGGTTTTCAAAAATGTATTGCTGGAGACATTTGGTTTTCAAAAATGTATTGCTGCAAACATTTGGTTTTCAAAAATGTATTGCTGCAAACATTTGGTTTTCAAAAATGTATTGCTGCAAACATTGGGTTTTCAAAAATGTATTGCTGCAAACATTTGGTTTTCAAAAATGTATTGCTGGAGACATTTGGTTTTCAAAAATGTATTGCTGGAAACATTTGGTTTTCAAAAATGTATTGCTGCAAACATTTGGTTTTCAAAAATGTATTGCTGGAGACATTTGGTTTTCAAAAATGTATTGCTGGAAACATTTGGTTTTCAAAAATGTATTGCTGCAAACATTTGGTTTTCAAAAATGTATTGCTGGAGACATTTGGTTTTCAAAAATGTATTGCTGGAGACATTTGGTTTTCAAAAATGTATTGCTGGAAACATTTGGTTTTCAAAAATGTATTGCTGGAAACATTTGGTTTTCAAAAATGTATTGCTGGAGACATTTGGTTTTCAAAAATGTATTGCTGGAAACATTTGGTTTTCAAAAATGTATTGCTGGAGACATTTGGTTTTCAAAAATGTATTGCTGGAAACATTGGGTTTTCAAAAGTGTATTGCTGCAAACATTTGGTTTTCAAAAATGTAGTGCTGGAGACATTTGGTTTTCAAAAATATATTGCTGGAAACATTTGGTTTTCAAAAATGTATTGCTGGAGACATTTGATTTTCAAAAATGTATTGCTGCAAACATTTGGTTTTCAAAAATGTATTGCTGGAGACATTTGGTTTTCAAAAATGTATTGCTGGAAACATTTGGTTTTCAAAAATGTATTGCTGCAAACATTTGGTTTTCAAAAATGTATTGCTGGAGACATTTGGTTTTCAAAAATGTATTGCTGGAAACATTTGGTTTTCAAAAATGTATTGCTGCAAACATTTGGTTTTCAAAAATGTATTGCTGGAGACATTTGGTTTTCAAAAATGTATTACTGGAAACATTTGGTTTTCAAAAATGTATTGCTGTGGAAACATTTGGTTTTTCAAAAATGTATTGCTGGAAACATTTGGTTTTCAAAAATGTATTGCTGCAAACATTTGGTTTTCAAAAATGTATTGCTGGAGACATTTGGTTTTCAAAAATGTATTGCTGGAGACATTTGGTTTTCAAAAATGTATTGCTGGAAACATTTGGTTTTCAAAAATGTATTGCTGCAAACATTTGGTTTTCAAAAATGTATTGCTGGAGACATTTGGTTTTCAAAAATGTATTGCTGGAAACATTGGGTTTTCAAAAGTGTATTGCTGCAAACATTTGGTTTTCAAAAATGTATTGCTGGAGACATTTGGTTTTCAAAAATATATTGCTGGAAACATTTGGTTTTCAAAAATGTATTGCTGGAGACATTTGGTTTTCAAAAATGTATTGCTGCAAACATTTGGTTTTCAAAAATGTATTGCTGCAAACATTTGGTTTTCAAAAATGTATTGCTGCAAACATTGGGTTTTCAAAAATGTATTGCTGCAAACATTTGGTTTTCAAAAATGTATTGCTGGAGACATTTGGTTTTCAAAAATGTATTGCTGGAAACATTTGGTTTTCAAAAATGTATTGCTGCAAACATTTGGTTTTCAAAAATGTATTGCTGGAGACATTTGGTTTTCAAAAATGTATTGCTGGAAACATTTGGTTTTCAAAAATGTATTGCTGCAAACATTTGGTTTTCAAAAATGTATTGCTGGAGACATTTGGTTTTCAAAAATGTATTGCTGGAGACATTTGGTTTTCAAAAATGTATTGCTGGAAACATTTGGTTTTCAAAAATGTATTGCTGGAAACATTTGGTTTTCAAAAATGTATTGCTGGAGACATTTGGTTTTCAAAAATGTATTGCTGCAAACATTTGGTTTTCAAAAATGTATTGCTGGAGACATTTGGTTTTCAAAAATGTATTGCTGGAAACATTTGGTTTTCAAAAATGTATTGCTGCAAACATTTGGTTTTCAAAAATGTATTGCTGCAAACATTTGGTTTTCAAAAATGTATTGCTGGAGACATTTGGTTTTCAAAAATGTATTGCTGGAAACATTTGGTTTTCAAAAATGTATTGCTGCAAACATTTGGTTTTCAAAAATGTATTGCTGGAGACATTTGGTTTTCAAAAATGTATTGCTGGAAACATTTGGTTTTCAAAAATGTATTGCTGGAAACATTTGGTTTTCAAAAATGTATTGCTGCAAACATTTGGTTTTCAAAAATGTATTGCTGGAGACATTTGGTTTTCAAAAATGTATTGCTGGAAACATTGGGTTTTCAAAAATGTATTGCTGCAAACATTTGGTTTTCAAAAATGTATTGCTGGAGACATTTGGTTTTCAAAAATGTATTGCTGGAAACATTTGGTTTTCAAAAATGTATTGCTGCAAACATTTGGTTTTCAAAAATGTATTGCTGGAGACATTTGGTTTTCAAAAATGTATTGCTGGAAACATTTGGTTTTCAAAAATGTATTGCTGCAAACATTTGGTTTTCAAAAATGTATTGCTGGAGACATTTGGTTTTCAAAAATGTATTGCTGGAAACATTTGGTTTTCAAAAGTGTATTGCTGCAAACATTTGGTTTTCAAAAATGTATTGCTGGAGACATTTGGTTTTCAAAAATATATTGCTGGAAACATTTGGTTTTCAAAAATGTATTGCTGGAGACATTTGGTTTTCAAAAATGTATTGCTGCAAACATTTGGTTTTAAAAAATGTATTGCTGGAGACATTTGGTTTTCAAAAATGTATTGCTGGAAACATTGGGTTTTCAAAAATGTATTGCTGCAAACATTTGGTTTTCAAAAATGTATTGCTGGAGACATTTGGTTTTCAAAAATGTATTGCGGGAAACATTTGGTTTTCAAAAATGTATTGCTGCAAACATTTGGTTTTCAAAAATGTATTGCTGGAGACATTTGGTTTTCAAAAATGTATTGCTGGAAACATTTGGTTTTCAAAAATGTATTGCTGCAAACATTTGGTTTTCAAAAATGTATTGCTGGAGACATTTGGTTTTCAAAAATGTATTGCTGGAAACATTGGGTTTTCAAAAATGTATTGCTGGAAACATTTGGTTTTCAAAAATGTATTGCTGGAAACATTTGGTTTTCAAAAATGTATTGCTGCAAACATTTGGTTTTCAAAAATGTATTGCTGGAGACATTTGGTTTTCAAAAATGTATTGCTGGAAACATTGGGTTTTCAAAAATGTATTGCTGCAAACATTTGGTTTTCAAAAATGTATTGCTGGAGACATTTGGTTTTCAAAAATGTATTGCTGCAAACATTTGGTTTTCAAAAATGTATTGCTGGAGAGATTTGGTTTTCAAAAATGTATTGCTGGAAACATTGGGTTTTCAAAAATGTATTGCTGGAAACATTTGGTTTTCAAAAATGTATTGCTGCAAACATTTGGTTTTCAAAAATGTATTGCTGGAGACATTTGGTTTTCAAAAATGTATTGCTGGAGACATTTGGTTTTCAAAAATGTATTGCTGGAAACATTTGGTTTTCAAAAATGTATTGCTGGAAACATTTGGTTTTCAAAAATGTATTGCTGGAGACATTTGGTTTTCAAAAATGTATTGCTGGAAACATTGGGTTTTCAAAAATGTATTGCTGGAGACATTTGGTTTTCAAAAATGTATTGCTGGAGACATTTGGTTTTCAAAAATGTATTGCTGGAAACATTGGGTTTTCAAAAATGTATTGCTGGAGACATTTGGTTTTCAAAAATGTATTGCTGGAGACATTTGGTTTTCAAAAATGTATTGCTGGAGACATTTGGTTTTCAAAAATGTATTGCTGCAAACATTTGGTTTTCAAAAATGTATTGCTGGAGACATTTGGTTTTCAAAAATGTATTGCTGGAAACATTGGGTTTTCAAAAATGTATTGCTGCAAACATTTGGTTTTCAAAAATGTATTGCTGGAGACATTTGGTTTTCAAAAATGTATTGCTGGAAACATTTGGTTTTCAAAAATGTATTGCTGCAAACATTTGGTTTTCAAAAATGTATTGCTGGAGACATTTGGTTTTCAAAAATGTATTGCTGGAAACATTTGGTTTTCAAAAATGTATTGCTGCAAACATTTGGTTTTCAAAAATGTATTGCTGGAGACATTTGGTTTTCAAAAATGTATTGCTGGAAACATTTGGTTTTCAAAAATGTATTGCTGGAGACATTTGGTTTTCAAAAATGTATTGCTGGAAACATTGGGTTTTCAAAAGTGTATTGCTGCAAACATTTGGTTTTCAAAAATGTATTGCTGGAGACATTTGGTTTTCAAAAATATATTGCTGGAAACATTTGGTTTTCAAAAATGTATTGCTGGAGACATTTGGTTTTCAAAAATGTATTGCTGCAAACATTTGGTTTTCAAAAATGTATTGCTGCAAACATTTGGTTTTCAAAAATGTATTGCTGGAGACATTTGGTTTTCAAAAATGTATTGCTGGAAACATTTGGTTTTCAAAAATGTATTGCTGTGGAAACATTTGGTTTTTCAAAAATGTATTGCTGGAAACATTTGGTTTTCAAAAATGTATTGCTGCAAACATTTGGTTTTCAAAAATGTATTGCTGGAAACATTTGGTTTTTCAAAAATGTATTGCTGGAAACATTTGGTTTTCAAAAATGTATTGCTGGAAACATTTGGTTTTCAAAAATGTATTGCTGGAAACATTTGGTTTTCAAAAATGTATTGCTGGAGACATTTGGTTTTCAAAAATGTATTGCTGGAAACATTGGGTTTTCAAAAGTGTATTGCTGCAAACATTTGGTTTTCAAAAATGTATTGCTGGAGACATTTGGTTTTCAAAAATATATTGCTGGAAACATTTGGTTTTCAAAAATGTATTGCTGGAGACATTTGATTTTCAAAAATGTATTGCTGCAAACATTTGGTTTTCAAAAATGTATTGCTGGAGACATTTGGTTTTCAAAAATGTATTGCTGGAAACATTTGGTTTTCAAAAATGTATTGCTGCAAACATTTGGTTTTCAAAAATGTATTGCTGGAGACATTTGGTTTTCAAAAATGTATTGCTGGAAACATTTGGTTTTCAAAAATGTATTGCTGCAAACATTTGGTTTTCAAAAATGTATTGCTGGAGACATTTGGTTTTCAAAAATGTATTGCTGGAAACATTTGGTTTTCAAAAATGTATTGCTGTGGAAACATTTGGTTTTTCAAAAATGTATTGCTGGAAACATTTGGTTTTCAAAAATGTATTGCTGCAAACATTTGGTTTTCAAAAATGTATTGCTGGAGACATTTGGTTTTCAAAAATGTATTGCTGGAGACATTTGGTTTTCAAAAATGTATTGCTGGAAACATTTGGTTTTCAAAAATGTATTGCTGCAAACATTTGCTTTTCAAAAATGTATTGCTGGAGACATTTGGTTTTCAAAAATGTATTGCTGGAAACATTGGGTTTTCAAAAGTGTATTGCTGCAAACATTTGGTTTTCAAAAATGTATTGCTGGAGACATTTGGTTTTCAAAAATATATTGCTGGAAACATTTGGTTTTCAAAAATGTATTGCTGGAGACATTTGGTTTTCAAAAATGTATTGCTGCAAACATTTGGTTTTCAAAAATGTATTGCTGCAAACATTTGGTTTTCAAAAATGTATTGCTGCAAACATTGGGTTTTCAAAAATGTATTGCTGCAAACATTTGGTTTTCAAAAATGTATTGCTGGAGACATTTGGTTTTCAAAAATGTATTGCTGGAAACATTTGGTTTTCAAAAATGTATTGCTGCAAACATTTGGTTTTCAAAAATGTATTGCTGGAGACATTTGGTTTTCAAAAATGTATTGCTGGAAACATTTGGTTTTCAAAAATGTATTGCTGCAAACATTTGATTTTCAAAAATGTATTGCTGGAGACATTTGGTTTTCAAAAATGTATTGCTGGAGACATTTGGTTTTCAAAAATGTATTGCTGGAAACATTTGGTTTTCAAAAATGTATTGCTGGAAACATTTGGTTTTCAAAAATGTATTGCTGGAGACATTTGGTTTTCAAAAATGTATTGCTGCAAACATTTGGTTTTCAAAAATGTATTGCTGGAGACATTTGGTTTTCAAAAATGTATTGCTGGAAACATTGGGTTTTCAAAAATGTATTGCTGCAAACATTTGGTTTTCAAAAATGTATTGCTGGAGACATTTGGTTTTCAAAAATGTATTGCTGGAAACATTTGGTTTTCAAAAATGTATTGCTGCAAACATTTGGTTTTCAAAAATGTATTGCTGGAGACATTTGGTTTTCAAAAATGTATTGCTGGAAACATTTGGTTTTCAAAAATGTATTGCTGCAAACATTTGGTTTTCAAAAATGTATTGCTGGAGAAATTTGGTTTTCAAAAATGTATTGCTGGAAACATTTGGTTTTCAAAAGTGTATTGCTGCAAACATTTGGTTTTTAAAAATGTATTGCTGGAGACATTTGGTTTTCAAAAATATATTGCTGGAAACATTTGGTTTTCAAAAATGTATTGCTGGAGACATTTGGTTTTCAAAAATGTATTGCTGCAAACATTTGGTTTTCAAAAATGTATTGCTGGAGACATTTGGTTTTCAAAAATGTATTGCTGGAAACATTGGGTTTTCAAAAATGTATTGCTGCAAACATTTGGTTTTCAAAAATGTATTGCTGGAGACATTTGGTTTTCAAAAATGTATTGCTGGAAACATTTGGTTTTCAAAAATGTATTGCTGCAAACATTTGGTTTTCAAAAATGTATTGCTGGAGACATTTGGTTTTCAAAAATGTATTGCTGGAGACATTTGGTTTTCAAAAATGTATTGCTGGAAACATTTGGTTTTCAAAAATGTATTGCTGCAAACATTTGGTTTTCAAAAATGTATTGCTGGAGACATTTGGTTTTCAAAAATGTATTGCTGTGGAAACATTTGGTTTTTCAAAAATGTATTGCTGGAAACATTTGGTTTTCAAAAGTGTATTGCTGCAAACATTTGGTTTTCAAAAATGTATTGCTGGAAACATTTGGTTTTCAAAAATGTATTGCTGGAAACATTTGGTTTTCAAAAATGTATTGCTGCAAACATTTGGTTTTCAAAAATGTATTGCTGGAGACATTTGGTTTTCAAAAATGTATTGCTGCAAACATTTGGTTTTCAAAAATGTATTGCTGCAAACATTTGGTTTTCAAAAATGTATTGCTGGAGACATTTGGTTTTCAAAAATGTATTGCTGGAGACATTTGGTTTTCAAAAATGTATTGCTGCAAACATTTGGTTTTCAAAAATGTATTGCTGCAAACATTTGGTTTTCAAAAATGTATTGCTGGAGACATTTGGTTTTCAAAAATGTATTGCTGTGGAAACATTTGGTTTTTCAAAAATGTATTGCTGGAAACATTTGGTTTTCAAAAATGTATTGCTGTGGAAACATTTGGTTTTTCAAA
Source organism: Acanthosepion esculentum (assembly GCA_964036315.1). Taxonomy (NCBI): domain Eukaryota; kingdom Metazoa; phylum Mollusca; class Cephalopoda; order Sepiida; family Sepiidae; genus Acanthosepion; species Acanthosepion esculentum. The sequence continues at coordinate 7,699,070 of OZ038485.1, read as the reverse complement.
AATGTATTGCTGGAAACATTCGGTTTTCAAAAATGTATTGCTGCAAACATTTGGTTTTCAAAAATGTATTGCTGGAGACATTTGGTTTTCAAAAATGTATTGCTGGAAACATTTGGTTTTCAAAAATGTATTGCTGCAAACATTTGGTTTTCAAAAATGTATTGCTGGAGACATTTGGTTTTCAAAAATGTATTGCTGGAGACATTTGGTTTTCAAAAATGTATTGCTGGAGACATTTGGTTTTCAAAAATGTATTGCTGGAAACATTTGGTTTTCAAAAATGTATTGCTGCAAACATTTGGTTTTCAAAAATGTATTGCTGGAGACATTTGGTTTTCAAAAATGTATTGCTGGAAACATTGGGTTTTCAAAAATGTATTGCTGCAAACATTTGGTTTCCAAAAATGTATTGCTGGAGACATTTGGTTTTCAAAAATGTATTGCTGGAAACATTTGGTTTCCAAAAATGTATTGCTGGAAACATTTGGTTTTCAAAAGTGTATTGCTGCAAATATTTGGTTTTCAAAAATGTATTGCTGGAGACATTTGGTTTTCAAAAATGTATTGCTGGAAACATTTGGTTTTCAAAAATGTATTGCTGCAAACATTTGGTTTTCAAAAATGTATTGCTGGAGACATTTGGTTTTCAAAAATGTATTGCTGGAAACATTTGGTTTTCAAAAATGTATTGCTGCAAACATTTGGTTTTCAAAAATGTATTGCTGGAGACATTTGGTTTTCAAAAATGTATTGCTGGAAACATTTGGTTTTCAAAAATGTATTGCTGCAAACATTTGGTTTTCAAAAATGTATTGCGGGAGACATTTGGTTTTCAAAAATGTATTGCTGGAAACATTGGGTTTTCAAAAATGTATTGCTGCAAACATTTGGTTTTCAAAAATGTATTGCTGGAGACATTTGGTTTTCAAAAATGTATTGCTGGAAACATTTGGTTTTCAAAAATGTATTGCTGCAAACATTTGGTTTTCAAAAATGTATTGCTGGAGACATTTGGTTTTCAAAAATGTATTGCTGGAAACATTTGGTTTTCAAAAATGTATTGCTGCAAACATTTGGTTTTCAAAAATGTATTGCTGGAGACATTTGGTTTTCAAAAATGTATTGCTGTGGAAACATTTTGTTTTTCAAAAATGTATTGCTGGAAACATTTGGTTTTCAAAAATGTATTGCTGTGGAAACATTTGGTTTTTCAAAAATGTATTGCTGGAAACATTTGGTTTTCAAAAATGTATTCCTGCAAACATTTGGTTTTCAAAAATGTATTGCTGGAGACATTTGGTTTTCAAAAATGTATTGCTGGAAACATTTGGTTTTCAAAAATGTATTGCTGCAAACATTTGGTTTTCAAAAATGTATTGCTGGAGACATTTGGTTTTCAAAAATGTATTGCTGGAAACATTTGGTTTTCAAAAATGTATTGCTGCAAACATTTGGTTTTCAAAAATGTATTGCTGGAGACATTTGGTTTTCAAAAATGTATTGCTGGAAACATTTGGTTTTCAAAAATGTATTGCTGGAGACATTTGGTTTTCAAAAATATATTGCTGCAAACATTTGGTTTTCAAAAATGTATTGCTGGAGACATTTGGTTTTCAAAAATGTATTGCTGGAAACATTTGGTTTTCAAAAATGTATTGCTGCAAACATTTGGTTTTCAAAAATGTATTGCTGGAGACATTTGGTTTTCAAAAATGTATTGCTGGAAACATTGGGTTTTCAAAAGTGTATTGCTGCAAACATTTGGTTTTCAAAAATGTATTGCTGGAGACATTTGGTTTTCAAAAATATATTGCTGGAAACATTTGGTTTTCAAAAATGTATTGCTGGAGACATTTGATTTTCAAAAATGTATTGCTGCAAACATTTGGTTTTCAAAAATGTATTGCTGGAGACATTTGGTTTTCAAAAATGTATTGCTGGAAACATTTGGTTTTCAAAAATGTATTGCTGCAAACATTTGGTTTTCAAAAATGTATTGCTGGAGACATTTGGTTTTCAAAAATGTATTGCTGGAAACATTTGGTTTTCAAAAATGTATTGCTGCAAACATTTGGTTTTCAAAAATGTATTGCTGGAGACATTTGGTTTTCAAAAATGTATTGCTGGAAACATTTGGTTTTCAAAAATGTATTGCTGTGGAAACATTTGGTTTTTCAAAAATGTATTGCTGGAAACATTTGGTTTTCAAAAATGTATTGCTGCAAACATTTGGTTTTCAAAAATGTATTGCTGGAGACATTTGGTTTTCAAAAATGTATTGCTGGAGACATTTGGTTTTCAAAAATGTATTGCTGGAAACATTTGGTTTTCAAAAATGTATTGCTGCAAACATTTGGTTTTCAAAAATGTATTGCTGGAGACATTTGGTTTTCAAAAATGTATTGCTGGAAACATTGGGTTTTCAAAAGTGTATTGCTGCAAACATTTGGTTTTCAAAAATGTATTGCTGGAGACATTTGGTTTTCAAAAATATATTGCTGGAAACATTTGGTTTTCAAAAATGTATTGCTGGAGACATTTGGTTTTCAAAAATGTATTGCTGCAAACATTTGGTTTTCAAAAATGTATTGCTGCAAACATTTGGTTTTCAAAAATGTATTGCTGCAAACATTGGGTTTTCAAAAATGTATTGCTGCAAACATTTGGTTTTCAAAAATGTATTGCTGGAGACATTTGGTTTTCAAAAATGTATTGCTGGAAACATTTGGTTTTCAAAAATGTATTGCTGCAAACATTTGGTTTTCAAAAATGTATTGCTGGAGACATTTGGTTTTCAAAAATGTATTGCTGGAAACATTTGGTTTTCAAAAATGTATTGCTGCAAACATTTGATTTTCAAAAATGTATTGCTGGAGACATTTGGTTTTCAAAAATGTATTGCTGGAGACATTTGGTTTTGAAAAATGTATTGCTGGAAACATTTGGTTTTCAAAAATGTATTGCTGGAAACATTTGGTTTTCAAAAATGTATTGCTGGAGACATTTGGTTTTCAAAAATGTATTGCTGCAAACATTTGGTTTTCAAAAATGTATTGCTGGAGACATTTGGTTTTCAAAAATGTATTGCTGGAAACATTGGGTTTTCAAAAATGTATTGCTGCAAACATTTGGTTTTCAAAAATGTATTGCTGGAGACATTTGGTTTTCAAAAATGTATTGCTGGAAACATTTGGTTTTCAAAAATGTATTGCTGCAAACATTTGGTTTTCAAAAATGTATTGCTGGAGACATTTGGTTTTCAAAAATGTATTGCTGGAAACATTTGGTTTTCAAAAATGTATTGCTGCAAACATTTGGTTTTCAAAAATGTATTGCTGGAGACATTTGGTTTTCAAAAATGTATTGCTGGAAACATTTGGTTTTCAAAAGTGTATTGCTGCAAACATTTGGTTTTTAAAAATGTATTGCTGGAGACATTTGGTTTTCAAAAATATATTGCTGGAAACATTTGGTTTTCAAAAATGTATTGCTGGAGACATTTGGTTTTCAAAAATGTATTGCTGCAAACATTTGGTTTTCAAAAATGTATTGCTGGAGACATTTGGTTTTCAAAAATGTATTGCTGGAAACATTGGGTTTTCAAAAATGTATTGCTGCAAACATTTGGTTTTCAAAAATGTATTGCTGGAGACATTTGGTTTTCAAAAATGTATTGCTGGAAACATTTGGTTTTCAAAAATGTATTGCTGCAAACATTTGGTTTTCAAAAATGTATTGCTGGAGACATTTGGTTTTCAAAAATGTATTGCTGGAAACATTTGGTTTTCAAAAATGTATTGCTGCAAACATTTGGTTTTCAAAAATGTATTGCTGGAGACATTTGGTTTTCAAAAATGTATTGCTGGAGACATTTGGTTTTCAAAAATGTATTGCTGGAAACATTTGGTTTTCAAAAATGTATTGCTGGAAACATTTGGTTTTCAAAAATGTATTGCTGCAAACATTTGGTTTTCAAAAATGTATTGCTGGAGACATTTGGTTTTCAAAAATGTATTGCTGTGGAAACATTTGGTTTTTCAAAAATGTATTGCTGGAAACATTTGGTTTTCAAAAGTGTATTGCTGCAAACATTTGGTTTTCAAAAATGTATTGCTGGAAACATTTGGTTTTCAAAAATGTATTGCTGGAAACATTTGGTTTTCAAAAATGTATTGCTGCAAACATTTGGTTTTCAAAAATGTATTGCTGGAGACATTTGGTTTTCAAAAATGTATTGCTGCAAACATTTGGTTTTCAAAAATGTATTGCTGCAAACATTTGGTTTTCAAAAATGTATTGCTGGAGACATTTGGTTTTCAAAAATGTATTGCTGGAGACATTTGGTTTTCAAAAATGTATTGCTGCAAACATTTGGTTTTCAAAAATGTATTGCTGCAAACATTTGGTTTTCAAAAATGTATTGCTGGAGACATTTGGTTTTCAAAAATGTATTGCTGTGGAAACATTTGGTTTTTCAAAAATGTATTGCTGGAAACATTTGGTTTTCAAAAATGTATTGCTGTGGAAACATTTGGTTTTTCAAAAATGTATTGCTGGAAACATTCGGTTTTCAAAAATGTATTGCTGCAAACATTTGGTTTTCAAAAATGTATTGCTGGAGACATTTGGTTTTCAAAAATGTATTGCTGGAAACATTTGGTTTTCAAAAATGTATTGCTGCAAACATTTGGTTTTCAAAAATGTATTGCTGGAGACATTTGGTTTTCAAAAATGTATTGCTGGAGACATTTGGTTTTCAAAAATGTATTGCTGGAGGCATTTGGTTTTCAAAAATGTATTGCTGGAAACATTTGGTTTTCAAAAATGTATTGCTGCAAACATTTGGTTTTCAAAAATGTATTGCTGGAGACATTTGGTTTTCAAAAATGTATTGCTGGAAACATTGGGTTTTCAAAAATGTATTGCTGCAAACATTTGGTTTCCAAAAATGTATTGCTGGAGACATTTGGTTTTCAAAAATGTATTGCTGGAAACATTTGGTTTCCAAAAATGTATTGCTGGAAACATTTGGTTTTCAAAAGTGTATTGCTGCAAATATTTGGTTTTCAAAAATGTATTGCTGGAGACATTTGGTTTTCAAAAATGTATTGCTGGAAACATTTGGTTTTCAAAAATGTATTGCTGCAAACATTTGGTTTTCAAAAATGTATTGCTGGAGACATTTGGTTTTCAAAAATGTATTGCTGGAAACATTTGGTTTTCAAAAATGTATTGCTGCAAACATTTGGTTTTCAAAAATGTATTGCTGGAGACATTTGGTTTTCAAAAATGTATTGCTGGAAACATTTGGTTTTCAAAAATGTATTGCTGCAAACATTTGGTTTTCAAAAATGTATTGCTGGAGACATTTGGTTTTCAAAAATGTATTGCTGGAAACATTGGGTTTTCAAAAATGTATTGCTGCAAACATTTGGTTTTCAAAAATGTATTGCTGGAGACATTTGGTTTTCAAAAATGTATTGCTGGAAACATTTGGTTTTCAAAAATGTATTGCTGCAAACATTTGGTTTTCAAAAATGTATTGCTGGAGACATTTGGTTTTCAAAAATGTATTGCTGGAAACATTTGGTTTTCAAAAATGTATTGCTGCAAACATTTGGTTTTCAAAAATGTATTGCTGGAGACATTTGGTTTTCAAAAATGTATTGCTGTGGAAACATTTTGTTTTTCAAAAATGTATTGCTGGAAACATTTGGTTTTCAAAAATGTATTGCTGTGGAAACATTTGGTTTTTCAAAAATGTATTGCTGGAAACATTTGGTTTTCAAAAATGTATTGCTGCAAACATTTGGTTTTCAAAAATGTATTGCTGGAGACATTTGGTTTTCAAAAATGTATTGCTGGAAACATTTGGTTTTCAAAAATGTATTGCTGCAAACATTTGGTTTTCAAAAATGTATTGCTGGAGACATTTGGTTTTCAAAAATGTATTGCTGGAAACATTTGGTTTTCAAAAATGTATTGCTGCAAACATTTGGTTTTCAAAAATGTATTGCTGGAGACATTTGGTTTTCAAAAATGTATTGCTGGAAACATTTGGTTTTCAAAAATGTATTGCTGCAAACATTTGGTTTTCAAAAATGTATTGCTGGAGACATTTGGTTTTCAAAAATGTATTGCTGGAAACATTTGGTTTTCAAAAATGTATTGCTGGAGACATTTGGTTTTCAAAAATATATTGCTGCAAACATTTGGTTTTCAAAAATGTATTGCTGGAGACATTTGGTTTTCAAAAATGTATTGCTGGAAACATTTGGTTTTCAAAAATGTATTGCTGCAAACATTTGGTTTTCAAAAATGTATTGCTGGAGACATTTGGTTTTTAAAAATGTATTGCTGGAAACATTTGGTTTTCAAAAATGTATTGCTGGAGACATTTGGTTTTCAAAAATGTATTGCTGCAAACATTTGGTTTTCAAAAATGTATTGCTGGAGACATTTGGTTTTCAAAAATGTATTGCTGGAAACATTTGGTTTTCAAAAATGTATTGCTGCAAACATTTGGTTTTCAAATATGTATTGCTGGAGACATTTGGTTTTCAAAAATGTATTGCTGTGGAAACATTTGGTTTTTCAAAAATGTATTGCTGGAAACATTTGGTTTTCAAAAATGTATTGCTGGAGACATTTGGTTTTCAAAAATGTATTGCTGCAAACATTTGGTTTTCAAAAATGTATTGCTGGAGACATTTGGTTTTCAAAAATGTATTGCTGGAAACATTTGGTTTTCAAAAATGTATTGCTGCAAACATTTGGTTTTCAGAAATGTATTGCTGGAGACATTTGGTTTTCAAAAATGTATTGCTGGAAACATTTGGTTTTCAAAAATGTATTGCTGCAAACATTTGGTTTTCAAAAATGTATTGCTGGAGACATTTGGTTTTCAAAAATGTATTGCTGGAAACATTTGGTTTTCAAAAATGTATTGCTGGAAACATTTGGTTTTCAAAAATGTATTGCTGGAGACATTTGGTTTTCAAAAATGTATTGCTGGAAACATTTGGTTTTCAAAAATGTATTGCTGCAAACATTTGGTTTTCAAAAATGTATTGCTGCAAACATTTGGTTTTCAAAAATGTATTGCTGGAGACATTTGGTTTTCAAAAATGTATTGCTGGAAACATTTGGTTTTCAAAAATGTATTGCTGCAAACATTTGGTTTTCAAAAATGTATTGCTGGAGACATTTGGTTTTCAAAAATGTATTGCTGGAAACATTTGGTTTTCAAAAATGTATTGCTGCAAACATTTGGTTTTCAAAAATGTATTGCTGGAGACATTTGGTTTTCAAAAATGTATTGCTGGAAACATTTGGTTTTCAAAAATGTATTGCTGCAAACATTTGGTTTTCAAAAATGTATTGCTGGAGACATTTGGTTTTCAAAAATGTATTGCTGGAAACATTTGGTTTTCAAAAATGTATTGCTGCAAACATTTGGTTTTCAAAAATGTATTGCTGGAGACATTTGGTTTTCAAAAATGTATTGCTGTGGAAACATTTGGTTTTTCAAAAATGTATTGCTGGAAACATTTGGTTTTCAAAAATGTATTGCTGTGGAAACATTTGGTTTTTCAAAAATGTATTGCTGGAAACATTTGGTTTTCAAAAATGTATTGCTGCAAACATTTGGTTTTCAAAAATGTATTGCTGGAGACATTTGGTTTTCAAAAATGTATTGCTGCAAACATTTGGTTTTCAAAAATGTATTGCTGGAGACATTTGGTTTTCAAAAATGTATTGCTGGAGACATTTGGTTTTCAAAAATGTATTGCTGGAGACATTTGATTTTCAAAAATGTATTGCTGGAAACATTTAGTTTTCAAAAATGTATTGCTGGAAACATTTGGTTTTCAAAAATGTATTGCTGGAGACATTTGGTTTTCAAAAATGTATTGCTGGAAACATTTGGTTTTCAAAAATGTATTGCTGGAGACATTTGGTTTTCAAAAATGTATTGCTGCAAACATTTGGTTTTCAAAAATGTATTGCTGGAGACATTTGGTTTTCAAAAATGTATTGCTGGAAACATTTGGTTTTCAAAAATGTATTGCTGCAAACATTTGGTTTTCAAAAATGTATTGCTGGAGACATTTGGTTTTCAAAAATGTATTGCTGTGGAAACATTTGGTTTTTCAAAAATGTATTGCTGGAAACATTTGGTTTTCAAAAATGTATTGCTGGAGACATTTGGTTTTCAAAAATGTATTGCTGCAAACATTTGGTTTTCAAAAATGTATTGCTGGAGACATTTGGTTTTCAAAAATGTATTGCTGGAAACATTTGGTTTTCAAAAATGTATTGCTGCAAACATTTGGTTTTCAAAAATGTATTGCTGGAGACATTTGGTTTTCAAAAATGTATTGCTGGAAACATTTGGTTTTCAAAAATGTATTGCTGCAAACATTTGGTTTTCAAAAATGTATTGCTGGAGACATTTGGTTTTCAAAAATGTATTGCTGGAAACATTTGGTTTTCAAAAATGTATTGCTGCAAACATTTGGTTTTCAAAAATGTATTGCTGGAGACATTTGGTTTTCAAAAATGTATTGCTGGAAACATTTGGTTTTCAAAAATGTATTGCTGCAAACATTTGGTTTTCAAAAATGTATTGCTGCAAACATTTGGTTTTCAAAAATGTATTGCTGGAGACATTTGGTTTTCAAAAATGTATTGCTGGAAACATTTGGTTTTCAAAAATGTATTGCTGCAAACATTTGGTTTTCAAAAATGTATTGCTGGAGACATTTGGTTTTCAAAAATGTATTGCTGGAAACATTTGGTTTTCAAAAATGTATTGCTGCAAACATTTGGTTTTCAAAAATGTATTGCTGGAGACATTTGGTTTTCAAAAATGTATTGCTGGAAACATTTGGTTTTCAAAAATGTATTGCTGCAAACATTTGGTTTTCAAAAATGTATTGCTGGAGACATTTGGTTTTCAAAAATGTATTGCTGGAAACATTTGGTTTTCAAAAATGTATTGCTGCAAACATTTGGTTTTCAAAAATGTATTGCTGGAGACATTTGGTTTTCAAAAATGTATTGCTGTGGAAACATTTGGTTTTTCAAAAATGTATTGCTGGAAACATTTGGTTTTCAAAAATGTATTGCTGGAGACATTTGGTTTTCAAAAATGTATTGCTGGAAACATTTGGTTTTCAAAAATGTATTGCTGCAAACATTTGGTTTTCAAAAATGTATTGCTGCAAACATTTGGTTTTCAAAAATGTATTGCTGGAAACATTTGGTTTTCAAAAATGTATTGCTGTGGAAACATTTGGTTTTTCAAAAATGTATTGCTGGAAACATTTGGTTTTCAAAAATGTATTGCTGCAAACATTTGGTTTTCAAAAATGTATTGCTGGAGACATTTGGTTTTCAAAAATGTATTGCTGTGGAAACATTTGGTTTTTCAAAAATGTATTGCTGGAAACATTTGGTTTTCAAAAATGTATTGCCGTGGAAACATTTGGTTTTTCAAAAATGTATTGCTGGAAACATTTGGTTTTCAAAAATGTATTGCTGGAAACATTTGGTTTTCAAAAATGTATTGCTGTGGAAACATTTGGTTTTTCAAAAATGTATTGCTGGAAACATTTGGTTTTCAAAAATGTATTGCTGCAAACATTTGGTTTTCAAAAATGTATTGCTGGAGACATTTGGTTTTCAAAAATGTATTGCTGGAAACATTTGGTTTTCAAAAATGTATTGCTGCAAACATTTGGTTTTCAAAAATGTATTGCTGCAAACATTTGGTTTTCAAAAATGTATTGCTGGAAACATTTGGTTTTCAAAAATGTATTGCTGTGGAAACATTTGGTTTTTCAAAAATGTATTGCTGGAAACATTTGGTTTTCAAAAATGTATTGCTGCAAACATTTGGTTTTCAAAAATGTATTGCTGGAGACATTTGGTTTTCAAAAATGTATTGCTGTGGAAACATTTGGTTTTTCAAAAATGTATTGCTGGAAACATTTGGTTTTCAAAAATGTATTGCCGTGGAAACATTTGGTTTTTCAAAAATGTATTGCTGGAAACATTTGGTTTTCAAAAATGTATTGCTGCAAACATTTGGTTTTCAAAAATGTATTGCTGGAGACATTTGGTTTTCAAAAATGTATTGCTGTGGAAACATTTGGTTTTTCAAAAATGTATTGCTGGAAACATTTGGTTTTCAAAAATGTATTGCTGTGGAAACATTTGGTTTTTCAAAAATGTATTGCTGGAAACATTTGGTTTTCAAAAATGTATTGCTGCAAACATTTGGTTTTCAAAAATGTATTGCTGGAGACATTTGGTTTTCAAAAATGTATTGCTGTGGAAACATTTGGTTTTTCAAAAATGTATTGCTGGAAACATTTGGTTTTCAAAAATGTATTGCTGCAAACATTTGGTTTTCAAAAATGTATTGCTGGAGACATTTGGTTTTCAAAAATGTATTGCTGTGGAAACATTTGGTTTTTCAAAAATGTATTGCTGGAAACATTTGGTTTTCAAAAATGTATTGCTGTGGAAACATTTGGTTTTTCAAAAATGTATTGCTGGAAACATTTGGTTTTCAAAAATGTATTGCTGCAAACATTTGGTTTTCAAAAATGTATTGCTGGAGACATTTGGTTTTCAAAAATGTATTGCTGGAAACATTTGGTTTTCAAAAATGTATTGCTGCAAACATTTGGTTTTCAAAAATGTATTGCTGGAGACATTTGGTTTTCAAAAATGTATTGCTGGAGACATTTGGTTTTCAAAAATGTATTGCTGGAGACATTTGGTTTTCAAAAATGTATTGCTGCAAACATTTAGTTTTCAAAAATGTATTGCTGCAAACATTTGGTTTTCAAAAATGTATTGCTGGAGACATTTGGTTTTCAAAAATGTATTGCTGGAGACATTTGGTTTTCAAAAATGTATTGCTGCAAACATTTGGTTTTCAAAAATGTATTGCTGGAGACATTTGGTTTTCAAAAATGTATTGCTGGAAACATTTGGTTTTCAAAAATGTATTGCTGTGGAAACATTTGGTTTTTCAAAAATGTATTGCTGGAAACATTTGGTTTTCAAAAATGTATTGCTGCAAACATTTAGTTTTCAAAAATGTATTGCTGGAGACATTTGGTTTTCAAAAATGTATTGCTGGAAACATTTGGTTTTCAAAAATGTATTGCTGCAAACATTTGGTTTTCAAAAATGTATTGCTGCAAACATTTGGTTTTCAAAAATGTATTGCTGCAAATATTTAGTTTTCAAAAATGTATTGCTGGAAACATTTGGTTTTCAAAAATGTATTGCTGTGGAAACATTTGGTTTTTCAAAAATGTATTGCTGGAAACATTTGGTTTTCAAAAATGTATTGCTGCAAACATTTGGTTTTCAAAAATGTATTGCTGGAGACATTTGGTTTTCAAAAATGTATTGCTGGAAACATTTGGTTTTCAAAAATGTATTGCTGCAAACATTTGGTTTTCAAAAATGTATTGCTGCAAACATTTGGTTTTCAAAAATGTATTGCTGGAGACATTTGGTTTTCAAAAATGTATTGCTGGAAACATTTGGTTTTCAAAAATGTATTGCTGCAAACATTTGGTTTTCAAAAATGTATTGCTGGAGACATTTGGTTTTCAAAAATGTATTGCTGGAAACATTTGGTTTTCAAAAATGTATTGCTGCAAACATTTGGTTTTCAAATATGTATTGCTGGAGACATTTGGTTTTCAAAAATGTATTGCTGGAAACATTTGGTTTTCAAAAATGTATTGCTGCAAACATTTGGTTTTCAAAAATGTATTGCTGGAGACATTTGGTTTTCAAAAATGTATTGCTGGAAACATTTGGTTTTCAAAAATGTATTGCTGCAAACATTTGGTTTTCAAAAATGTATTGCTGGAGACATTTGGTTTTCAAAAATGTATTGCTGTGGAAACATTTGGTTTTTCAAAAATGTATTGCTGGAAACATTTGGTTTTCAAAAATGTATTGCTGGAGACATTTGGTTTTCAAAAATGTATTGCTGGAAACATTTGGTTTTCAAAAATGTATTGCTGCAAACATTTGGTTTTCAAAAATGTATTGCTGCAAACATTTGGTTTTCAAAAATGTATTGCTGGAAACATTTGGTTTTCAAAAATGTATTGCTGTGGAAACATTTGGTTTTTCAAAAATGTATTGCTGGAAACATTTGGTTTTCAAAAATGTATTGCTGCAAACATTTGGTTTTCAAAAATGTATTGCTGGAGACATTTGGTTTTCAAAAATGTATTGCTGTGGAAACATTTGGTTTTTCAAAAATGTATTGCTGGAAACATTTGGTTTTCAAAAATGTATTGCCGTGGAAACATTTGGTTTTTCAAAAATGTATTGCTGGAAACATTTGGTTTTCAAAAATGTATTGCTGGAAACATTTGGTTTTCAAAAATGTATTGCTGCAAACATTTGGTTTTCAAAAATGTATTGCTGGAGACATTTGGTTTTCAAAAATGTATTGCTGGAAACATTTGGTTTTCAAAAATGTATTGCTGCAAACATTTGGTTTTCAAAAATGTATTGCTGCAAACATTTGGTTTTCAAAAATGTATTGCTGGAAACATTTGGTTTTCAAAAATGTATTGCTGTGGAAACATTTGGTTTTTCAAAAATGTATTGCTGGAAACATTTGGTTTTCAAAAATGTATTGCTGCAAACATTTGGTTTTCAAAAATGTATTGCTGGAGACATTTGGTTTTCAAAAATGTATTGCTGTGGAAACATTTGGTTTTTCAAAAATGTATTGCTGGAAACATTTGGTTTTCAAAAATGTATTGCCGTGGAAACATTTGGTTTTTCAAAAATGTATTGCTGGAAACATTTGGTTTTCAAAAATGTATTGCTGCAAACATTTGGTTTTCAAAAATGTATTGCTGGAGACATTTGGTTTTCAAAAATGTATTGCTGTGGAAACATTTGGTTTTTCAAAAATGTATTGCTGGAAACATTTGGTTTTCAAAAATGTATTGCTGTGGAAACATTTGGTTTTTCAAAAATGTATTGCTGGAAACATTTGGTTTTCAAAAATGTATTGCTGCAAACATTTGGTTTTCAAAAATGTATTGCTGGAGACATTTGGTTTTCAAAAATGTATTGCTGTGGAAACATTTGGTTTTTCAAAAATGTATTGCTGGAAACATTTGGTTTTCAAAAATGTATTGCTGCAAACATTTGGTTTTCAAAAATGTATTGCTGGAGACATTTGGTTTTCAAAAATGTATTGCTGTGGAAACATTTGGTTTTTCAAAAATGTATTGCTGGAAACATTTGGTTTTCAAAAATGTATTGCTGTGGAAACATTTGGTTTTTCAAAAATGTATTGCTGGAAACATTTGGTTTTCAAAAATGTATTGCTGCAAACATTTGGTTTTCAAAAATGTATTGCTGCAAACATTTGGTTTTCAAAAATGTATTGCTGGAGACATTTGGTTTTCAAAAATGTATTGCTGGAAACATTTGGTTTTCAAAAATGTATTGCTGCAAACATTTGGTTTTCAAAAATGTATTGCTGGAGACATTTGGTTTTCAAAAATGTATTGCTGGAAACATTTGGTTTTCAAAAATGTATTGCTGCAAACATTTGGTTTTCAAATATGTATTGCTGGAGACATTTGGTTTTCAAAAATGTATTGCTGGAAACATTTGGTTTTCAAAAATGTATTGCTGCAAACATTTGGTTTTCAAAAATGTATTGCTGGAGACATTTGGTTTTCAAAAATGTATTGCTGGAAACATTTGGTTTTCAAAAATGTATTGCTGCAAACATTTGGTTTTCAAAAATGTATTGCTGGAGACATTTGGTTTTCAAAAATGTATTGCTGTGGAAACATTTGGTTTTTCAAAAATGTATTGCTGGAAACATTTGGTTTTCAAAAATGTATTGCTGGAGACATTTGGTTTTCAAAAATGTATTGCTGGAAACATTTGGTTTTCAAAAATGTATTGCTGCAAACATTTGGTTTTCAAAAATGTATTGCTGCAAACATTTGGTTTTCAAAAATGTATTGCTGGAAACATTTGGTTTTCAAAAATGTATTGCTGTGGAAACATTTGGTTTTTCAAAAATGTATTGCTGGAAACATTTGGTTTTCAAAAATGTATTGCTGCAAACATTTGGTTTTCAAAAATGTATTGCTGGAGACATTTGGTTTTCAAAAATGTATTGCTGTGGAAACATTTGGTTTTTCAAAAATGTATTGCTGGAAACATTTGGTTTTCAAAAATGTATTGCCGTGGAAACATTTGGTTTTTCAAAAATGTATTGCTGGAAACATTTGGTTTTCAAAAATGTATTGCTGGAAACATTTGGTTTTCAAAAATGTATTGCTGCAAACATTTGGTTTTCAAAAATGTATTGCTGGAGACATTTGGTTTTCAAAAATGTATTGCTGGAAACATTTGGTTTTCAAAAATGTATTGCTGCAAACATTTGGTTTTCAAAAATGTATTGCTGCAAACATTTGGTTTTCAAAAATGTATTGCTGGAAACATTTGGTTTTCAAAAATGTATTGCTGTGGAAACATTTGGTTTTTCAAAAATGTATTGCTGGAAACATTTGGTTTTCAAAAATGTATTGCTGCAAACATTTGGTTTTCAAAAATGTATTGCTGGAGACATTTGGTTTTCAAAAATGTATTGCTGTGGAAACATTTGGTTTTTCAAAAATGTATTGCTGGAAACATTTGGTTTTCAAAAATGTATTGCCGTGGAAACATTTGGTTTTTCAAAAATGTATTGCTGGAAACATTTGGTTTTCAAAAATGTATTGCTGCAAACATTTGGTTTTCAAAAATGTATTGCTGGAGACATTTGGTTTTCAAAAATGTATTGCTGTGGAAACATTTGGTTTTTCAAAAATGTATTGCTGGAAACATTTGGTTTTCAAAAATGTATTGCTGTGGAAACATTTGGTTTTTCAAAAATGTATTGCTGGAAACATTTGGTTTTCAAAAATGTATTGCTGCAAACATTTGGTTTTCAAAAATGTATTGCTGGAGACATTTGGTTTTCAAACATGTATTGCTGTGGAAACATTTGGTTTTTCAAAAATGTATTGCTGGAAACATTTGGTTTTCAAAAATGTATTGCTGCAAACATTTGGTTTTCAAAAATGTATTGCTGGAGACATTTGGTTTTCAAAAATGTATTGCTGTGGAAACATTTGGTTTTTCAAAAATGTATTGCTGGAAACATTTGGTTTTCAAAAATGTATTGCTGTGGAAACATTTGGTTTTTCAAAAATGTATTGCTGGAAACATTTGGTTTTCAAAAATGAATTGCTGCAAACATTTGGTTTTCAAAAATGTATTGCTGGAGACATTTGGTTTTCAAAAATGTATTGCTGGAAACATTTGGTTTTCAAAAATGTATTGCTGCAAACATTTGGTTTTCAAAAATGTATTGCTGGAGACATTTGGTTTTCAAAAATGTATTGCTGGAGACATTTGGTTTTCAAAAATGTATTGCTGGAGACATTTGGTTTTCAAAAATGTATTGCTGCAAACATTTAGTTTTCAAAAATGTATTGCTGCAAACATTTGGTTTTCAAAAATGTATTGCTGGAGACATTTGGTTTTCAAAAATGTATTGCTGGAGACATTTGGTTTTCAAAAATGTATTGCTGCAAACATTTGGTTTTCAAAAATGTATTGCTGGAGACATTTGGTTTTCAAAAATGTATTGCTGGAAACATTTGGTTTTCAAAAATGTATTGCTGTGGAAACATTTGGTTTTTCAAAAATGTATTGCTGGAAACATTTGGTTTTCAAAAATGTATTGCTGCAAACATTTAGTTTTCAAAAATGTATTGCTGGAGACATTTGGTTTTCAAAAATGTATTGCTGGAAACATTTGGTTTTCAAAAATGTATTGCTGCAAACATTTGGTTTTCAAAAATGTATTGCTGCAAACATTTGGTTTTCAAAAATGTATTGCTGCAAATATTTAGTTTTCAAAAATGTATTGCTGGAAACATTTGGTTTTCAAAAATGTATTGCTGTGGAAACATTTGGTTTTTCAAAAATGTATTGCTGGAAACATTTGGTTTTCAAAAATGTATTGCTGCAAACATTTGGTTTTCAAAAATGTATTGCTGGAGACATTTGGTTTTCAAAAATGTATTGCTGGAAACATTTGGTTTTCAAAAATGTATTGCTGCAAACATTTGGTTTTCAAAAATGTATTGCTGCAAACATTTGGTTTTCAAAAATGTATTGCTGGAGACATTTGGTTTTCAAAAATGTATTGCTGGAAACATTTGGTTTTCAAAAATGTATTGCTGCAAACATTTGGTTTTCAAAAATGTATTGCTGGAGACATTTGGTTTTCAAAAATGTATTGCTGGAAACATTTGGTTTTCAAAAATGTATTGCTGCAAACATTTGGTTTTCAAATATGTATTGCTGGAGACATTTGGTTTTCAAAAATGTATTGCTGGAAACATTTGGTTTTCAAAAATGTATTGCTGCAAACATTTGGTTTTCAAAAATGTATTGCTGGAGACATTTGGTTTTCAAAAATGTATTGCTGGAAACATTTGGTTTTCAAAAATGTATTGCTGCAAACATTTGGTTTTCAAAAATGTATTGCTGCAAACATTTGGTTTTCAAAAATGTATTGCTGGAAACATTTGGTTTTCAAAAATGTATTGCTGTGGAAACATTTGGTTTTTCAAAAATGTATTGCTGGAAACATTTGGTTTTCAAAAATGTATTGCTGCAAACATTTGGTTTTCAAAAATGTATTGCTGGAGACATTTGGTTTTCAAAAATGTATTGCTGTGGAAACATTTGGTTTTTCAAAAATGTATTGCTGGAAACATTTGGTTTTCAAAAATGTATTGCCGTGGAAACATTTGGTTTTTCAAAAATGTATTGCTGGAAACATTTGGTTTTCAAAAATGTATTGCTGGAAACATTTGGTTTTCAAAAATGTATTGCTGTGGAAACATTTGGTTTTTCAAAAATGTATTGCTGGAAACATTTGGTTTTCAAAAATGTATTGCTGCAAACATTTGGTTTTCAAAAATGTATTGCTGGAGACATTTGGTTTTCAAAAATGTATTGCTGGAAACATTTGGTTTTCAAAAATGTATTGCTGCAAACATTTGGTTTTCAAAAATGTTTTGCTGCAAACATTTGGTTTTCAAAAATGTATTGCTGGAAACATTTGGTTTTCAAAAATGTATTGCTGTGGAAACATTTGGTTTTTCAAAAATGTATTGCTGGAAACATTTGGTTTTCAAAAATGTATTGCTGCAAACATTTGGTTTTCAAAAATGTATTGCTGGAGACATTTGGTTTTCAAAAATGTATTGCTGTGGAAACATTTGGTTTTTCAAAAATGTATTGCTGGAAACATTTGGTTTTCAAAAATGTATTGCCGTGGAAACATTTGGTTTTTCAAAAATGTATTGCTGGAAACATTTGGTTTTCAAAAATGTATTGCTGCAAACATTTGGTTTTCAAAAATGTATTGCTGGAGACATTTGGTTTTCAAAAATGTATTGCTGTGGAAACATTTGGTTTTTCAAAAATGTATTGCTGGAAACATTTGGTTTTCAAAAATGTATTGCTGTGGAAACATTTGGTTTTTCAAAAATGTATTGCTGGAAACATTTGGTTTTCAAAAATGTATTGCTGCAAACATTTGGTTTTCAAAAATGTATTGCTGGAGACATTTGGTTTTCAAAAATGTATTGCTGTGGAAACATTTGGTTTTTCAAAAATGTATTGCTGGAAACATTTGGTTTTCAAAAATGTATTGCTGCAAACATTTGGTTTTCAAAAATGTATTGCTGGAGACATTTGGTTTTCAAAAATGTATTGCTGTGGAAACATTTGGTTTTTCAAAAATGTATTGCTGGAAACATTTGGTTTTCAAAAATGTATTGCTGTGGAAACATTTGGTTTTTCAAAAATGTATTGCTGGAAACATTTGGTTTTCAAAAATGTATTGCTGCAAACATTTGGTTTTCAAAAATGTATTGCTGGAGACATTTGGTTTTCAAAAATGTATTGCTGGAAACATTTGGTTTTCAAAAATGTATTGCTGCAAACATTTGGTTTTCAAAAATGTATTGCTGGAGACATTTGGTTTTCAAAAATGTATTGCTGGAGACATTTGGTTTTCAAAAATGTATTGCTGGAGACATTTGGTTTTCAAAAATGTATTGCTGCAAACATTTAGTTTTCAAAAATGTATTGCTGCAAACATTTGGTTTTCAAAAATGTATTGCTGGAGACATTTGGTTTTCAAAAATGTATTGCTGGAGACATTTGGTTTTCAAAAATGTATTGCTGCAAACATTTGGTTTTCAAAAATGTATTGCTGGAGACATTTGGTTTTCAAAAATGTATTGCTGGAAACATTTGGTTTTCAAAAATGTATTGCTGTGGAAACATTTGGTTTTTCAAAAATGTATTGCTGGAAACATTTGGTTTTCAAAAATGTATTGCTGCAAACATTTAGTTTTCAAAAATGTATTGCTGGAGACATTTGGTTTTCAAAAATGTATTGCTGGAAACATTTGGTTTTCAAAAATGTATTGCTGCAAACATTTGGTTTTCAAAAATGTATTGCTGCAAACATTTGGTTTTCAAAAATGTATTGCTGCAAATATTTAGTTTTCAAAAATGTATTGCTGGAAACATTTGGTTTTCAAAAATGTATTGCTGTGGAAACATTTGGTTTTTCAAAAATGTATTGCTGGAAACATTTGGTTTTCAAAAATGTATTGCTGCAAACATTTGGTTTTCAAAAATGTATTGCTGGAGACATTTGGTTTTCAAAAATGTATTGCTGGAAACATTTGGTTTTCAAAAATGTATTGCTGCAAACATTTGGTTTTCAAAAATGTATTGCTGGAGACATTTGGTTTTCAAAAATGTATTGCTGGAAACATTTGGTTTTCAAAAATGTATTGCTGCAAACATTTGGTTTTCAAAAATGTATTGCTGGAGACATTTGGTTTTCAAAAATGTATTGCTGGAAACATTTGGTTTTCAAAAATGTATTGCTGCAAACATTTGGTTTTCAAAAATGTATTGCTGGAGACATTTGGTTTTCAAAAATGTATTGCTGTGGAAACATTTGGTTTTTCAAAAATGTATTGCTGGAAACATTTGGTTTTCAAAAATGTATTGCTGTGGAAACATTTGGTTTTTCAAAAATGTATTGCTGGAAACATTTGGTTTTCAAAAATGTATTGCTGCAAACCTTTGGTTTTCAAAAATGTATTGCTGGAGACATTTGGTTTTCAAAAATGTATTGCTGGAAACATTTGGTTTTCAAAAATGTATTGCTGCAAACATTTGGTTTTCAAAAATGTATTGCTGGAGACATTTGGTTTTCAAAAATGTATTGCTGGAGACATTTGGTTTTCAAAAATGTATTGCTGGAGACATTTGGTTTTCAAAAATGTATTGCTGCAAACATTTAGTTTTCAAAAATGTATTGCTGGAAACATTTGGTTTTCAAAAATGTATTGCTGGAGACATTTGGTTTTCAAAAATGTATTGCTGGAGACATTTGGTTTTCAAAAATGTATTGCTGCAAACATTTAGTTTTCAAAAATGTATTGCTGGAAACATTTGGTTTTCAAAAATGTATTGCTGTGGAAACATTTGGTTTTTCAAAAATGTATTGCTGGAAACATTTGGTTTTCAAAAATGTATTGCTGCAAACATTTGGTTTTCAAAAATGTATTGCTGGAGACATTTGGTTTTCAAAAATGTATTGCTGGAAACATTTGGTTTTCAAAAATGTATTGCTGCAAACATTTGGTTTTCAAAAATGTATTGCTGGAAACATTTGGTTTTCAAAAATGTATTGCTGTGGAAACATTTGGTTTTTCAAAAATGTATTGCTGGAAACATTTGGTTTTCAAAAATGTATTGCTGCAAACATTTGGTTTTCAAAAATGTATTGCTGGAGACATTTGGTTTTCAAAAATGTATTGCTGTGGAAACATTTGGTTTTTCAAAAATGTATTGCTGGAAACATTTGGTTTTCAAAAATGTATTGCCGTGGAAACATTTGGTTTTTCAAAAATGTATTGCTGGAAACATTTGGTTTTCAAAAATGTATTGCTGCAAACATTTGGTTTTCAAAAATGTATTGCTGGAGACATTTGGTTTTCAAAAATGTATTGCTGTGGAAACATTTGGTTTTTCAAAAATGTATTGCTGGAAACATTTGGTTTTCAAAAATGTATTGCTGTGGAAACATTTGGTTTTTCAAAAATGTATTGCTGGAAACATTTGGTTTTCAAAAATGTATTGCTGCAAACATTTGGTTTTCAAAAATGTATTGCTGGAGACATTTGGTTTTCAAAAATGTATTGCTGTGGAAACATTTGGTTTTTCAAAAATGTATTGCTGGAAACATTTGGTTTTCAAAAATGTATTGCTGTGGAAACATTTGGTTTTTCAAAAATGTATTGCTGGAAACATTTGGTTTTCAAAAATGTATTGCTGCAAACATTTGGTTTTCAAAAATGTATTGCTGGAGACATTTGGTTTTCAAAAATGTATTGCTGGAAACATTTGGTTTTCAAAAATGTATTGCTGCAAACATTTGGTTTTCAAAAATGTATTGCTGGAGACATTTGGTTTTCAAAAATGTATTGCTGGAGACATTTGGTTTTCAAAAATGTATTGCTGGAGACATTTGGTTTTCAAAAATGTATTGCTGCAAACATTTAGTTTTCAAAAATGTATTGCTGCAAACATTTGGTTTTCAAATATGTATTGCTGGAGACATTTGGTTTTCAAAAATGTATTGCTGGAGACATTTGGTTTTCAAAAATGTATTGCTGCAAACATTTGGTTTTCAAAAATGTATTGCTGGAGACATTTGGTTTTCAAAAATGTATTGCTGGAAACATTTGGTTTTCAAAAATGTATTGCTGTGGAAACATTTGGTTTTTCAAAAATGTATTGCTGGAAACATTTGGTTTTCAAAAATGTATTGCTGCAAACATTTAGTTTTCAAAAATGTATTGCTGGAGACATTTGGTTTTCAAAAATGTATTGCTGGAAACATTTGGTTTTCAAAAATGTATTGCTGCAAACATTTGGTTTTCAAAAATGTATTGCTGCAAACATTTGGTTTTCAAAAATGTATTGCTGCAAATATTTAGTTTTCAAAAATGTATTGCTGGAAACATTTGGTTTTCAAAAATGTATTGCTGTGGAAACATTTGGTTTTTCAAAAATGTATTGCTGGAAACATTTGGTTTTCAAAAATGTATTGCTGCAAACATTTGGTTTTCAAAAATGTATTGCTGGAGACATTTGGTTTTCAAAAATGTATTGCTGGAAACATTTGGTTTTCAAAAATGTATTGCTGCAAACATTTGGTTTTCAAAAATGTATTGCTGGAAACATTTGGTTTTCAAAAATGTATTGCTGTGGAAACATTTGGTTTTTCAAAAATGTATTGCTGGAAACATTTGGTTTTCAAAAATGTATTGCTGCAAACATTTGGTTTTCAAAAATGTATTGCTGGAGACATTTGGTTTTCAAAAATGTATTGCTGGAAACATTTGGTTTTCAAAAATGTATTGCTGCAAACATTTGGTTTTCAAAAATGTATTGCTGGAAACATTTGGTTTTCAAAAATGTATTGCTGTGGAAACATTTGGTTTTTCAAAAATGTATTGCTGCAAACATTTGGTTTTCAAAAATGTATTGCTGGAAACATTTGGTTTTCAAAAATGTATTGCTGGAGACATTTGGTTTTCAAAAATGTATTGCTGGAAACATTTGGTTTTCAAAAATGTATTGCTGCAAACATTTGGTTTTCAAAAATGTATTGCTGGAGACATTTGGTTTTCAAAAATGTATTGCTGGAAACATTTGGTTTTCAAAAATGTATTGCTGCAAACATTTGGTTTTCAAAAATGTATTGCTGGAGACATTTGGTTTTCAAAAATGTATTGCTGGAAACATTTGGTTTTCAAAAATGTATTGCTGCAAACATTTGGTTTTCAAAAATGTATTGCTGGAGACATTTGGTTTTCAAAAATATATTGCTGGAAACATTTGGTTTTCAAAAATGTATTGCTGCAAACATTTGGTTTTCAAAAATGTATTGCTGGAGACATTTGGTTTTCAAAAATGTATTGCTGGAAACATTTGGTTTTCAAAAATGTATTGCTGGAAACATTTGGTTTTCAAAAATGTATTGCTGGAAAGATTTGGTTTTCAGAAATGTATTGTTGGAAACATTTGGTTTTCAAAAATGTATTGCTGGAAACATTGTTTTTCAAAAATGTATTGCTGGAAACATTTGGTTTTCAAAAATGTATTGCTGGAAACATTCGGTTTTCAAAAATGTATTGCTGGAAACATTTGGTTTTCAAAAATGTATTGCTGGAAACATTTGGTTTTCAAAAATGTATTGCTGGAAACATTGTCTTTCAAAAATGTATTGCTGGAAACATTTGGTTTTCGAAAATGTATTGCTGGAAACATTTGGTTTTCTAAAATGTATTGCTAAAAACATTTGGTTTTCACAAATGTATTGCTGGAAACATTTGGTTTTCAAAAATGTATTGCTGGAAACATTGTTTTTCAAAAATGTATTGCTGGAAACATTTAAATGTATAGCTGGCAATATTATTTTCCAAAAATGTACAGCTGGTAATATTTTTCAAAAAACGTATAGCTGGTAATATTATTTTTTCAAAGACGTATAGCTGGTAATATCGTGTTTCAAAAACTCACCGCTGGCAACATTATTCCTTCGAAAATGTATAGTTGATAATACTATTTTTCCAAAAACGTATAACCGACAACCTTATTTTTTTTCAAAAACGGCCTTTCTGTTAGACATAGTTTATCGCCGTACCCAGTATCATATGCAGTTTACAGTCGTACCCATGGACGCGTATGCAGTTTACAGCCATACCCATGGATGCGGATGCAGTTTACCGTCATACCCATGGACGCTTAAGAAGTCAGTTAAAATGCTGTTGACCATCATTCGGGCCAGATTAAAATCTTCATCAAGCTGACTTTGAAAAAAAGTGGCTTAGCTTAGTAAATATCTGCTATATGAACAATTAACGCTGAATGACAATATTCATATGCTCCTGAAAAAAATATTTCGGTTGAGCTCTTCGGGGAGAAAAGTGAATTTGTAAAGAGTGACTATTAATGCTGCTGATGCAAGACTCTTCATTAAGATCAAATGAGTTCTCCAGTCACTGGCGTCTTTGTCTAAAAATAAATGCGTCTAAATTCACTTTCATCCCTCCCGTGCGCCAATGAATCTCTGATTCATACCATATCAGTCGGGATTCGATCCCGGCTTGAGGCAATCTGATATCTAGCCACACGGAGGATCTGTGAAACAGCGAAACAGTTTGTCTTTGAATGACAATATATATATATTAGGTCATACCATAAGTTCTGTCCGAATTTTAACCTTTTGTTAAAATGAACGAAATTTAAAGAGTATTTTATAATGTCTAATGGAGCTGAACATTATTTTTATGTTTAGATGCATTTAAACTGATCATGTTTTATTTCAGAGAACAATAATATTAAATTTTGTTTGATTAAAACCCTGCTAACATGGAAGTACCCAAGAATCATTTGAGGCACATAATGCTTTATGGGTTCAAGAAAGGAAACTCAGCAGCCGAAGCGGCTAGAAACATTCACCCAGTTTATAGATAGGAATGTGTGAATGAAAGAACTTGCAGAAGATGGTTTGCAAAATTCAGAGAATTTGAAGATGAAGATCGAACTGGACGTCCAGTTGAGTTTGATTTAAAGCTTCTTGAAGCAGCCCTTAAAGAGAATCCTGCTTTATCAGTTGAGGAATTGGCAGTGGTTCTCAGTTCAAACCATATAACTGTTCATCGTCATCTTCAACAACTTGGAAAAGTTCCTAAACTTGGAAAATGGCTGCCTCACGAATTGTCTGAAAACAACCTCAAATCCCGAGTTGACATCTGCTCTTCTCTCCATTCTCGCCAATTTGTTTCACCTTTTTTGGATAGACTTTTGACTGGCGACGAAAAATGGATCTTTTATCGAAAAGTTAAGCGTCGTAGACAGTGGCTTGGTAAAGTAAAGGGACTCCAGCCACAGCCGAGAAGGGAACTTCATGGGCAAAAGGTTCTTCTTTCAATCTGGTGGGATTGCCAAGGAATAATCCACTTTGAATTCTTACCACCTAATGCAACAATTAATGCTCAAATATACTGTCAGCAATTAGAGCGTTTGAACAAAGCTTTGAGGAAAAAAAGAACTGCTCTAGGGAATCGAAAACGGTTGATGTTTCATCAGGACTGTTGAGATCACTAAAATATCATTCGTCGCCACTGTTGAGATGTTGAGTGTTTCCACGTGAGTATATGGTAATAACGAACAAACACAGTCTTAGGCAAAAATACTGGTATATTCAGAGAGGTATTTACATCAGAGAGATTAGTAGTAGAACGAACGTAGGTTAGTAGTAACAATAAGTAATAGTAATAAAGTCCAACGGTATCTTCCGGTCGAGAAACGGAAGTGTAACTGATCACTACAGAAGTCTCACTCTGCACTGCACTACACTGCTACACTATTCACAGTCTCTAGAACTACTGTTCTATTTATAATAATAGGATCAGTCTATTGTGGTTGTGAAGGTGGGTGCACCCCAACAAGGACAATGCGCGACACTTGGTTGGGAGAAAATTCCTCATCGGCCTAATTCTCCCGACCTTGCTCCTTAAGACTACCATTTGTTTCGTAGCTTACAGAATCATTTGGAAGAAACAGCTTTTGTAACACAGGAAGAGGTTAAAACTGACATTTGTGAGTTCTTCCAATCAAAGCCAAAAGAATTTTACAGTAATGGAATTAGTAAGCTTGTTAATAGATGGAAGGCAGTCATAGATAATCAGGGAAAATACATTGTTGATTGAATCTGTAATTAAATGTAACATTTGGTCACTTGTTTTCTTTATTAAAAATTCTGACAGAATGGTATGATCTGATATATATATATATATATATATATATATATATATATATATATATATATATATATATATATATATATATATATATATTTATTGTCATCCACAGACAGACTGTTTCGCTATATCACGGCTCATCAGTGTGGCTAGACGTCCGGTTGCCTCTAGCTAGGATCGAAACCCGACTGAATTGGCGTCAGTCGGAAATTCTACCACTAAGCCGTCGGCGCACAGCAGGGATGATGGTGAATTTTAGCGTATTTATGTTTAGATAAACACACAGTGACTGACAGTGACTCAATTCTGCCGAAGAGTCATGCTATATTAGCTTTAATAGTCACTGTTTACAAACCCACGCTTTCTTCCCACAGAGCTCAACCGAAATTAATTTTCAGGAGCCAATATTATTGTCATCCACAGATAGACTGTTTCGCTGTATCACAGCTCTTCATTGTGGCTAGACATCCGGTTGTATCTAGCTAGGATCGAAACCCGACTGAATTAGCGCCAGTCGGAAGTTCTACCACTAAGCCGTCGAAGTTGAATTTTAGCGTATTTATTTTTAGATAAACACACAGTGACTGACAGTGACTCAATTCTGCCGAAGAGTCATGCTATAAAAATAAACACAATATGTCTATATTATTTACTGAAACATGTCTAAATGAATATATATATATATATATATATATATATATATATATATATATATATATATATATATGCAGCATATCTTCATTTAGACATGTTTCAGTAAATAATATAGACATATTGTGTCTGTTTTTAAACAGACCCTTTCCAGCTGTTGAATCAGTTTATTGATGTTAAGGTGAAATTTATAAATTTGAATGAGTGTTTAGAATTAGATTTAACTAGGGAAAATATTTCCCTTCTCAAGTGTCATGTCAGGTGTTACGAGAACGTAGACAATCATCATATTATTGCGGATTTGTACGATTTGGATAGATGGATAGCGGCTCGGATTGAGGAATCTAGTCGAATTCATTACATTTACTTACGTCCTAATACCCTTAGGTAAAGTATGAATCCTCTTCTTCTCCACCATTCCAGCTACGTGTAAATAGCAGGACAGCCTGTGTTCTATAGCCGTAAATGTCAACTGCTCTAAAGAAATGGCAAACTACTATGGGAAAAAAATCTGCCACGTCAGTCATGTATCGAAAGATACATGATCGCCTAGGCATGTATCACGCATGGCACATAACTGACCGACGATCATACAAAATGATATTGAAACAAGGGACGAATCAAGTAGAAGCAATGGCGACAACGAAGACATTGAAATCCTGTCGCAGATTTACAAGCATCATGTGCCTCCGTTGGCATGTTTCATATTCAACACATATTTTCCTCTATATTCCATTGTTTAGACTATAAATGACAATGCTTTCTTTATAATTTCGGTAAATGACGATAAAAAACCCATCTCAATGTTATTATTTTATTAGATGTTTAGAGCCGTTTCTCGTACAAATCAACCATGACCTATAAATGTGTCCCATGGTAGTATACATGAAAGCGCTAGTGACATAGTGCGACTATTTGCAATCTTTAATTATATTGGCTAACATAAAATATAAATCAACTTATTATTTTTATTTTTCATATTTTCTCATATTTTCTAATGAGACTTTTTATTTGAAAATGATATCGAAATAAATATTGTCCGTACGATAACCTAGTACTTTCGAACATCCTTGTTCATCTTCAGGGTCGAAATTTTTTAGTCAAAATCTTTTAAAAACATTTGCCAATTGTCTAGTAGCGGAATCATGTTGCTACATTTTTTGACAAACTAAATAAACGTCTTTTGAAATTAAAAGGATTTTAACGTTTATTTAGTTTGTAAAAAAATGTAGCAACATGATTCCGCTACTAGACAATTGTGTGTGTGTGTGTGTGTGTGTATGTGTAACTGTATTCGTATATTTTTGGCAGCATGGTTTCCTTAAGACATGCTTGATTGAATAATTTAGATTTAGTCAAGTTTCGTCTACTTATTTCCATAACTGGCGGAAAAGAATTGGATTCATACATTTCCCGAGGGTATAATTGCGGAAGTTAGTCCCTATTACCTGCGAGCGTAGATTGAAACGTTCATAGGCTGACTATGAAAGAATGATGGAAGATCAGCGAAATCTTGCACGCATTAAATTTATCCCTTCTTATTAATAACTGCATTGTTTCTTTCACGATAAATCGACATCTCTTGAAAATGGTATTTCGAAGTACTTACAAAAAAAGGGTTAAACCCCCAAGTACATTCATGGTGACATGGTTGCTATATTGTGGACAACGCTCTAGTTTTATCAACAGTGCAAAAGCTGACAGCTGAATTTAAGACACTTGAAGAACACCCAAGGTTTGGATGTCCTGTATCTGTAATACGTTCTTATTACATAAATTCAGACAGACACTTTTATTGCCTTTGACAATACATATTTGGAACCTTTAGGGAAATCCCCATAAGAGTATTGCAACAACACAGTTTTATATATATATATATATATATATATATATATATATATATATATATATATAGATAGATAGATAGATAGATAGATAGATAGATAGATAAATAGATAATATTAGTGGTCAACACACACACACACACACACACACACACACATATATATATATATATATATATATGTTTATATATATATGTATATATATATATGTGTGTATATATATATATATATATAATAAAAAGATTTAAACACTAATACATCATATATACTAATATATAATTTATTCCATTGGAATCGTGAAAACGTTCCAATTCATCAGACCTACAAATTCAAAAGGAAAACAGAAAGAAAAACTCCGGGAAAAAAAAAATTAGTGAGTGTATGTATGAGAGTGTGGGACGAACGATAGAGCAAATGAGATCTATAGAGAGGGGTAACAGACGGGAGAAGAACAGGAAGCTCTAAAGATGAAGGGGGATTAAGATTTAACAGAGAGAAGTTTTAAATCGGGGGTTGAAAGACGGTTTAAGTGAAAAAAAATATGCATATTTTCAAATGTCCAAAGATACACCGGAAAAGTGTATACATTTCTTTGGTGACATACACACACAATAGACGATATAATCTTAAAGCTTAGAAGATAAGAGAATTAGAGGAAAAGAAGGAGAAAAAGGGGTGGGCGGAGGTGGGGTGGGGAAACAAAAAGCGAATGGCGTTTATAAAAGGGCCGCTGCGTAATCAAGAGAATTTGACAAAGGTAATACCTACAACAAGTTACAAATCTAATATAAAAGTAAAAATATAAAAATAACGATTATCTAACCTAGCGAAGACCTGAAATTATATGTTCAAAAATACATACGTTGCACACATACACAACATAAGTACATACCCACACACATACATACATATACATATATATAATATTTTCCACTAATATATATATATATATATATATATATATATATATATATATATATATATATATATATATATATATATATATATATATATATATATATATAAAATTTTCAAGAGGATAAAATCCAGGTGGAACTTAATGTCCAGGACAGAGTAAGATTAGAATTTGTAGGTATGATGAATTTTATCGTGATTACAATTCCAATATAATAAATTATAGCCATGGAATATTAGTGTCTGAGCCTTATATATATATATATATATATATATATATATATATATATATATATATATATATATATATATATATATATATATATATATAGTTTTGGTACGTGAAAATAAGCATGATTCGAAATCCAAACTTTTATCTAATGATATAGAATATCATCAAGTGAGAAGTGAGAAATCAACAGCCATGAATCAAGAAACAGATTGATGTCTGCTTCCACACGAACACAAGATATGCGATCATACGGTTATCGGGAGCATTACTTTCGCCTCAATCTGTCAAGATTTACTCGAATAAAAAATAAGAGAAAATGACAGTGCAAAGAAAATGTTGAGTCATTCTTTTTTAGTCGGAGTTCCTGGCTTTAAAACAGATATTTCAAATACTCGCCCGGACCTGTATTCAGACACTAAATCCTGGAAAAGGCAGGAAATACTCAGCTATCACGGGTAATAAGCAATCCAAACGTCGAATTCCATTATCACACTAACGTATACAACAGGAGCTTGAACTATAACCAGACCCCCCCACCTGTTCGTCATCTGCATTTGTCAGAGAAATGATCTTATAAAAATCAATATTTCCATTGCTTCGAAATAAACGACAATTATTCTGCAAAATCTGTTTTTTTTTTCCGAATAGAGTATGATATATAAATTTAATTAAAATTGGAAAAGTATTAATAAATATATTTTAAAAGATTATATCAATGGAAATTATTTAAAAATATATATACGGTGTTTATCAATTTTGAAGCCAATGATTGTTTTGTTCTCGTATTCAATAGAATTATTCTGTGTGTGCAAGATGAAAGGTTTACATTTCTGCCGCTATTTTGAAGACATACTGTCACTTCCATAGATCCATTTACCGGAATATATTTATCGAATTTTAAGGGAGGATTATTATTGAAAATTCGACCAAATATTTTATCGTTTCATTTCTTGATTTTCATTAGTAGCATCTCACCGAAGATCATTTCAGAATAGACTTTGCACTTAGTTTTATTAATAGCTAATATAGAATGCGGTGTTCATTTCAACAATTCTTTCATTTTTTATCCGTTTAATATCAAGTACAAATCAGGCTTTACGTAGTGTCCATGTTTTGAAACACACAATTTTCACGGTATTTCTTAGCAAATGCGGAGACAGGACCAGACAAAATGTAAGAGAAATATGGCGGAAATCATCTCCAATTAGGAGAAACCTTATAAACAAATATAAATTCTATTTACTAGTGGTTATTCTGCTGATCGACGTAAAACCAGAATGGACATAAATGTGTCTTTTTTCTTCCTAGAAAGAATGATGCAGACAAAGATGGCATCGAAGAAATCTATCATGGCGTCCATCGTTCAGAAGGACAGAATTAAAGCAAGAAATAAAAGAAGTTAATATATATGATGATAAGTTTTAAAAAATAGCTTGATTAATGATTTAACGTATTTTAGGCTTACCATTTACCTTACAATTTAGTTAAACACTGGAATTTGATTATGTTTTTCTTATATTTTAGTCGTATTGCGTTGCACAATATACGGCTTATCTTTCTAGTTTTAAGATTAATTTGGATTTAATATAATTTTGTGTTAATCTCCTGCTAGTATTAGTAACATCTCGTACGGATGTATTAGTATTTGGTTGGAATTTTGACATTTGACATTGATTGGTTAGTGTTATTACATATTTTATGAAGATTGTTCATTCAACAGTTGCATATTAATTTACCATTTAATTCTATATGATTAAATTATTTACTGGTTTCTTAAAGAAGCTATTTATCTATCAACCATAAAAAATATGTAGGAAATTCACAAAGCATATTACTTGTTTAACATTTTGGTAAATTACCTCACCATCCTATTTTTATTTCTTAGAAAAGAGCATTGTGTAGTTTGTATAATCTTGGTAACCATTTGCACCGGTCTAGTTAGCTGCCAATTTACGTGTCATGACCATTTATATAAAATAATTTGTTAAATTTGCTTCTTCCATTAGTTTAAATTTAACGTCGATCATATTTGATTGGTTGATAAAGCCCATAAATTTTACAATCCCACTTTATTCTTTGTTCGTATAAAGAGGTTGTATATTGCTTTCATATATATATATATATATATATATATATGAAGAAATATAGTTTTAAGGTCTGCTATATTTATGCGATAAAGTGCTCAATATCAGAGATAGAGCGTATGTAAATATAAATATAAAAGTGAACATTGAAGTTAACACTCAGAGGCGACAGGCTGTTTCATGGTGGACGCAATCGGCGGCCTGACGATTATGTCCAGCATGAAACAGCCTGTCGCCTCTGATTGTTGACTTCAATGTTCATTTATATATATATATATATATATATATATATATATATATATATATATATATATATATATATATATATTATATTATATTATATATATATATATATATATATACATATATATATATATATATATATATATATATATATATATATGATAGAAATTATTAGGATAATTTGATAATTATAATAAATCCTCCTAATAATTTCTATCATTTGTATATCATTGCTTGAACCGGATTCTAATGCTCCAGTTGGCGCGACTTGGTCATAGTAGTCGTGGCCCCGGGGGCACAGTCTTATGGGTACAAAAGGAAACTCAGTTGAGTGCCACCACGGAATATGTGAGCGACCTGCGCTATATTGAATGTGATTTGCTATCACTTCGTCACCGAGGCGCGGTGGAACCATTGGTATGATGTTTGCTTGTCAACCTAACTGTCAGGGTTTCAATTCTCGGTATAGAATGCGCGCCGCTGATGAGTCCCAAATATTAGACGAAACGGCCTTCCAGTGTTTTCTGCATTCTGTTGAGATTTAATTCAGACTCATTGAATTATTATATGTAAGCTTTATTAAATATAAGAGACAAGTTGCTTTGATTAAGTACTTTTATATAATTTCTCCCATGATCTTACATTGTTTTTATTTCTTTTCCGTAGATGAATAATACAAAAACTGTCCAAATTTTTCTAAGCACTTTAATCATTATCATGGAAGACATTCTATCCAGTTAACAGTAAATATAATTCTTCCTTGATAATGGCTAAATAATAATAATATAAATACTTAAAAAATAGATAGTTCTATGTTAGTATGCATTTTTCTTGAATGGAAAGAGATTTGATATGGTATTTTAAACATAAATTTGAGTCAGGTAGTTACTGAATCTACTTTGAGCGATTTGCAGTATTTCCCAAACTGCATGAATTTAAACGTGCCACTAGGTTGGCATCTGAGTCCCACCCTTTCACTGTCAAAACGGTTAAATGTAGCCGTCTCTTCTACTCCAATAGCTTCATATCTCGCACTTCCTGTCTGTGGAACTCCCTTCCTCTTACTTGCTTCCCTGATAGCTATAATCTCCATATATTCAAATGCAATGTCAATCGACATCTTCAGATGCCTTGGTCTATTCCTTGAACTTCTCTTCATCCTTTCCTCTCTCACACCTCGTTACTCTTGCCCCCACTCTCTGTAACACCCGCCTTGCTTGGGGTGAAAAGCTTTAAAAAAACACGGAAGAATTCTGATCAGAACAGTTGCCATAAAACTATTTGTAGCAAAGACAGATGGCAGTGACGTCACGTTGGTGAGAATGTCACTGATGTCGAGAGGCCGAGTCGGGATCTGAACTTATTGCTCTTCTGGTCATACAATAACCTCACCCAGCAAACCTCTACATTGAATAGCTCTTTGGCCTTGTTTTGAGTAAAATATAAAATAAAAAGTTAAAAGGAAGCAAATCAGATTAAGAGTTGATAATGAATATCCTCAATGTATTCCGCCATGATGAGAAAAATTACAATAACATCTTTAACACAGGGGAATTTATATTTTTATATGAGCTGTTGATGGACAATATTTTATTACTAAACCAAGAAGACCACTCTGTTCTGCCTCATCTAATTTCTGCATAGTCAATGTACACAGCTTGATTCATTTCGTTTTTAATCAGACCCGAGCCAACAACAGCGGCGTATGCCGAAAGAATTAAAATTTTACATGTCTCAGTTAGCTTAGTAAAACTGTTGCAGACTGGTGAATGTATTTTTAGTTATCAGAAGGATTTAGGATATCGGTGTTCTTAAAAATTCGTCCACAACAAATTAAGAGATAAAAGGAATATTGAGAACAAATAATTCAAGAAAATTCAGAGGGAAGACAAAAATAATTAAAAGTGTAACAATAATATTGATTTATATACAATTGACATATACAATTGGGTTGAATAGTTTTTGATAAATGAGGACGGTTGAATTATATTGTGCAGAGTATTTGAGTGAAGTTTCAACGTGTGTGAAGCTGTTATTAAGATTTGTTCGTAAAATTAAACTAAATATTTGGTTATGTACAAAAATGTCCTTTGTGTGAGTTCAATCAATAGTGTGTGTGCGTAAGTCTGTTTAAGTTATTGTCCAAAATTGGTAGGAGTTGTGTACCTTTAGTTGTTTGGATGTTTGATTGATTGTTTACGAATACTTATTTAGTAGTGAGTAAATATCACTTTTTAAGTATTGTAAGTAATTGCTAGAAATTGTTCCTGAGAGAGCGTAGATGTCGTTTGCTGAGTCAGAGAAGTTTGTGCGGTAAAATTGTAGTTGGTCAAGGTTTTGACTTGCGTGGATTAGTTTGGCATCTCTCCAGGGAAGAAAGTCTGACTGCTTGAGTCGGTTCAGATTTTTCTAATTATATAGTATTGGTCAAGAAAATAGGCTCCAGAGCGCTGGGCGCGAAAACACATTTTCGCGTGATCTTGTTATAGTCTGATCCAATGAGAAGTCTCGCTTGCTGAAACTAGAGTGTTAATTGGTTGATAGGAGATATTTGGTTTAAAGTGGATTATACCGGAGGGGTGAGAGGTTAGTATGGATTATCCCATCAAAACTACAATATGCATTCAAAATATTTGTCTTGTTTTCAATGGATGAATTTAGAGGAGAAATGGTTGCCACAGCAAAGTTCGCAGTGCGAATCAAACATTTCCCCATCGAAAGTGTCTGAGAGAGGAACTGGCTCTGCCCTGATAATACTCGGCGTACATCAGCCAAAGATCAAAATACGTGGCAACAAATTGACCTAAAAGCCGAGTTTGATAAATATCGCGTTACGGTGTCCTTCTTAAAAGATGTCATCCATACCACGGGGTTGTGAAATCTGAAAAGAAAAATCTGTTTTTTTCTTTATGGAAGATAGCATCGTACGTAGCGGTAAGAGAAATTCCTCTGACAATTTGTAAACTTCCATCGCTAAGCCTATTTTAACACTTTCTTTTCTTCTTTCATATGCAGCACTCTATAAAAAAAAAAACATTTCGAGTGATAGAGTTGGCCCGCACAACTGCTGAGGGTACTGAGTAATTTGCTTCCTTTTCGAAGCGATGTAGCGATTCTTTCATCGCAAAATACGGCAATATCTTCCCGCAGCAAAATTTTGGTAATTTTCTTTAAAATTTCAGCACATACCTCTCGATATCTAACTCTATCTACTTAGTGTTTTCTATAAGTTACTGAGTAGCTAAGATCTTACTGAGAAAACGTCCCCTGCCGTATTGCGAACGTTCGCAAGGTGATCTCAGACTAATTCTCTAGTCAAATGAATTTCCATTTCACCATGGGGATCTTTAAAATTCATTCCAGAATAGACAAAGCTTAGTAGTAATTTAAGGGTGTCTGACTTTGGAGGTTTTTTAGTTTGCCATGTAGGCCAACTCGCTGTCGCACAGACTTAGAATTTAACACTATGAAACTACGGTACAATGTCAGACAAGTATATAACTTTTATTCCTACTAGAAGACGATATATATTAAGCTACGTATCATGTCGATTATATTCGAAAATAACCTCTGCAGAGCATACATATAGAGATTGTTGATAAAACCAAAAGAATAATATGCAATGCTATAAACCCTGAACTAGCCTCTTGGTTTCTGTCCTTTTGTTACCGCCGTAATCTAGTTTTTCGGTGACTTTAATATAAATAGCTACATCATATTGATCCGAGGAACTTTCAACTATGGCACTTAGACTTTATAAATTTAAGCGCAGTACTAGATTGGCGCTTAGGTCTCATAATTTTACAGTTGCAATGGCTAGATCTAACGCTAAGTTCTATGCTGAGAGTTTCTGCTATCGCATTTCTCGGTTGGGCAGTGCTCTTCAAGCATCTTGCTTTCCAGTCAATGTTGATCTTCAAAAATTTAAATGTAATATCTATTGTACATTTTTTTCTGAATTATTGTTCTTTTATTATTGTCGCTCCTTAATAGTATTTTCTAACATTCTCTATTATATATATATATATATATATATATATATATATATATATATATATATATATATATATATATATATATATATCGGCCTCTTTGTGCTTCGCCTTAAGGATTTCTACATGCGCGCATTGAAATTCCAACATTGGTCGAGATGAGTGGAAGCAACTTAACATTTAGCATAATGCATTCTTTATCAAGTAATCTTGCAACACCGTATCCTCATGCCCACTGGACGCACGCACTCCACAAGACCGGCCGTTGGTCCGGTACGGTCCAGTATTACAGGTTAGATACAAGTCTTCGGTCCCCTATGTCAATTTGAAGTCACCTGCCAACCACGTTTTGATTATTTTGTTCCTGGAGAGTGGTCGTCAGATCGTAGAAATCCGAAGGCCTCCGTTGGTCCACCTGCGAGTTCATCGGGTAAGAATCAGCGTTAACAGAAAAAATAAATATAACCAAGTCGATTCGATTTTGAAAGGACAAATTTATATATATATATATATATATATATATATATATATATATATATATATATATATATATATATATATAAAAGTGAACATAGAAGTCAACACTTAGAGGCGACAGTCTGTTTCATACTAGACGTAATCGTTAGGTCACCTGACAATTGCATCTAGCATGAAACAGACAGTCGCCTCTAAGTGTTGACTTCTATGTTCACTTTTATATTTACACACGCTCTATCTCTGATATTGAGCACTTTATCTCATACATATAAAATATAGCACATCTTAAAACTATATTCCTTCATATATATATATATATATATATATATATATATATATATATATATATATATATATATATAGTAACAGTAATTTGAATTTGCTAAGCAGATACTTCTTCTGTAGCTGAAAGATATAACATCTCAGGCCAAATTATATATATATATATATATATATATATATATATATATATATATATATATATGTATAGGGAGCAGTTCATTTGTGTGTGTGTGTTTTTTTGTTGTTTTGTGTGTGTGTGTATGTGTGTGTGTGTGTGTCTGTGTGTGTGTGTGTGTGTGTGTGTGTGTGTGTGTATCCATAACCCTGCCTCGAAACGCATGCTAGAAAAATCTCGACATGTGTTTATGATTTGATTACATTAACTAATTCTTAAGGATGTCCGTGACAAAATCATAAATTCCTTGCCAGAAGTAAGAATCATAACTCATTAAATATTATTTAGACTGTCTCAGGTGAAACGTTACTAAATATTTTCTGTCATTTTAAATTAAACATTTGTTTAAATTGCAGAATCTTTAAGACACACAAAAATGAGGCCTTACTGAAGAACTGACCAGATCTGTACAGGCAAACACCAATTCGTGTTTACATCAGAATCTTATACTCCCAATTGTCCGTATAGACGATCGAATTAGCCGGAGAAACAAGGCCGCACCCATGTCTCAGCGCCATGGTTCGAGATTAACGGTTTATTTTGAGATTTTTTCTCGATAGTTGATCGACTTTCCATGCCACGACAACACAAGCATAGGCTTATGAATAGCCAAAAGGGATTTCCAGCCGCTGCTAACGAGTTGAAACAGA
Organism: Acanthosepion esculentum; assembly: GCA_964036315.1. Lineage (NCBI taxonomy): Eukaryota > Metazoa > Mollusca > Cephalopoda > Sepiida > Sepiidae > Acanthosepion > Acanthosepion esculentum. Next base: position 7,662,509 of record OZ038485.1, on the reverse strand, counting down.
GGAAATATATTAATTTAGTTCCAACAAAAGCTCGTATTTTGACTATATACTAACAGTAAACAAACGATATATACTATTGTTGGCAATATATACAAATATATTGCAATATATTTCGTATTTTAAGGACATGTTATTACTTTTGTTTACTCTGGAAGATTTCGAAAACTGATATTCGTTATTAAAAATATCTCGAACCTATAGTATGCGTTTCATGCTCTCAGAATATGTGTTATAGAATTTTAACTCGTGGTGACTGATTCCATGTTGATATTAATTACATGAAATTTGGCAAATTGTCATCATTTAAAGACTTAATTTATTATATTAGTAAACATGTTACTATAGATTTTAAATTTAGTGGATTGACGTGTTTGATTATATATTCCATTTTAAAAACAGGGAAATTAATTTCTCCCTGCACAGAAGCTTTATTATTACAGAAAATATGCTTCCCGAATGGAAATTCCTGATTTCTTGATTCCCTAATAACTAGAATGTTCAAAAGATTAAATGCAATATCAATAGACGTCTTCTATCTTCTTTAAAGATGTTTCCTTTTCGTCTTATTCTCAGTCTTCCCTCTTCTCAGTCTTCTTATTCTTTTTTAATTTTCTCTTTCACTTTCACTCCCTGTAACGCCCAGTGTTCTAGTGGCATTGACGCCTTGCATGAAGTGAAACGATTGAAATACATGTTGAAATACATGGTGGTTCACCTTAGACTTAAAGAGGGGAAGATTGTAGAATTCAGGGAAGTGTGGTCTCATGCGTCTGCCCACAAAGTAAACCACTTCTGCCTGATTAGAATTCACTTCTTACCAATGGAATACCAAAGTATAATGAATCGATCTAGTCTACATGACATGGCGTTGTAAATTCATGAACTGGGGAAACTCAGGCATGCAGTTCTTCTGGACATTTTTCCATGGAATTATCGATTGAGCATCGGTAGATTAATGATATTTCGTCTGTGGGAATTTGATTTTAAGGTTGAAAATTAAATATTGATTGGAAAAACAACAAAGAAGCGCTTCCTTCTATTCATCTGGAATGTTACCCGTAAAAAATGTGGAAGAATACATCATGCCAAATGTTCTGATTAAAATGACATCAGCCAGATTAATGAGAAAAACTCGAACTTGACTATGTCTTCAGATGTGTATCCGTACTCACTACGCTTGCTCATTTGCGAAGGCTATTTAACCAAAAGTTGGGGATTGGCAGATAGTTCACTATTTACATTATTCGGACATTCCAACCACTTGAAGAAGGACGAAGCGTACAACGGCCGAAACGTTGTAATAAATATCGCGATGACGATGAGGACAGTAGTCCGAATAATGTAAACAGTGTTCATGATACCTCATCTCAGAAATATAGACAGATATTGAAGGGCCAAAACGTTGTAATAAATATGGCGACAAAGATGAGGATAATAGTCCGAATAATGTAAATAGTGTTCATAATACCTCATCTCAGAAATATAGATAAATAATCACACGATGTTTCCTCTTGATTATTTGGCCTTGATTATATCCTGTGAGTGTTATATTCTACAGCCCACTCTCCTCATTATGCATCTCAGACATTTCATTTGCTTCTTTCTAATTGTAGATATACTAAGATTTCGTATTAGTTACTCCTTGTTTGCATGTTCTTTCCATGATATTTTAGTGTTCTTTAGTAGAGTCACATCTTGGTCGTGAAGAGAGTGTTTAGTACTCGCTAATATATAAAGGCGATTAGACATTACATTTGTTCAGCACTCTTGTTTCTCACAAAGGTACATAATAGCTTAGTGCCTTCCTTATTTTCTAGAAGGCCGATTCCCCCTTGCCATGCTCGTTCCGATTTACATTATATATTATTCCCTTTCTTGCTATCCTACGCAGGCTTTGGCATGTAATGGAATAAGCAGTCACCCCCATGAATGATTACACCATAGGTAGTAAGTACCTATAAATTCAACCGTCTACGAGAGACTCGGGGAAGAGTGAGAGCTAGACGACGCAAGCACGTCCAACCTTCCAATTAGTGGCACTCATTACTAGATTGACCTGTGTGTTTCATATTGTACTGGTTGTGTACAATAAACCTTTCTTCTATTATCCACCGGTGTTAAGTATCTATTCCCATAGCACGGAATATTACACTTTGCCTGCTTGATTTTGATGTCCTCAAGATATAGGTGACATATTGTTTACTTTAATGACAGTTGTGTATTTTGATTTGTGCCTTCGCACGGGATTTATTCAACCTATATAGCGAGGCAATTCTGAGCGAATTAGAAGTACTACTAAGATTCGTTATTGACGGCCATAAACTTAAAAACATAAGGCATGCAGATGATACGGTATTGATAGAAAACACGGAAAGGAAACTAGAAAAGCTCCTACAGGAGGTAAAGAATGAAAGTGAGATGAAAGAACAAAATATACACTACAAGAAGACAGTATCCATGATTATCAGCAAAAAAATCAGCCCAAAGTGCAAATTATTAAAATCAAACAATAAATATTTAAAGATCTAGGAAGTCTTCTAAAAAGGGACGGAAAATGCGACATTGAGATCCGAAGAAGTATTGGGATCGCCAAAGATGCATTCCAAATGCTAAGTATTCGTTAGAAACAAAGAAAAGATAGGTTATGTGATATGAGTCCTCATCTATGGCAGCGAATTCTGGACAATCTCCTCAAATATGAAGAAAAGTCTTCAAGCAACAGAAATGTAGTTCTACAGAAATAAGCTTAGGTTACCACGGACCGATCATATGTGCAAAGACAAGAAAAAGGAAACAAAAAAGGAAACATACTTAATATTAGGACGTGGCAGATGAAACTTCGGGGCCAAATAATGAGGAAGGATTTCATGGAAAATCTTATATTCACAGGACAAATTGGGGACTAATGGGAAAGTATCGTGTAACATGTTTGAGGAGCTTGAGTAAATGGATAGCAGAACAGAGTTTGAGAGAAATAACAGAAAGAGAAAATTATTAAGGGACATGAAGTTGTGGAGAGCCATAATTGCCTACGTCCTGAAGAGACACGGCACACAGAAGAATAGAGACTATTTTAATGCTTAATAGTCCGATTGTCGTTCCATTTTAGTTTTTATTCTGAGTCGTATGACTTCTAGATATCTTAGGATTGTTTTGCAGTATAGGTTATACAGTAAGTATTCCAATAGGGGTTATAGGATTATAGTACTCATTTAATATATATATATATATATATATATATATATATATATATATACACGAGGGTCATTCAATAACTAAGGTGAATTCTTCGGTATAAGGACAGATAGAAGCTTACTGTTTTTTTTTTTTGTTTTACTTCTTTTTCACATGGATTTAATTTCTTTTGCAGATTAAAAAAAACTTTGAGAGTTTTGGCGATTAACAAAGTTGGCCGACCAAGGAGCCTGCTTCGGGATTGAACAGCGGTCAGTTATCAAGTTTTTGGTTGCTGAAGGGTGCAAACTAGTTGAAATTCATAGGAGAATGTCAACTGTGTATGGTGCCACATGTTTCAGCAAAAAAATGTCTACAAATGGGCTAAATTGTTTAAAGAAGGACGGAGTAGTGTTGAGGATGAAGACAAGCCTGGGAGGCCTGCAGAAGTGAGGTTTTTTGAGGTGATCGAATCAGTCAATGACCTAATTCAGTCTGACAGAAGGGTGACAGTGGATGGCATTGCAAGGACTTTCAGCTTATCTGTTTGGACAAACGCAGGGGTCATCAGTCAGAAGGAGTCATCTTGCATCATGACAACGCAAGGCCTCACACAGCAGCCCAAACGGTGCAGACCATCAACGAGCTGGGGTGGGAACTGCTCTCTCATCCCCCTTACAGCCCAGACCTTGCCCCTTCAGACTTTCACCTGTTTGGTCCCTTGAAAGCGTTCACGAGAGGCACGAAGTTAAAAAGTGATGATGAAGTCAAAAGTGTTGTGAGCGACTGGCTGAGACACCAGTCCAAAGATTTTTACGTTATATATATATATATATATATATATATATATATATATACTGGCGAAAATATGGTTACGGTTTTATTCCTTTCAGAATTAGTTTCTAAGGAAATAATATAAAATAGTTTTAATATGTACACTTTATGCAAAATTTATTTCTCTTTCGAATGATGCAATAATTGTATAAGTTTCTACAACTTGAAAATTTTTAATGCTGGATTAATTTAAATTATCCAAATTTGCCTTCAAAATAAGTTTAAACCGCATGGGTATAAAGCAAATTACTTGCTAAATGGGTGGTCACATGTCTGGTCATTAATTCATAATATAGTGTAATAAATTAACATTGTTATACAATTAATTCTCTATGGGAAAGCGTCGTCACCTTAGCCCAGTGATTAGATCAAAAATAGTGTTACTTCATCAGCAAAACGTTTCCTTTATGAACATGAGCAAAGCAATTAAAGTTCAGGAAAATGGCTTGTGTTCAGGCTTGGAAGTTATACTAGGATACTGGACAATATAAGGATAGGCAAAGATCGGGAGCCCTAAGAAAAACACCAGTGCAACTGGATAGACGACTTCATAGTCTTTCCGAAGTTAATCGAATGCTGGCAGCTGTGGACATTCGCATCCAATTATCTGATAAAAACTGGCGCTAGTTTCATCCCCTAATCTGTCCGAAACCGTTTAAGAGAATTTGGATTTTTCGGGCGCATTGCTGGTAAAAAGCGAATGGAGAGGAATCGACTGAAGAGGCGGAATTTCGCGAAGAGTCACATTCAATGGACGGCCAACGTCTAGTGTAGCTTTCTTTGGAGTGACGATTCACGCATTTGCATCTTTGGATCGGATGGCAAAACCTTTGTCTGACGCCGCCCAACTGAGGAATTCCACCATAAATGTATCAAAAATCGGTGCAAGCGAGAAATGGGGGTGTTAATGGTGTGGGGTGCGTTCAGAACCTTTGGTATAGGTCCAACTGTTAAAGTTGATGGAAAACTCAACAGTGTAGGCTCTATGCAGCTATTTAAGGAACATGTTCTGTCATATGTGAATGACCAAATGCCACCTGAAGCTATTTATCAACAAGATAAAAGCCCTATTCAAAAAAACAAAAAGAAGTAATGCAATTTTAGAATCACAATAATATGGATATCATTGAGTGGCCTCCACAGAGTTTCGGATCTTAATGCGATTGAAAATTTATGGAATTATATTTCTAAAATAATTCACGCTAAAAAACTGAAAATGTAACCCGATTGTACGATTTTATTAAACAAATCTGGCAGAGCATTCCTAATGATTGTTGTGATCACTTATCAAGCTCGATGCCGAGGCAAAGTGAGGCTGTAATAAATAATAAAGTTTACGACATTAAATAATGATAAAAATTTTTCCTCGTTTTTACTATTAAATATAATAATATGCATGCGCTCTTAAACTTATTTTTTCCGGCAAATATGGATTAATTAATCCAGTATTAGAATTTTTGAAGTTGTGGGAAAATATACAATTTTTACATCATTCGAAAGAGAAATAAATTCTACATACAGCGGACACAATAAAATTAATTTATATTGTTTTATTAGAAACATATTCTAAAATGAATAAAACTTTAAACATCAGTCTTAAACTTATTTTCGCCCGTGTATATACTGAGGGAAGCAGAAGTAGGTATACAATTAGTATTATGCCAGTATTACCAATATTATAATAGTGGCTCTAGGATTCATTGAACACTCGAATTCATTTAATTCATTAAAATAATTTTTAATATATTTATTTTCGTAATTTTCATCGTCCTGTGTTTGCAAAAATAAAATATATTCGACAGCAAGGGCCTCTGATCAGGTGATTGGAGGCTTTGAGTAGCGTTTAATCACCTCTTAATTGCTGTTGTTGCCAGGTCCATTGTCTGATGCAATTAGTCCTCATTTCACCTGAATTCTTTGCTATCGCTCTGAAAATAAATCTAGTAATTTCACCGCTGTCTTATATTTTATTTAGTCTTCGAGACGAAGTGTTAGATATTTCTTGTTCATTCGCTGTACCCATTCATTTTTCTCTAGATTTTCCTTTCGCTTCAGTAAGGTTTTCTTAGTTTCCGTAACTCTTTTGTTTCTCGTCCCAAGTAAACACTTGCGTCTTAGTGGCTTGGTCGCCTTGCTTGGGGAGGTGGGGAAATTATTAGAAAGTAAAAAAAATCTTTTTTTCAATTATGGGCGTTCTGAGAATGCTTTCTCTTCTGCTTTTACTTTAATTTCTATGTCTGCTATATTTATGTTCTCGAATTCGAAACTCGTTGTATCATTCATTTTTTGATTGCAGGTTTTTCTTTTTAAAGGGTTTTCTTAAAATCCTATATTCTAAATGGCATTCCTTGGGATTATCGGCTATCACGTTGTCAGGAATTAAAAAAAATAATCCATCATTCATTTCTTTTCTCACGTCCATTTTTGTTGACACTAATGCTTCCTTTACAGTATTCTAATTTCGGTTACGAATAACTTTGAAGTTCCTATATTTTATAGCCGTTCTTTTGTGTACGGGAAGTAAGACATTTTAATAGAAAAGACATAAAACAAAAGGAAGTGAAATTAATTTTATTATTATACATAAAAAATGTAATCAGCTTCATTTCAACAACCGAAACACAAAACGGAAGTTCATGTTCCGATTCTATCTTTCAAAAAATCTCGGTGCATACCAGAAAAAAATTGGAAATTGCTTCTCAAGGAGATAAATCTGGTGATATGTAAGAACTTCTTATGTTGACGATCTTTTTATTGTTGGATTTGTTTTGCATAGTGTTCCTGACATTGTCAGGCTGGAGAACAAAAGCATTTCTGTAGGGTACTGTAGCTATGTTTCCTTTCAAATGCTTTTCTAGGAGATAAATCTGGTGAGTACGGGTGATATGTAAGAACTTCTTATGTTGACGATCTTTTCATTCTTGGGTTTGTTTGCATAGTGTTCCTGGCAGTGTCAGGCTGGAGAACAAAAACATTTCTGTAGGATACTTCAGCTACGTTTTTTTTTTAACCGACAATTTGCTAGCAATAAGTATCTTCCGTAATATTATTTTGTTGTGTAGAAAGACGAATGAATTCCTCTACACTCATTTTTGAAGATAGATTCGTCAATTCCATGTGAGTAAGTCGTCTGCTCATGGGAACAGTGGGTCACAAAGTGAATGGACACTTTCGTTCCAGTTGTTTTTCTAACAGTATTAGTAAGCAGAAGTTAGAAGCTTTTACGAGCATTATAACATTTTCTCGCTTGAAATTCTCTGCAATATAATCGATCCTAACTGAACATCTCGACTTCAGGCACTTTCTCACCGCCATCGTGTGCCTTCCCTTTCTTTCCTACATATATTGTCATGGCAATTGTACTGAAGATACCCCGAATACATGAATTTAAACGTTTAAATGTCCAACTAGGTTCCACTGATTTACAGTTGAAATAGCTACATACAACCGCTAGTTCTACTCCAACAATTTCTTTTTTCGTAATTCCACTTATAGAAATCTCTTCCGTTTAATTGCTTCTCTTATAACTACAATCTTCAAATATTTAAATGTAATGCCAATCGCTATCTTCTCTCTTTTTAAATCCCATTCATCTTTTGCCCTTTTTCATCATTTTCGTCCTCAATCCTCCTTATTTTCAGTTTTGTCATTCAATTTCACACCCTGTACCCACCCCCACTGCATACTAGTGGCATTACCGGCTTGCTTGAAATGAAAGGATAAAAAATAAAGCCTCATTCTGTAAGGAATGACAATTTTCATATTTCTCCAGAGTAATTAAAACTCTACTGAATTTGTCTTGGTTATAATGTTGATTTTCTATCTTTGATTATCAATGTCATTTTTATTTTCTTTTGACACACACACAAACAAAACAAACAAACAAAATTGTTCTTCATTTTAATCCATTACTAGAAGTATAATATATATAGTCATCTCTTCTCCAAGTGTATTAGTGAGAAATTAACGCAAAGAACCACTACAAGAAATTGAACTTGCCCCATTGATTCAATTTTCGGTGACTAATACAGCTTCCCAACAGCACCTCATAATTACATTTATCCACTTCCTCTCTGTCTGTCTCTCTGACATCTCTCTCTCTCAGTCTCTCTCTCTCCTTATATATATATGTATATATATATATATATATGTGTGTGTGTGTGTGTGTGTGTATATATATATATGTGTGTGTGTGTGTGTGTGTGTGTGTGTGTGTGTGTGTGTGTGTGTGTGTGTAAAAATATAGTTTTATGTTATGCTGTATTTGTGGGAAGAATTGGCTTATATCAAGGATAGGGCGTATGTAAATATAAATTATAACAGCAAACACTGAGGGCAACAACTAGAGGCGAGAGTCTGTTTGATGACTGAACGCAGTCTTCAAGCAAGGAAGATTACGTTCAATCCTGAAACAGACTGTCGCCGATAGGTGTTGACATCAGTATTCATTTTATATTTTAGACACACACACACACACACATTCATACATACATATATATATATATATATATATATATATATATATATATATATATATATATATATATATATATATATATATATACATATACATATATATATATATATATATATATATATATATATATATATATATATACACATATAGGGTGACCCCAAAAAAACGGGAACTTTTTAACAATCCAATAAAACCAAGAGTGATGGAAGAAAAATATTTAATTCATAGTAATTGAAACCTTAAAACAATGATGGAATTTTCATTTTTTTTTTAAATTACGTCCTGTAGATGGCATCCTCCTGTACGAATGCATTCTTGAAATCTGCTGTTGAGATTCCTCATTGACTGCTGCAACATCTCAGCTGGGATACTGTGAATTTCATTCTCGTTACTAAAATGACGAAATGTTTACTTGCTCAAGGTCACTGTCTCGCAGTTTTGCCACTTGCTCATGTCTGGCAATACGCACTTCAAAAATTCCAGTATTTTGGGCCACCCTATATATATATATATATATATATATATATATATATATATATATATATATATAAAGTGAGAGAGAGAGAGAGATATGAGACAGAGAGTCAGAGACAGAGACAAAGAGAGATAGATAGATATAGATAGATATGGATTGATAGATAGACTGGTATATATATATATATATATATATATATATATATATATATATATATATATATATATATATATATACATGTACAGAGATAGATAGATAGATAGATAGATAGATAGATAGATAGATAGATAGAGTACGACAGAAATAGCATCCATATATACCTCCCAGAAATACCTCCCACACAATGGTAAGACATGAGCTAGTTGATGATGTCAATGTTACAATTTTCTTACAATTATGTGGAAAGTATTTCTGCCGCGCCCAATATCTGTATATATAAATATGTATATAAACACACACATATATATATATATATATATATATATATATATATATATATATGCTCACACACACACACATATATATATATGTATACACACACACACATATATATATATATGTGTGTGTGTGTATGTGTGTGTGTGCATGTGTGTACTTGTGTGTGTGTTTATTTCTTTTGATATAATGCCTTCTTAGAAATAAACTCGACGACGAAAGCCAAGAGTGTTATGCTGCATATGAGATACTTCATCTTGACAAGTTTCAGCAAAACGGAAAAAATGTCGAAAAAAGAATCAGATAACAGGGAAAATGCATTTCTTGGAATGCATTTTCTTTCTGTATATACATTAAATAAAAACAAATCATAGTTTTAGCTTGAAATTAAAAAAAAATATTTATTTATTTTTATTTTACCGCTGACATCGTGTTGACAAAGAAGTAGTATAACATTGCAGCTGTGATATATTCACAGCGTCATATTAAACACGGCCTGACATCCGGGAAATTAATATTTAACGAACAAAATCGAACCAAATATTTCATATCTAACTTAAAATAATCATAAAATGCTGACAGAAAACTTAATTCATTTCGCTGAAGTATAGTCCCAATATTATGTAATTTAAATTTCCTTTTGCGAATTTGAATGCTAAAACAAAAAGCGACAATTATATGTGAAGTTTTAATATCTGTCTATATTATAGAGATGAGACATTGTAATCATTTACACGATTTACATCGTTGGAATTGCTGACCTCATCTCCGTTGTCATATTCATGACGTTTCGGTCGCTTCCGCTGATTGGAATTTCGAAATTAACTATTAAGGGCATATAGTTTTATGGATAAAAGCTTTGGTTGAATCTCGTGACTTGACCCAAAGAGTTATGAGTTCAATATCGGGCTACTGCAGAGGTGAACAAAAAATTGCATATTTGAGTTAAAGGCAGATAACTGATACTGAGATATCCAGAAGAAGCATGGCACGTGAAACTAGAACAACGCAGCCGGGTGAATAGATAAACGGTTCAGTTCGAAATTCCAATTACCAGAAGAAGGCCGGAGTGTACAAAGGTCAAAACGCAATGAATATGGCAACAAAGATGAGCACAGCAGCCTGAACAATGTAAATAGTTCTAAGCAAATAACTTTTACCAAAAATATTATCTTAAATGCAAAATCCAGCAATGTATCAATTTATAGACAACTTAATCAATCGACACTAAAGTAATTGTTATAGGAATCGTGTTGGTAATTAAATATTTCAAAGATAATACTAAATTCCTATTAAAAGGATCATTGTAGGCCAGGATATTTTTTAATTAACGTGGCTTTCATTATTATATTAGTTGATTCTACTTGCAAATTCTTAGACTGTTATTATTTTCTCACAAGATCAAGGAGAAACCGAAGAGGGGATGATCCTCAACGCGAAGGGTCGCACGTGCAGAGGTGGAGGCATGTGTGTTGCGATCACTCAAGCTGTCATCACTACTCGTTCAGATTATTTTTGGACCAACCTGTAGATCATGTTGCTAGCGAATAATGAACATTTTATTCTTTACTCCTGCCATTCACATTGATGAAGTAGATGAAAAGAACTGTGCCACGATCACCCGAGAAGTCACTACGAAAACCGGTCTTCTTAGTTAGGAAGTCCCAAAACCACAATGCCAACACACATGACAAAGGATCTAGATTTGAAATCGTTTAAGCGATCTCAACGAACTAAGCGATAAAGACATGGACAAAAGGCATGTAGCATTCGGACTGTTACTTGATTTATTTCCGCCACATGGACAAAAGTCATGTAGCATTCGGACCGTTACTCGATTTATTTCCACTAAATGGACAACAGACATGTACCATTCAGACTGTTACTTGATTTATTCCCGCCACATGGACAAAAGACATGTACCATTCGGACCGTTACTTCATTTATTTCCGCCACATGGACAAAAGACATGTACCATTCGGACCGTTACTTCATTTATTTCCGCCACATGGACAAAAGACATGAAGCACTCGGACCGTTACTTGATTTATTAGCGTGATTTTTATCATTATATTCGTTGATTTTACTTGCAAATTCTCAGACTTTTATTCATTTCCTTCTCATATAGATCAGGTATAATAAATTCATCATAGAGGGAAAAGAAATTAAATACAGAATAGGCTGTGGCAAAGATAGTTACCCCCAACTCTATAAATACTACGAAACTAAAACATCCACTTGAAAACTCATTCTTAAATCGAGACTTCGATACGGACGCCGTGTATGGCGCCAAACCTGTTCTAAAATATCCAAACTGTCAGTTGTATACAAAGCCTTCCTAATATCAATGGTGAGAAAAGGGTTTTTGAGTCAGTAATGACAGGAGGTCTTGCCAAATATTATCCTTCTTTGCACATTGTAGAGTGGCGATACAGAATCACAAATAAAGAACTGCACCAAATAACATCAACGTCCTTTGAAGCCTATCAACAGCAGAAACAACTAAAATGTATCGGACATATAACTCGAAGAGAAAATAATGACATAATCAAAATGTTAACCTTCCACACCACTTCAAATAAAAGGTTAGGGAGGAAACACTCGTCGATATTGGAAAGAGCAATAACAGCTACTGAATATGAGAAAGCTGTTTTTGCAAAAAAACAATTTTAGTATCTGTCTATATATATATGAGGTATTATATACACTATTTACATTATTCGGACTATTTTCCTCATGTTCGTTGGCATATTTATTACAACGTTTCGGCCGTTGGAATGTCGAACTGAACTCTTTATTCCTCTCACTGGGGTAGACTGTTCTAGTTCCGCGTGGTACGTTTAATGGATGTTAGTTATCGGTTATCTCCTGTTAATTCCCTTCTCAAAGTTCTCCACTGCCTTAACCGGGTATTTGACATTTAAACACTGTTTGGGTTCTGTCACTGGATCTAACCAACGCCTTTATCCACTGTGCCATGTGTCCTTGTGTCATTTTAAGAGAGAGATTTTATAAATTTCACCTGAAAGCAGAACTGGCTGGTCGATCAATGATTGCTAAAAGTTTCCATGTAGGGAAACGACTATTTTGACTATTACCACTGCTTTCATCGTACTTCTACAAGATTTTCATTGCAATTACACAAACCTTCATTCTATGACCACCAGCAATATTGACGTAAATCTTTATTAGTTGACGCATTGCAACCATTCTATTTATTTGAAACGGTATTTCTCTCCTTTTACTTCTGCTTTCTTGTCGCCGCAACTTAACAGTCCGTCAGTTTACTACAGACATTATTAAACAATTAGTAATTTGATCTTGGATCTGTATTAGATGACAGTTTAGCAAATCTTATTAGTGGTGACGGTTTCTTTAAACTTAATTTCCCTCTGCGGAAAGCAACTAAAATGTTTAAATAATACTCAGAAATAAAAATGTCTGACATTAAATTCATTCTCTAAGCCATGTTTCTATTTATAAATTCCATGTTTATAAACACTGAATAAAGAGAACCTCCTTCCAAACAGTAAAAACGGCACGAATGGAAGTATCGTGCAATGTCTATATTATTCAAATGTCTATAGTATTTGGCATAATTATCACATCATATTGAACACTCTTCAAATAAATAGCCTTCTAAGAAATTTCCCATCAACACGTTTGAAAGGAGAATAACACATGAGATTTTGTAATGTTGTGGCAGAAAATAGTAAAACAGTAAAGCCTGCTGTTTTCTGAACTTAAGGCTTCATGCGTAGACCAAGTTCCTGGTACCTATTTCGCATAACAGAACATATATAGAAAAATATCTTTGCCATTTTCTGAAATGACAAATTTTCACTGGAAATTCGAAACGCCCTTGAACTGATAGAGATCCACTGACAAATATCCTTATGTCAGTGTAGAAGACGTCTATAAAAAATCCAATATTATATAAAATCGTATGACAACGTTTCCTTCCGCAATGTGTTTATATTGGTAAGTATGAAATCACACACACAGACAAACACAAACAAACACGCATATATTATAGATAAGATAGTCGACGGAATATAAATCTGATAAAAACCATGTGTTCTGGAATGGGTTTATAGTGGTAGGTATAAGACACACACACACACACAAACACACACACACACAAACACATACATACATATATATATATATATATATATATATATATATATATATATATATATATATATATATATATATATATATATAAGATAGTCTACGGAATAAAAATCTGATGAAAACCATGTTTTCTGGAATGGGTTTATAGTGGTAGGTATAAAATCACACACACACACACACAAATATACACACACACCTATATATATATATTATATATAAGATAGTCTACGGAATAAAAATCTGATGAAAACCATGTTTTCTGGAATGGGTTTATAGTGGTAGGTATAAAAACACACACGAAGGCTCAAACACGCACCAAATCATATAATTCCACTGTTAATAATATAGTGAAATATATAACGAATAAATGTAAAAATGAACGACTTCATTTTGCTCACAGAACAAAACATTGTCTGATAGCAAATCTCCCCGACAACATATATTCACCTGGACACGTTTGGAGCAGACCGCTTGAATATATACCAAACAAAAGGAGACTCTCATACCAAGAAATGGAATAGTGAAAAACAGACGGCAACTATTCTGTCATGCTAAACCTCATTGGTTACGCGAATCTCCTGACAAGATGTCGATCACCACGTGTAGCAAGATGCACTGATAAATCAACGGCGATCTTTCTTTGCCCTCCCTGACCGCACGTCTCCAAGTTTAGATGTTCACATGGCGATTCACTCTTGGATGTTGCATGATGCAAGCACGCCCGTCAGAAAAGAGATGGAAAGTAGAGGTCCAGATGACACTTCGAAAGCTACTGTTAAGAGCAGGTTGCATTCTCACGCAAGTAAGGAAGAAAATAAAAGAAAGAAAGAAAGAAAGAAAGAAAGAAAAAAGAAATAAAGAAAGAGATCATGTAATATGATCTGAAGGGTTATTTGAAAAGAAGCTGAAATGTTGCAAAGTAATCAAGTGGGTAGGACCTATTAATCGTTGGCAAAAGGACAAAAACAAAAGTGATTGCCTGTTACGTAATATATTTTCTTTTATGTGGCGGGGTAACCAAGATAAATTCCTGTAGGAGAAAGTAGATATTAGAGGAGATAGAAATGTTATTTTCACGGATGGATACTGAGAACACTATGGACTTAATATATGAGAAAAGCCGAAGTTTCAAAGGAAATGGAGACTATTGTGTTTTACGGAAAAATATCACATTTTGCAATAAGCCTTTGAATATATTTTCTAATGTATTATGATAATAGTTGTTCAAAATATATGACTCATTCCAAATGATTAAAATGTCCACTTTGTTAATTTTATATCAATGTCTGTTAGTATTTAAAAAATGGTACTTGTTTTTTTTTTTTTTTAATGATTTCAAGATTGGTCAACATTAACAGAACATGGAGTGAAGGATCCAATTGTGACCTGACCACACGTCGATAGATTCTGAAATTCCAAAGTCAAGTTGCTACACGACGTCAATCCTCGATCTACAATCAACATCTCAAAAAAAGGAGTCGTACAAATCCCACGTCAAAGAGTCAGAGACATATCTAAGGTAATGAATGGCAGCATTTCGACCATATTGGACCGTCTCAAGAAAATTGTCAAAGTGAAGAAACTCGATAAATTCGTCCCAATGTTTAGAAGTATGTTGGAATCTGCATCTGGGAAATTCGAATAATCTATGTCCTTATCGAATCGCGATTTGTGATGACAAAGGGATCCTTTATGATAATCTTAAACGGTCTCATTAATGGCTTGGTCATAACGAAGGACAATTCCCAAAACCGAAATTGCTTAACAGAAGATTTTTGTGACTGTCGGGTAATCCACCATTGGTTTTATCCGTTACAGCTTTCATTACCGAAGTTTAAATGCCAGTAACTTGATGTAATGCACATTCAGTGAAGGTAAATTACAAAGGAAGCTGGTTAGGTGACTAGTTTAGGTTCTGCTTCATAATGGATGACATCACAGAAGTTCAGCGACTTGGGATACGAGACTTTGCCACATCTACAGCAACTTCGCCTTGATCTCTCGCCTGCTAACAATTTTTCAAACATCTTCTTTAAGTCAAAAGAGATTCCTTTACAAATAAGATGGAGAAACGGCATTCAAAGATTTCTTGGCGTTTAAACATTTATGGTTTTATTTTAAAGGTGTAAATAAATTTGAATTCGATGGTAGAATGCAGAAATGTCCAGGGTTCCTGTTTCGATTGAATTAAACATTTAATAGTAAATATATATATTCTTTACGTGAAATGAGTGAAAAGAAATAATCTACTAATACTCTGGTAAGTTTCACATACCTCAACCCAAAAGCAATAGTCTTTATACAATACGTTAACAGTGCAACAAGCAATTGAGCTTTGGCATCTAAATCAGCTATAATTTTACGCTACCATGGGCAATGCTCATGTCAAGCAGTTCTGAGTAAACAATGTCTTACATGCTCAAAACAAACAAGAAAAAATAGATTCTCTTCTGACTTTTACATTAGTATCATTCATATATAATGTAGTGAGGAAAGCTTATAGAATCCACAAAAGGTAAATCACACAAACAACTTTGATAAAATGAGACACATAACACTATGTTATACTTTGTTGCAGTTAGATTCATTTCTGATTCATTCTGCATGCCAGCTGGATGTGAATGCTATGAAGGCAGAGAAGAAAATTAAAAAAAAGTTATTTTCTGCACATAGGCTCCAATCATCACATCCAGTCCATGAAGCACGTGCTTCCAATGAATGTAACACTGGCCAATTGTGAAAATTCCCAACAAAAAGATATCTCTGGGGGACTGCCAAATCGGCTTAAAAATTGTTTGGCTATCCTAAGTTTTGATTGGGCCAAATAAACATCAATGGTAAAATTTCATGCACGAAGAGAAAACAAATGTTTTTGATGAAAAATTGTCTTTTGTCAGGCATATATATATATATATATATATATATATATATATATATAAAATCTTGGGTGAAGGTATTTGTTGGTGTTTTGTAGTAGTTGGCTATATATATATATATATATATATATATATATATATATATATATATATATATATATATATATATATATATGTGTGTGTGTGCGTGTGTGTGTGTATAGAGAGAGGGAGAGGGGAGGGAAGATTTCAATATTTGGAGAAGATATAGTGGCAGAAAATGGGAGATAGAATAGAATTGAGTTGAAAGCTATAAGGGAAAATGTCAAGTCGCTTGCCCAAAGAGAGAGAGAGATAGAGAGAGAAGGAGAGAGAGAGAAGGAGAGAAAGAGAAAGAGAGACTGAGAGAGAACAAGAAGAGAAAGGAAGAATCCATTTTAAGCTACAACTAAAGAGAGACGAGTGTGCATGTCTGGCTAAATAGAGAGAAAACGAATGTGGGAGGGAAAGAGAGACAGGCTGAAATCTATGGAGAGAAAAATATCAGGAATCAGTCAAATAAAACGTGAGAGAGAGAGAAAAGAAAAATTAAGTAATAAAGCGAGAGAGTGTGAGAGAGCATTGAGATTTATGTAGAGGGAGAGAGAGGGGGGGTGGGGGAATATGAAAGAAGAGAACAAAATAAGAGGGTGAGAAGTATAACATATCCTCAGAGAGAGAGAGAGAGAGAGAGAAGGGGAAGAATAGAAAAAGAAAATCTAGAAGGAAATGAGAAATTCGATTGAAAGATATCTATTGAAAGAGAGGGTGGCAAGCATGACATATCTTCATAGAGAGAGAGTGTGTGAGCAGCATATGCTCAGAGAGAGAGAGAGATAGAGAGAGAGAGAGAGAGAGAAGAATAGAAAGAAAGAAAATCAAAGTAGAAAAGAGAGATTCGGTTGAAAATATCTATTGAAAGAGAGGGTGGCAAGCATGACATATCTTCATAGAGAGAGAGTGTGTGAGCAGCATATGCTCAGAGAGAGAGAGAGATAGAGAGAGAGAGAGAAGAATAGAAAGAAAGAAAATCAAAGTAGAAAAGAGAGATTCGGTTGAAAATATCTATTGAAAGAGAGGGTGGCAAGCATGACATATCTTCATAGAGAGAGAGTGTGTGAGCAGCATATGCTCAGAGAGAGAGAGAGAGAGAGAGAGAGAGAAGAATAGAAAGAAAATCAAAGTAGAAAAGAGAGATTCGGTTGAAAATATCTATTGAAAGAGAGGGTGGCAAGCATGACATATCTTCATAGAGAGAGAGTGTGTGAGCAGCATATGCTCAGAGAGAGAGAGAGAGAGAGAGAGAGAGAGAGAAGAATAGAAAGAAAATCAAAGTAGAAAAGAGAGATTCGGTTGAAAATATCTATTGAAAGAGAGGGTGGCAAGCATGACATATCTTCATAGAGAGAGAGTGTGTGAGCAGCATATGCTCAGAGAGAGAGAGAGAAGAATAGAAAGAAAGAAAATCAAAGTAGAAAAGAGAGATTCGGTTGAAAATATCTATTGAAAGAGAGGGTGACAAGCATGACATATCTTCATAGAGAGAGAGTGTGTGAGCAGCATATGCTCAGAGAGAGAGAGAGAAGAATAGAAAGAAAGAAAATCAAAGTAGAAAAGAGAGATTCGGTTGAAAATATCTATTGAAAGAGAGGGTGACAAGCATGACATATCTTCATAGAGAGAGAGTGTGTGAGCAGCATATGCTCAGAGAGAGAGAGAGAAGAATAGAAAGAAAGAAAATCAAAGTAGAAAAGAGAGATTCGGTTGAAAATATCTATTGAAATAGAGGGTGGCAAGCATGATATATCTTCATAGAGAGAGAGAGAGAACGAGAGAGAAGGAAAGAGAGAGAGAGTGAGGTAGAAAGAGAAATAGATAATAGAAAAAATAAAAGCGTTTGAATTAATAAATTTCATTAGAAAAAAAAGGACGACTTCCATTTTCTTCTAATGTTTTTTATTTTTTTTAGCTTCAATGGCTTTTTCTTTTTTTTCATTCTTGGACTTGATAGAAGTTTTCTTTATTTTTTTTTATCACGCGCGTATGGATAAAATGTCTGTTGCTAAAAAAATGCAGCTTGAATGTCGTGTGCAGCAATGACTGCGGGCGTCCATTTTTCCCGTTGTGGAAAAATTCCAAACAAGAATCCAGAAACTAGAGCTGCGTACATTTTCTTTCAGCAACTAAATGCATATCTTTGATTTACTTTTCTTAAAAAAAAAAACAAACATTCGTATTTGAGTTTAGTTTTAGAGAAATGAAACAGATAATTTAATGCTTCTTGTAGCCAGCCATTGCTTTGCTGAAGTCACCTCCATCCTCAGAAGGCGCTCAACATTTGCGGCAGTGAGAAAACCTGAGAAAACCTAAATTTTAACATCTCTTTATAGAAATCGTGAGGTATTATTAAAGTAATAAATTCGATCATTCATATAAAAAATCTTTGCTCGATAAAAATAAACAACTTCTTATCCATAAAGACGTTAAATATGCAACTGCTACTCTACCCCATGTTAGTCGAGGAACTGCTTAGACGTTGCGCCTCACATAATATACCCGGATATACTTTAGTTTTGTCTTGGAAAAAAATTGTTGTGATTGGGGCTAGCTTCCTTCATACAATATAATATCGCCTAGTTTTATCTATACACAATTAGGGAAGTTTACATCCATGTTACCTATTCGTATCAACAAGTGTTTTACTTAGCTAGAATGTTATGCGATTGCTTTAATCTACAAAAGTTAATACGGACTGATGTCATCTCATATAATAATGATGAGTTATCCGTGTTTCTTAAGAAAAACTAATACAGTGTAACCCGGATATAAGAGAAACTCGGATATAAGAGAAACCCGGATATAAGAGAGATCTTATCTGGTCCCAAATTAGAGCCATACTTACCTAAACAAAATAGACCAAACCCTGATATAAGAGAAACCCGGATATAAGAGACTTAGTCTCCGGTCCCGACAACTCTCTTATATCCGGGTTAAACTCTCCTGTTAAAAATCAAGAGCAGTTACGCTAAATACCAAGTAAGCCGATAAATAGGATTTGAATTAGGAGCTGTAGAATAGACATAAAAAAATCTATGTACACGTTTGGCGCTACATGATCCATAGTATCCCCCACTATCATTTGAGGGTACGATAATATACATCTTGTTACATAGAAAATGGGTATACTTGGCCTGCGTCTTTTTATATAAGTGGGCATACACTAGCTCAACCCCCGACCCCAAAATATATTTAAATAAGACAGAGTTTTCGGCTGTGGTATAATATTGGCTTTAGTATATATATATATATATATATATATATATATATATATATATATATATATCTTATATGATGATAAAATATAATATTACCGTATGATATATTTATGAGCAAAAACGTTCAATATAAAAGGGGGAGTGTACGTAAATAAAAAGTGGACAGTGAAGTCAGCACCGAGCAATTTAAATTCTGTTGCATGCAATCTTCAGGCCATGGGTTTTGGCTCGACTGTTCATATATATTGGTCTCATTACACACACCTCAGACACACACACACACACACACACACACACACACACACACACACACACACTTCATCTTTTTCTTCTTCTTCTTCTTCTTTACAAGCTTGTTTTTCTTGTATATAAGCTGTCTCCTTATTACTTGGACGTTCATACCTCTCCTCAAATCCCTATATTTGTAACTTTAAATACTATTTGTCTTTTTACTATGCATCCAACTCTCTGTTCTCCTATCCACTTACACACTTTCGTTAAGTATATTGTTTTTTTCCTTCAACATTTCCCGTAAGTGTCAAATTTTCTAAGCATTCTTTCCGCGTTATATGTATCAAGGCATTTCAATTGTATTTTTCTGATTCTAATTAGAAGCCATTTTTTTCCCATTAACCTTAAAACTTTCTTGTCATCACATCTTTCTTCCATGACATTCTCAGAATCCTTCGGTTCTGTTACTGCAAGTCTCCTTTTCCTCTCTGATAAAATTCCTCAGCATTCACCAGCATCATCATAAAGGAGGGCTGATATTACAAAGTATTATAAAACCTTTTTTTTTTGTTTCTAATGAACTTTTCCTGTTTCCTAATAATTGTCTTAGGTTTTCGAAGGCAGCTTTTGCTATTGCTTATACAGGGTCAGACATTAGTGACAATTGTTTTATCTAGCTATTGACTTATCATTACTTGGGAGGTATTTCTGCCTCAGATGTATACCTTATATGCTAGCAGATATGTAGACATTAACTTAGTGTCATTTATTAAGCATATTTTACTTTTGGCACAAGTATGGAACACCCACTGAAGACGGAACAAAGATCGTTAACCATTACTCCCCGCTAAGGCACCTTAGTTATTATAAACTAAACTTGGTTTAGTTTAGCACAGGTGCATATAATGAAGATCGAACTCAATACTCCGTAGTAATGACCAACCAGACTGACTCGTTAGCCATTACTATATGCTGTGCAGCAGATGGAAAACAGCTCCTTAACTGGGACTTCAGTTGTGTTTTATGTATACCAATGGAGTAAGTGAACAAGGATTACCTTACCTGTTGATCCGGTCGTTGGTTACATAGCGTTTTCGTATTTTTCATCTGTTCGATTCACAATTCATATTTTAAAATGAAATATAAAATGGTAAAAAAACTGTTAGCATAGAACTTACGGTTACATCTAACGATTTCAGCTGTAAAATGAAGGGACTGGCGAATATAGTACTGAGCTTAAGTTGATAAAGTTGAAGTTCCAAAGTCCATCTTCCACATCTACAAATCTAGCATTCGTCAGTGCATTGAATACGGTTGCTATATCTGGTCTGGTGCCCTTGCTATTCATCTCGAAGTTCTCGACAAAATCCAAAGAAGGATCTGCAATATAATCATTTCTCGGCATTAGTCACTTTCTCACAGGCGTGATATGGGTTCCCTCTGTCTTTTCTATGAATATTTTTATGGCAACTGCTTTGACGATCTTTTTTCCCTGGTGCCACGGCTACATGAATTTAAGCGTGCTAATAAATTGGCATCTAACTCCCACCATTTTACTGCTGAAATAGTTAAATGCAACCACCATTTGTACTCGAATAGTTTCTTTTCTTGCACTTCCCGACAGCAGAACTCCCTTCCGCTTACTTCCTTCCTACAATCTCCAAAAATAAATTCCAATGACAATCGCCATCTTCTGTTGCCTTGATCCCTGTTCATCTTTTATCTTTTTCCTCAATCCCCCCTTTACCCTGTCTTTTCTCTCACTTTTCTCTCATATTCACTCTCTGTAACCCTTTGCTTGTTCGTAGCACCCCCCGCCTTGCTTGGGATGAAATGTTCAAAGAAAAACAACAATTACCATAAAAGATTTATAATAAAGTCACAGTAACGGCGGTGGAAATTTAACTGAAGCTGAGATGCCTGATCAGGACCAATAACATTGCAAATTATTTTTTGTATATTTATTAGGCATCTCTAAATACATAGCAGAAGCACTGTATTGTATGAAAGCGAGACAGAGGGAAACAGTCAGTAACCTACCTTATGGGATGGTGTAAACACATGACAAATCAAGGGAAAAAGAGGGCTGATAATGAATTAAACGTTACCTGAAGTTACAAGGTAGGGGGTACGGTAGAGTAGTTGATACCGGCTCGGATTGAGGAATTGGAGAGCCGAGGTCGAATTTAGTCGAATCCATTGCATTCACTTACGTGCTATTACCCTTGAGAAAGGTATGAATCCTCTTCTTTTCCCCCAGCTATGGGTCAATAGCAGGACAGACCGGGTTCTATGGCCTTGGATGGCAATTGGTCTACAGCAAAAAGATATGGTAACCTACTGTCTCGTCAATCATGTATGGCGCATAAGCGACTGACTAAAGGTACAAACGTGTAGGATGCTGTGGAGAGCCATTTCCTAAAGGGAAATAGCATATAAAATAGTCATATAATACGCTTAGAAATATAATAGTAAGAAATACTTTAGTGTACTCACGAGGTAATCTCCGAAGATAATACCACCTCAGTATGGAAATAAAAAAATATAAACTGTTTATTTTTCTTATTTATTCTTGTGCCATTCAAAACCAAGTTTAGTAATATCGAGAAAATGCTATTATTCACTCAGTTTTTGACATTTGACCTTATATGTGACCTTTTTACAGAACTTAAGTGTGCTTTTATGTGGGCATTGATTGACAATTGTATTGATTTTCTTTTATTTCATGCAAACAGTCATATTTTAGTGACTTTAAAGAAAAATGGTTATCATCTATTTTCACTTTATATTGAATATTTTTAATATAAATACATAGCTTTCTTTTTTTTCGGTCAGTTCATATACATGTCGTGAAATTACAAATTATTGAAGACTAGCAGCCATCGCCAGCTGGTCGATCAGAAAAAAAGGGTTCAATTAGAATGGAGCAAAAACAGCATCATATTTAGATGTCACAGAGTCTATCTTCTTCAATTACTTTAAAATACTTTCATTAAAAAAAACATTTTAAATTAAGGCAGTTACTGATATAAAAGAAGTAGTCTGTATTTATTCAATCGAACGTAGCCGAGGACATGAATGGATAAAACAGGCAACATGAAGACCCACATCAAACCACAATTATTTTGAAGTTTTTGAAATTCAATTTGTAATTTATAAAGCAAATAGTTGAAAAATAAGAAAGAAACCAGTAAAAATCGCCATTTTTCGCTATTTACGCGGGTTTTCAATATATGCGTGTATTCAATTATTAAGTTACATTACTGCTAAACAATCAACTTATTGGTGGTTACAATTGAGTAATGTTTGTATTAGATTGTTTGAAAATTGAGGGAGTTTCCGATTTTTCGTTTTTCGCGGTTTTTACGCTAAACGCAGTGGCGTACAAATAAAAACGCGGTATCGTTGAGCTCGTCATGATATAAATGATAGGATTCATCGATTATTGATTTTTTTAAAATATCTACCTTTTTACACTACAAACCTATCTCTTACATTATAGAATGTATTTGCTAAGTTTGATCAAAATCGGTGGGGTTGACCTGGAGTGAAATATATCATACAGACAGACAGACACACAGACATCCTCTGTTTGATATATATATATATATATATATATATATATATATATATATATATATATAATAAAAAGAGAGAACCGTAAGATATATAATCCGGTGTTCTTATTGATATTATATTTATTTTTCCAAAACACTGCTCAATGTAAATTTACAGAACATAAATATTATAAATTAACTAATTTAAAATATGGTTTCAATTATGAGTTAACTATTATTAACAATTATTGTATCAATTATGAGTTAACTTTACTAACTATTATTGTATTAATTATGAGTTACATAATAACATAGTAATTCATAATAGATACAACAATAGGTAATAAAAATGAACACGCTACCACCCCTGTCTAAATGATTGGATTCCTCTGTATCCTTGGAAGCACAAAAAGTTATGAATTGTATATGCGTTTAAAAGACATTTATATATATTATGTTTAACGTTCTTTTTATAGATACAAGTATTTAAGCAAATGCTCTGTTTTATAATAAACAGTATTAAATAACATTTACCGGCCTGAATGTCCGAAAAATTTTCATAGAAAATTTTCGCTCTCCGACAGGAATCGAACCTGTATCCTATACGGAACCATCATTTCGCGTGATGTGCCTTAACCTTTTGGCCACAGATGAGCGTCTGGTTAGCAAGGTCGATTTTACTATCTTTAAACTTAAATCTTCCATGAATCTCTTCTATTCATATCTGCTCTAGCGTATCAAATGTAAACAAATGACGTCATATATTTTTGAATTGGACATAGTCCGACAATTTATTTAAAGACATTTATATATATTATGTTTAACGTTCTTTTCATAGATACAAGTATTTAAGCAAATGCTCTGTTTTATAATAAACAGTATTAAATAACATTTATCGGCCTGAATGTCCGAGAAATTTTCATAGAAAATTTTCGCTCTCCGACATGTACCTTAACCTTTCGGCCACAGATATATAAATATAATATAATATATATATAAATGTCTTTAAATAAATTGTCGGACTATGTCCAATTCAAAAATATATGACGTCATTTGTTTACATTTGATACGCTAGAGCAGACGCTGCTCTGTGGCCGAAAGGTTAAGGCACATCACGCGAAATGATGGTTCCGTATAGGATACAGGTTCGATTCCTGTCGGAGAGCGAAAATTTTCTATGAAAATTTCTCGGACATTCAGGCCGGTAAATGTTATTTAATACTGTTTATTATAAAACAGAGCATTTGCTTAAATATTTGTATCTATAAAAAGAACGTTAAACATAATATATATAAATGTCTTTAAATAAATTGTCGGACTATGTCCAATTCAAAATATATATATGTGTGTGTGTGTGTGTGTGTGTGTGTGTATAATGCAAATACATAGCTTTTCTTCCGTCAGATGATATCCATGTTGTGAAATTACCACATACAGGGTGTAACAGCAAAATTGTCCAAATCTTATTACAGAATAATTGGCCACCTTACAAATGTTTAATATCTAAAAACCACCAAACTAAGTTTCTTTTTTCGAGCTTTACAGATAATACGTTTAGTCATCTTGTCACAATTTTTTTCAAGGAATAAGTGAAAAACCATTTGAATTATTGAACTAGAAAGAGAACAAGTTAAAATCGTTTTGTGACGTTTTGTGTCAACCCGATTGTTTTCTGAACTAAACAGTAGTTAGAGGAAAATCATTCAGGCCTTCAGTAATGGTACTAATATTCATAGTCTGGCTTCCGTCTTCAAAGACCATTCAACAAAAAGAATGAACATTAAAGAGGAAAACTGGATCAGAAGATTACAAAAGGAAGAGGGATCATCATTTCAACTTGGAGCTAAAGAGATCAATTAGAAAAGATCCAACTCAATCCATTAGCCTTTTGACACGTTAGAGATGAGTTTTACCCATGACAATCCAAAGAGCAGTGAATAAAGACTTTAAAATGTATTCGTACATGAAACGTGTGAGGCACTTTATCAATTCAGGACAGAAAGTTAGATGGTTAGAGAGAGCGAAGATCATCTTGAATAAGTTTGAAAATTATCCTGGAATAATATTGTGGGTAATTCAGTTCGCCCGTTGCTAGTGACCTCTTATTCTCTCAGTCTCCTTACTACGCACGTACGCTGTCACGCCAACAACGCAATCTACGGTCTTCCTCCCAGACTCGCTATTTATGCCTGCGTCGGGGGCAACTAAAATTTGCATACGAGATTTACTTCTTGTTCGCCCGAGACTTCTGGTTTTATAAATTTAAGCTGGTTTGAATTCCTAGTCTTTTTTCCTTTTTTCCTTTGTATGATAATTTTGGATTAATCCATTTCTCTTTTAATGCCGGTCGCCATCTTTCAACAGGACCTGACACGCCAAGCAAATTCGCTTTGTGGGAAGTAAGTCTTCTCGTTCCTCACACACACACACACACACACACACACACACACACACACACACACACACACACACACACACACACATATATATATATATATATATATATATATATATATATATATGTGTGTATGTATATATGAATTTTATTTCAGTCCTCCATCAGCTTCCGATTCTTAGCTATGATTAATAATGATGAACATGTCATTTTCGTTTATGATCGATTTCATCACGATTCATCTGGTAAGCTGAGAGAGTACTTATAAATTCTTATTCTTCAATGTATAGTCCGACAGTGTTATAAAATCTCTGAGATATCCAGTAAGATATCTTTAATCATTTCCAAGATATAACGGGTCAAAGCTTAATCTAAGAATTATACAATTCTGCTGTTACATGTTTTATACAACTTGAACAATATACATGTATGTATGTATGTGTATAAAGGGAGACAGAGAGTGTTGCTATTATTGTACTACAGTCCATAAAATACAAACTGACGTAAAGAGAGGAATTAATAAAAGCTTATAATGAGGATATATAGAACAGATAACGGATGACATTAGAGTTAAAGTGGTTTCCATCAGCGTATATGAGGAAGCGTATATTAAGAAGATATTTAGGATAGATAACGATTGACCTTTACACTTGGAGATGTTACAATCGTAGTGATTGGGCAAGTGCGTATTACGCGGCAGTCTAGGATAGATAACATGACTTCAAAAATTGTTCAGCAGCTACAAGGCCTAATCTCTGGATAGAGGATTATTGAATGGATATGTTCTGAGGGTGTTTAGGGAGTGAGTTGCATATTACGAGGATACGTAAGATATATAATGATTGGTAATCGATTTGAAGAGGTTGAATCATTTTCCAAATGATTCATGATGAAGATCGGTCTCGCTAAACTTCTCATTTTCTCACATGGAGTCATAAGTTAATTCATACGTTTCACGTACGCATACCTCAGAAGTCCGTTCCACTTTGCAACTATTCCTAGGTAGAAGCTATCTGATAGGACCCAGTGGAATACGAAGGGAATTATCATCAGTTGACTCGGTCAATATGCTATGGCGCTCCTTTGCTGTGAACGTCTGGACTGGTGGAAACACATTTATTATGATTTTCCTAGTGTTCTCTTATTCCATTTTCCTACTGATTTTCTACCGTTTTTTTTACTGCTGTGTATCCAACGGATTTCTAACGAATTTTCCAAAGATTTTCCTACTGATTTTCTACCGTTTTTTTTACTGCTGTGTATCCAACGGATTTCTAACGAATTTTCCAAAGATTTTCCTACTGATTTTCTACCGTTTTTTTTACTGTTGTGTATCCAACGGATTTCTAACGAATTTTCCAAAGATTTTCCTACTGATTTTCTACCGTTTTTTTTACTGCTGTGTATCCAACGGATTTCTAACGAATTTTCCAAAGATTTTCCTACTGATTTTCTACCGTTTTTTTTACTGCTGTGTATCCAACGGATTTCTAACGAATTTTCCAAAGATTTTCCTACTGATTTTCTTCCGTTTTTTTTACTGCTGTGTTTCCAACGCATTTCTAACGAATTTTCCAAAGATTTTCCTACTGATTTTCTACCGTTTTTTTTACTGCTGTGTTTCCAACGCATTTCTAGCGAATTTTCCAAAGATTTTCCTACTGATTTTCTACCGTTTTTTTTACTGCTGTGTTTCCAACGCATTTCTAGCGAATTTTCCAAAGATTTTCCTACTGATTTGCTACAGTTTGTTTTTACTGCTATGTGTCCAAGTGATTTCTAACGAATTTTCCAAAGATGTTCCTACTGATTTACTAGTTTTTTTTACTGCTGTGTGTCCAAGGGATTTCTAACAAATTTCCCAAAGATTTTCCTTCTGATATGCTACAGTTTTTTTACTACTGTGTTTCCAACGCATTTCTAACGAATTATCCAAAGATTTTCCTACAGATTTACTACACTTTTTTTTACTGCTGTGTGTCCAAGGGGTTTCTAACGAATTTTCCAAAGATTTCCCTACTTATTTACTACAGTTTTTTTTTACTGCTGTTTTTCCAACGGATTTCTAACGAATTTTCCAAAGATTTTCCTACTGATTTACTACACTTTTTCATTCATTCGAGGTTTTCTAACTTCTACACGCCTTCTTTTTCGTTATTTGTCCAAATAATTTTTTCTGCCTCTTCTGATTGATAGAAATAATACAATTGTAATTATTATTTTCTATAAAGCTTTCTGATTTATCACATAATATATCCTTAACATTCTCAATGTTCTTCCTTTGAACGGCATCTGTGTTGCTTCAAACTTTTTTATCTTTTTATTTTTTAGGACATTTCCAGATATTCAGTGCCATATAAAGTATTAAATGTCTGGTGTACATTTTCATATTTCCAAGAATTATATCCTTCTTCCTATGTTTATTTCAACTTAGGTATTACATTTTCAATCGTTTTTCAGATAGGTAAACTTCTACACTTGTTTATTTTGATGTCTCCTATTTGTAATCACATGTCTTTTGCTCTCTACTGTGCCTGCCATATTTTAATAATTAATCTTTAATCATTTCTACGTACCTTCCTCTGTTACAATGTTTAGTATTTCTTTCAATTTTGCTTCCGAATCTCAATCAATACCGAATCAAAATTTCTATGGTAAGTGGCAATATTATTCCTTTCTTTATAAGGAAACTTTCTGAATAATAGGATCACAATTTTCGTGACTCCCTAGCCATCGTGGTATATCGACGTGTAGTATTCTTTATCCATTCGGTAATGGCAATACAATAGAATACCTGACAACCGGACTAAGGAGGCCTTCCGGATATGAGGAATTGGTTACAAAGTCCGGATAGGAGGGGTTATATTTAGATTAAAATAAAAGAACTGAACTGATATTTAACATTTATTTTCAAAGTTTTATAGTAAACAAAATAAGCTAAGGGTGAGTGAAATATAACGGGATTGATTTTAAGGAAAAAGAAATAAATAATGTTTCATTAAATTAAGTATGCCACGTATGCAAAACAAATAATGTAACGAGGATTGTTTAATCGCTGTTGCATGGTGATTCTTTCTCTTCTAATGTCATTCTCAACTTTTTCCGCATTTCGTTTTGCATTTTGTCTTTAAATTTTTTTTAACTCTGCATGCGTTATTTCAATCGTCATAGGTGAATGCTGGCTTTCTTTCCATAAAACAGACAAACTTTTCAATAGTTCTTTTCAATTTCAGTCCAGGTTTCATCCCAATCATGCATCTCGTAGCGATCTTGTTGCAGTGGGTCTCGTTGTCATCCTTTCGTCTTGTTGCCATCACCTTTCGCACCAATACAAGCCATTAGGGTCGAATAAGCATTAGCATATATCCAAACTAAATTTCCTGATAAACAGAAATTTAAGATTAGTTACATATCACCCAAATAGTTCAAATATACACATCAAAATCATGTCCGGATATGCGGGATTCCGGATATGAAAGATTCAGAATATAAGGGATTCCGGATATGAGGCTGTCCGGATATGCGGGATTCCGGATATGAAAGATTCAGAATATAAGGGATTCCGGATATGAGGCTGTCCGGATATAAGAGATTCCGGATATGAAAGATTCAGAATATAAGGGATTCCGGATATGAGGCTGTCCGGATATAAGGGATTCCGGATATGAAAGATTCAGGATATAAGGGATTCCGGATATGAGGCTGTCCAGATATTAGGGATTCCGGATATGAAAGATTCAGAATATAAGGGATTCCGGATATGAGGCTGTCCGGATATAAGGGATTCCGGATATGAAAGATTCAGGATATAAGGGATTCCGGATATGAAAGATTCAGGATATAAGGGATTCCGGATATGAGGCTGTCCGGATATGCGGGATTCCGAATATGAAAGATTCAGAATATAAGGGATTCCGGATATGAGGCT
Source organism: Acanthosepion esculentum (assembly GCA_964036315.1). Classification (NCBI taxonomy): domain Eukaryota; kingdom Metazoa; phylum Mollusca; class Cephalopoda; order Sepiida; family Sepiidae; genus Acanthosepion; species Acanthosepion esculentum. The sequence continues at coordinate 7,632,697 of OZ038485.1, read as the reverse complement.
GTCCGGATATAAGAGATTCCGGATATGAAAGATTCAGAATATAAGAGATTCCGGATATGAGGCTGTCCGGATATAAGGGATTCCGGATATGAAAGATTCAGGATATAAGGGATTCCGGATATGAGGCTGTCCAGATATTAGGGATTCCGGATATGAAAGATTCAGAATATAAGGGATTCCGGATATGAGGCTGTCCGGATATAAGGGATTCCGGATATGAAAGACTCAGAATATAAGGGATCCGGATATGAAAGATTCAGGATATAAGGGATTCCGGATATGAGGCTGTCCGGATATAAGGGATTCCGGATATGAAAGATTCAGGATATACGGGATTCCGGATATGAGACTGTCCGGATATAAGGGATTCCGGATATGAAAGATTCAGGATATAAAGGATTCCGGATATGAGGCTGTCCGGATATAAGGGATTCCGGATATGAAAGATTCAGAATATAAGGGATTCCGGATATGAGGCTGTCCGGATATAAGGGATTCCGGATAGGAAAGATTCAGGATATAAGGGATTCTACGTTACTAGCCATTTAGGAAATATTCGTTCATCATTAACCGAGTAGCTACTGTCTATTGGAATTTTAAAATCATCCCCTTGAAAGAATTTATCAAGAAAACAGTTTTCTAAAGTCCTGTTGCTGTTACCTCTCTTACCAGTATTGACAGGGTTTTCCTTCCTAACCTTATGCCTGATGTAGACTGAAACGTCAAGAGCTTTATTATGTTATTTTCTATTCCAGTTACATGTGATATTAAATAATTGTTTTTGGTCCTCAAATGTATTTTCTGTACAGGTTTCTTTTGGTACAGTTTTGGTGATTCTGTAGCGCCAGTCGACAAAGTTTGAAAAAGGCTGGTCCTTGCCGAAACATCCACGATTTATTTTCTCCAACACATTTTGTAACCATTGAGAAGAAGAGGCGCTTGTATACTGCTGAAATTTTATATATTTCTGAACGGTTCAGCACCATGTCAATATCTCTGTAAGTGATTTTAGGTGCATCTTTTAATTTTGTATTAATTTGGAGTGTTGGGCGAAATTACAAGGACATAACTGTACAAGTTTAGTTTTGTGGCGTTTATGGTTTCAATTTATTAAACACAAAATTTACGTTATAGACTACATGAACAACTGATGATTTTAATTTTTATTTCACTTTATTGTTCTTGTAGCATCGTTTCTAGGTAGAAGTGAGAAGGAGAAGAAATGGTCGACCGGTTGGCTAAAATATCATCTCCTTATGGTCGACTGACTCTCTAAAGAATCTTGGCCTGAGACGTATTTTGATCTTTCTAATTCTTGCAGCCGCCTGAGTGTCTTCGCGCCTTTTTTGTCCTGCATCAAAAGTTAAACAAAAGCTATGCCACGTGCTTCAAACCACTCACACACCATTTGGGTCATCAGAGTTCTAACCTGTAGTTTTGTCATTCTTGTTCAATCTGTAACATGAGTGAAGATCAAACCCGATTATCCTAACAGTGGTCCACGTGCGAAATTCCCTGGGAATCTTTTCAAAGTTTTCGACTTTTCTAAAATACTTGTCCTTAATTTGACAGGAAGGCATCCTAATATAGCCACCTAATTAACATTGAACTTGAAAAGGTTTTCAAGGGCACGCTGCTAAATCTGACGCTACGATAAAGGAGAAGCTTTTGTTTATTGTAATTTGCGAATATACTACACAAAATTTGGAATAAAATCACATCAGGAAGTTGATCTGAAATGAGATTTGCAGGCGTATTGATCGTCTCCAACACAATTTCGTGGATCGCCACAGAATAGAATAAAATGATAATTTGACAACGTCTACTATGAATGTCAATTCTCATAAATCCCCCAATGGAAACGGTAATGTCGATTGGTATTGACCTTAATGAAATATAATTTAATACCGCAGATTACAACAAGAGAGTGCAAGATTTAAATAAATGGCATTGCGCCTATGAGTGATGTGCGAATTGTATATGTCAGGGGAGTGGCTTGGGTTCTATCAAATTAAGAATTTCACTTAGAAGCAAGGAAATAATGAGGATTGGTCAAGAAAAAGGAAATAAAAGACAAGAGAAGAGAAACGCCGATCGAAGATATTTGAGAAGAAAGGCCAAGCAATCTCATTGGGATGACGAATTTTACTCAGGCTAAACAAAGTCATTTGTCTGCTTGTCTTCAGAGACTGTCTAAAATGTGCAAATAACGCCAAAGTGACAACTTCGACAAGAATTGGATAATAGGAGAAAAAAAAAACTTTTTAGAACCTCCCTTTCACTAAATTCCCGCCAACCAAATTTGGTTAACTTTAATTCAGAACGATTGGATAGCCAAAGAAACATTTGTGACTTCTACCTAAACCTTGCTGGACGCAATCGAGTCCATCGGTTCATAAACTCTATTAACAATCTTTCTAGAAGATCAAGTTTATGTGATATGTTCATAGTATTTGCGGTCAATATACTTGTATATATTCACTTTACCATGTCGCTGTAGGACAATGGTTTGTTTCTCACAGACAACGTTTCTGTTTTCTACTACTATGCTTTCGTAAGAATGTGGTACACCCCGGTATTCATCTTAGAGCTGTTGCGGAGGAAATATTTGGATTCGTGCCTTTCCTGTGATGGTGAATGCAGCAGAATATGTTGAAACTTGACTTAAGTTCTTGGATTTAACTTTCTGCGACAATGGTATTTTAATAAGACTAACAGAGATAAAATATGCCACTTAACTGATTGATGTTATATTCAGCAAACCGACCCCAGAGTTTTGTAGACGAACCTTTTTGTATCTGTCTATATTTCTGAGCTGAGGTATTATGTACACTATTTACATTATTCGGACGATTGTCCTAATCTTTGTCGCCATACTTATTACAACGTTTCGGCTGTTTTACGCTCCGGCCTTATCAGGTGGTTGGAATGTCGAACTGAACCCTTTATTTCGCTCAACATATGGAATCAGCACATATGCCACAAAATTCTCTTGAGCCGACCAAGGATAGAAATGAATACAATATAGGAACCTATAATAAGGAGTGCCAGAGAAAAGCAATAATAACAACAAAAATTACAATATGAGCTCTGGTAAAAACATGTAGATAACAGCAAAAATTGCAATATGAGCACTGGTAAAAAAGGTTGCTGAGACATTAGGTTTATAATACCCAGAAATCCATACTCAGATGTTTTCAAGTATACATAAATACGTTGGTTAGATCCAGTGACAGGGCCCAAAATGTGTACGTTCAATACCCGGTTAAGGCAGTGGAGAACTTGCTGAGGGTAATTAACAGGAGATACTGATAACTGACATCCATTAACCATGTCACGGTTTCCTTGTTTAAGTTGGTGAATTCTGCCATAATCCTTGTCTTCAGCTTATCCTTTGTGTCACAAAAAGTTTTATTGGTGCCTCCGATCATGTGCGTCCCACACATAATAATCAAGACGATTGCAGTCTGGGGAGTTAGGTGGCCAGATGTAATCGGTTATGTGGCCGCATATATTGTCTTACAGCTATGACTGAGTTTCCCTGCTTGTGTGGCATACTGCAAAGTCCTGTTGGCAGACATAGGGTCTAACAACAGCTACCCTATTGACCCAGAGCAGAACTGCCTTCTCGAGGCACTTGATGTAGGCCTCCATATTTAGTCTGATACCCTCATCAACACATTCGGGAGGTCTTTTCTTATCAGAACGATCAGAGTTTTCTGATCTGCTGTATCTTCGTAATCACCACCTGACTCATCTAACTCTTTCCGAATCCACTTCACTAACACCCAAACACCGAAATATTCGTATTGACGTTTCCAGCGCGAATGCCAAGCAGTACAGCATGCCGTTTCTGCGTAGGGAACTGCGTCATGGAGCTTTTCTTCTCACAAACAGTGCTCAACTGACTCTACTATACAGTGCAGTCGACAAAATCAAAATCAATTAACACGCATGCGCTAAATTAAATATATAAATTGGCGACAATTTACCTATCACATATATATTTTTAAGTTTGATAATTCTGATCATTAATTCATAATCAGAATACTTCTTTTACATCCATATATATCTGAGGAAGGTCGATGAGCACAACGGCCTTAGGCGTCTGATAATAACAACAAAAATGAGGACATTAGTCCTAATGCAAATCAATGTAAATAATGATAATTCCTCATTCCAGAAATACAAATGTCCTTGTATTTTATTTATTTCCATACAGCAAACTCTATTACGAACCCGTTTATTCACAGACATGTTTACGTTATTGCCTGATCACTTTAGAAATTAAGGTAGAAATAAAGATATTTACATTTTTTAGGATCTTATTTGGAAACTGGTGCATCACAATCTTCTTTGCTACATTTAATTTGTGTTTAACTCTAAGCTGAGTAATTAGCTATATGTTCCAATCTTGAAAGAAAACTTTTTTGACAATGCTATAGTCAATACACTTATGCCAGTAACACTGTTGCTTTTATTTCTTGATAGTTTTTATATACCTTTTCCGCTATCAATCATCATGTCCTTAAGAAGTTATCGAACAAAGAAAGGATACATTAAAACAACAGAAATAGCAGCTTGTCATATTTTCGTAGTGTTGAGAGGATGCCATAACATTCAGCACGCCTCCCAAAATATTGAACGAGTTAACTCCTAAAAGAAAATATCAAAGACGTTCAAAGAAGTATCAGACAAGCTGTTACATTTTCTTGAGAGCTTCGTGACAGTTAAAGAATGATAAGATCTGAAATAACATCATACCATTAAAAGCCCTTTCTGTATAAAGCCCAGTTCTGAATAGACAAGAAAAGGCCTGTTCCAACAAGAGAATGAAAGGTGAATTCTTCTGCGCGATTGGTTGGAATTTTTTCGACAGTCTCTGTGCATTAGTAACACCACGAGGAAGAATATATCGTCTAAACTACCATTTTCTTCCCATCTGTAGCAAAATATGAAGTAAACAAGCTGCTACTCTGAGTAAAATAGCCGTATGATTGATATTTCGACAAATCAGATAAACGTTTTCGTATTGTTTTTCATTAACACTTTCGATATCATTTGGTGGCATATGTTATTTCCAGAAGTTCACTATGAAAACCAAACATTTAAAATGTTTTAAGATGAAAATTATTTTAATAAACTATTAATAAACTATTTTAACAAATACTGAAATACTTAAAATGTTTGAAATAACACAATTAACATTCATTCAACAATGCTTCTTGCCTTTCAGATGAGGATTGAGGGCAAAAAAGCTCTTATAACGGGAGTATTAATTCTGGCATATTCAACAAAGCCTGGTAGTTCGGAGAGTCGAGATCAGACTGATTTAGAATCACAAGAAAGCTGCACCCCTCATTGTTGCGATATCTTGACGGAGTCGTCGATCTCATTCGTGATTTACGTTTTGAACGATGATGGAAATGCCAAAAATTCTAGGATTACCTCATCCATAAAGCGAAACAGTGATTGTATGGAAAAGCATAGTCTTATTTGCTACCAAAAGATTTCTTCTGATTTTGTACCATTATAAGTACCAAGAGATAAATACCGTATCAAGAAATATACTGAAGTTCATACACATGATGTTGGGATAAAAATGAATTTACTACAATATTGTATAGATGACGGGGAGGGATGACGTCACATAGACAAGCAAATCCGAACAAGGTTAACAATGATTGATGGGATCCATATAAAGTGACTGGAATGGAACAGGTTTCCCGTCCAAGATACGTAAGCTCCAGTGTCTCTAAGTTGTATGCCTTTTTATAATAAATTTAACCGGATATAAGGTCCGTGAGTCACTCCAGGTAATGATGCATGGTGTGGGTGATAGGAAATAAAAAGATAGGTGCTATAACTTGATGAGAATAAGGAGGCTAGATAAGAATTGCCCTTCGATTTGAAGATTGTAGATGTTCAGGAAAGCATACACGTAGGAGTCTGAGTCCACACACATACAAACACAAACACGCACGTATATATATATATATATATATATATATATATATATATATATATATATATATATATATATATATGATTGACACCAAATCGGTTGGGTTTCGATCCTGGCTTGAGACATTCGGATGTCTAGTCGCACCGAGGAACTGTAATGTCTGCGCCTGGTTAGCAATGTCTAAATTATTGTTTATAAAATACAAATCCTTGAGGATCTCTCCTGAATGATTATATCTGCTTACGAATATATATATCTGGCCACTCCAAATCCTCCAGTCACTTGGATCAGCATGCGTTATGCAATACACTCAGGTATTGCATAGAGGCAAACAAAAATGCAATTTTCAATTAATGAGAATATATATTTTTCATGAGAGCTGACCCTCATATTGAATTCATTTCAAATTTGCTGGATCAGCTTATGTTAAGGAGTCTCCCCTTTTCACACAAATGGACTCACCCAAGGTATACATATACTACTACCAGTGGATACTCGGATAGTCTGCAACAGAGCAGACGGCGACGTCTTCTCTGTTCGACGGTCGAACTCTCTGACTCTGAGCAGAGAGGAACCCGGACGAGGCTCCGCCGAAGGGTAGAGTCTCGTTCGGGCTGGTTGACCAACACGATCCCGTTTATACGGGATCTACGGGCATTTTTTGGCCGAGCCTACGGGCTCGGGAATACCCCACAATAAACCCGGACTTGTGCCACATCTATCCCTCGTGGGGGGGGGGGCAGTAAATACTGTCTGCAACAGAGTAGACGGCGAAGTCTTCTCTGTTAGACGGTCGAACTCTCTGACTTTAGGCAGAGAGGAATCCGGACGAGGCTCCGCCGAAGGGCAGAGCCTCGTTCGGGGAGGTGGTCTAACCCGATCCCGTTTATACGGGATCTACGGGCATTTTTTGACCGAGCGTACGGGCTCGGGATTACCCCACTTTAAACCTGGCCTTGTGCCACATCTATCCCTCGTGGGGGGGACAGTAAATACTGTCTGTAATAGAGACGGGTAGCACAAGAGTCACCGTTACCGAGCACGTAGACTCAGTAAGGTGTTATGCCACGATACTTCAATACCAAGACTGTATATATATTATGGCTACTAACCCGCATTCCTGGATCTACTAACCCGTATTACCAGTTTGTATTATTACGTTAATATATTTATTTTCCTTTTCCATTCCTGGCGTTTGTTATTCATTGATATCGGATTTCATCCCGGAATCTACAACAGTTATGTACGTTCCTTTGTTCAATTTTTTTAATGTCATATATACTATTTCTTTAACTAGGTCTGATTATTTAATTATTTACATTAGAATATGAAAGTGAACAGATATGAATGGTTCGAGAGACAGGGAAAAATTTTCGTTCATAAGGCACTATTCAATTTTGCTTGATCGGTGACGCACTCCGTAACTCAGTCAGTATAAGAATGCGGCATCTAACAACGGTTTCTCCTGCCAATGGTGACGCAAGTTCGAACCCTATAACAGAGCGCATAGTTTTTCTTAATATGATTTCTCGAATAGTTAAGACGATAGCCGAAAATTAATAAATATACTATTTAATAAATAATCGGAGCCACTACACAAATATGGGTATCGACTATAAGTAACTTTAAGTAATATATATAAAATTCAGGGTAAAATTTCTGACTGACGCGAATTCAGCCGGTTTTCGATTTTAGCCAGAGGCAACCGGACGTCTAGCCACACTGATGAGCTGTGATACAGCGAAACAGTCTGTCTGTGGATGACAATATATATGCTCCTGAAAAATTTATTTCGGTTGAGCTCTCTGGGGAGCATGTGTGGGTTTGTAAACAGTCACTATTACGGCTAATATTGCAAGACTCTTCGGTAAATCGAATCGAGTTCTCTCAGTCACTGTGTGTTTATCTAAATATAAATACGCTTAAATTCACATTCTTCTCTGCCGTGCGCCAACGGCTTCAGGGTAAAATTTCCGACTGACGTGAATTCAGCCGGTTTTCGATTCTAGCCAGAGGCAACCGGACGTCTAGCCACACTGATGAGCTGTGATACAGCGAAACAGTCTGTCTGTGGATGACAATATATATATATATATATATATATATATATATATATATATATATATATTCTTTATGAATACATTATCCACTAAAACGTCAACTATATACACTACACAACTGGCAAACAAAAAGCACAAAACTAATTACGAGCTCAAAAATAGATTCCACAAAAAACGTCCAATTTAATTTTATTTCTCTTTCAGGAGAGACACAGGAGTGTCAATAAAATCCTAATTTCTCATCTATTTTCCATCATGCTTCTGTTTGGCCTAAAGGACTAGCAATGTACAATTAATGTTATAATTAATTTTGTATTTTTATTATCATAAAACTAATGTTACATATGTCACTCCAATTTCTTTCATAGGCCTATCTATCTATCTATCTATCTATTTGTCTGATAATAAATATAATTTTATGATGTGGTATGTTTGTGGATAAAAGTAGTTAATGTCTGGGATAGATCACGTGTAAAAGTATTTAAAGTGGACATTGAGGTCAACGTCAAGCAGCCACAGTTGGGTTTATGCCTGAATTTACAGGCCTGGTGGTTGCTTTCAAGCACCAAACGTAATGTGGGCTTCCCATGCTGGCTTCACTGTCCCCTTATATATATATATATATATATATATATATATATATATATATATATATATATATATATATATATTATAAATCAACTGATTTAAATGTTTTTTTCGCTACATAATAATAACCATGTTTCAAAAATGGAAGCTAAAAACTTCGAATTTAATTTTGTAATTAAATTAAAAACATTACCCTCCATTTCATCTTCAAGGGAATTTTGGAGTAACTTATTTTTTAAATTTACTGAGTTTTAAACGCACATATAAATTCATAATTCAGTGTTTCCAAGGATACAGGGATACAGGATACAGGGAAATCCAATCATTCAGACAAGGGGTGGTAGCGTGTTCATGCATTTAACTGATGTCAGAATTCGTTGAAAAATACATCCCTACCCTCTCTAAACTTAACACCTTTTTCGAACGTAACTAATAACTGATACAACAAAAGTTAATAAAAATGAACACGCTACCACCACTTGTGTGAATGATTGGATTTCTCTGCATCCTTGAAAACACTGAATTGTGAATTTTTGCCGTGCCTTTAAAACTCAGTAATCTTTTAAAAAAATAAGTGACTCCAAAATTCACTTGAAGATGAAATGGAACTAATGTTTTTAATTTAATTACAAAATGAAATTTGAAGTTTTTAACTTCCATTTTTGAAACATGTTTATTAATGTGTAGCGAAAAAAAAACATATTTTAAATAAATTAATTTATAATATTAATGCTCTGTAAATTTACATTGAACACTAGTTTGCAAAAATATAAATAAATAATATCAATAAGAACCTCGGATTATATGTCTTACTGTTCTTTCTTTATATATATATTTTTTGTCATCCACAGACAGACTGTTTCGCTGTTTTACAACTCATCAGTATGGCTAGACGTCCGGTTGCTTCTAGCTAGGATCGAAACCCGACTGAATTTGCGTCAGTCCGAACTTCTCCCACTAAGCCGTCAGCGTACGGTACAGGATGAGGGTGAATTTTAGCGTGTTTATTTTTTTAGATTCAGATAAACACACAGTGACTGAGAGTGACTCAACTCTGTCGAAGAGTCGTGCAGTATTAGCTTAAATAGTCACTGTTTAAAAATTCACACCTCAAACCAGAGGGCTCAACCGAAATTAATTTTTCAGGATATATATATATATATATATATATATATATATATATATATATATATATATATATATATATATATATATATATATGATTAGATCACTAGGTCCCATATTTTCACAATTAATATTACTAGTGTTAGTTCTGTGCTAATAGTTTATTCTCTTCCTCCACTCACTTATAGAACACTGTTCCGTCTTTTTGCTTTCGTGGCAATATGATTTTCAAATATTTAAATCTAGTATTAATTATCATCTTCTGTCTTTTTGAATCCAGTTCTGTTATTGACCTCTGTGTTTCTTTCGCTCTCAGTAACCTCATGCATTGTAGTGGATTTCCTGCCTTGATAGATGAAATTATTAAAGGAATTATTACAGAAATTATTAAAGGAATTATTACAGAAATTTTAAAAGATATTATTAAAGAAATATATCTCACAGATTTATCGCTTTGTTCTTATTTTCTGATTCTCTATTTCATCATTACAGGAAATCTTAAACGGAAGCGCTTAATTTACTCTTCGAACTTTATGAACAATGGCATCCATCCGTATTATATCTGCTCAAGGCTCAATTCCTGTTTAGATTTCATAATTATGTGCATCAACCTTTTAGGCTATCACTGGGCAGAAACCCTCTAGAATTCTCTTGACTGTCACACCAAACCTTCAATAAGTATTTGAAATTGATCAAAGTTCAGAGATTCTGAGTAAAATACATTTTGAAAGCTTTTGCAATACGGTTACGATAATACAATGGGCAATGAATATGGATATGACAATTCTGTATATAGACATGAGTGTATTTAGAAGTTACCTTAAATAGAATCTTTTTTTGGTATAGCAATGCAAATTGGTGTTAGAGCATTTTATCACAAAATTAAGAGTTAAGCATTAAAATATATGTTTAGTTTACTTCTCTGCCTCGTTGAACCACAATCAGTACAGAGATCAATGCTAGAGTAGACGCCGCAAAGTTGCTTACCTGACTTGTGGGAAAACACAGTCTATTGTAAAAAGGTTTGTGTGTAATGACAGCCTTTGTAACTTTGATTAGCTTTTCTCTTCAGGGTCAGTGAGAAGACGTGTAACGCATTTCATCAATTTATTAATATTTCCTTTCTAGAAAGTAAAATTAGTTTACACAAATTTCGACTTCTACTTAGCCATCTTCATTTTTTTATATATTATAAAGGTATAGTTAAATATCTGTACGAACTACAGCTGTTATTAAGGCCGCGCCCATTTATTTGTTAAACCTTCATAGAAATGGCTTCTCTTTTCATAAACATAATGCAGTTTTCTGAAAGATCATCGAATGTAATTTGTCGATCCGCTTTCCAAATTTGTATTGCGCAAACCAGAATAATACCAAAAAAAAACAAACAAAGAAAAAACACAATTATGACTTGCCTGAGGAAAAATACGAAAACGCTTTCAGGAAAAGCCGGGTGCGCTCAGCCCCTGGATCTATTGTGGCGCAAAAGAAAATTAAAATAGATTTTATTTGCTCCCGGTATATTTTTATTAAAGAAAAACAAAAATAGATTTTGAAGGGAAAATATTCTGTGATATTGATTATTCAAAGCATGCATTTTTTTACTTCAACAGCCATTAATAATAAGGGAGAAATTACAGTCTTACACCAAATGGTTAAAAATTGTAACTGGTACTATTTAAGATAAATCCATATAATTGAAACGGATTATACACATCCATTTTTCCAAGACGAACTGTTTTTCTTTTACTTATATTATTTAAATTATTCGGACTTTTATCCACATCTTCATTGCCATATTCACAACGTTTCGGCCGTTGTACACTCCAGACTATTTTAGGTGATTGAAATTTAAAAATCGAACCCTTTATTTCGTCCACGGGGGTAAATTGTTCGTGTTCCACGTGCCATGCCTCTTACGGATATCTGAGTTATTTCACTTTAACTCAAATCTCCATGTTTTTTTTTTGTTTTTTTGTTTCACCACTGCTGTAGCCTGGTATTGAACTCAGAACTCTTTGGGTCTATTCACTGGATCTAACCAACGTTTTTATCCACTGGGATATGTGTTCTCAAGAAGGCCGGAGCGTACAACGACTGAAACGTTGTGAATATGGCAATGAAGATGAGGATATGACTCCGAATAGTGTAAATAATACAAGTAATCATAATACCTCTTCTCTGAGATATAGACAGATGTTTATCTCATGTTCTTTGTTAAAATCTTTTTTTCGGGTCTATGGATCACGTAGAAAGCCTAATCAAATAGAATTGAGTTAAAATGAAATTATTAAGTTCACTATATGAATCCGTATATTACTAAATTCTTATGGGTTTAATAACCGGGTTTACTGCTCTCTCTTGACTTGGCTGGCAATCTAAGAGAATCGCAGCTCTGAATTGAAAACAAAGGAAGAGGCAATGAGAAATTACTCGCCTATCATTACCGCGAAGTATTCTTCATGTTAATTCAGAGATATTAAAGAAAAAGGATCTGTAGGGAGCCAATCTCCTCTACATCCTAAAGAGACATGACTTTAAAAAGGCAACATTTCTATATGTCTAATAATGATGCTTACGAAAAGGTAGATTCCGGCAAGAAATGGTTTGGACGTGTGTAGCTAATAACCAAACAAATTCTAAATTGACATATAGATCTGACTAAATGATATCAAGCCACGCAAGAGAAAACGCGGTCAACATCAAAATTGGTATGCCAGACGAAACTGTTTGAGAGCATGCAAACATAAAATCAGTGATGGTCATCTTTTCTTACGCTAATAACGCCCAGGGATTGTCATTGATACAATTAGTGACATCAGCATTTACTTTGAAGTCTGTTACCATCATAAAAATTAAACGGGATTCAAATGTAAATATTCTCCGAAATTGAACGGTCATTACTGCTATTTTAAAATTAATACTCATGATTTTTCCTGATGGTGTCCTGTTTATTAATCATTTCATTTCAAGCAAGCCAATAAAGTCTCTAAGACGCAACTGGTAACGAAGTGTAAGAGAATAAGTAAAAATTATGAGAAAAAGAAAAAAAATATTTAAAAACAATAAAAGAACAAAAATTAAGAACGACTGATTTCGCAATTAAATTTTTGAAGATTAAATTTGACTGGAAATTTAAAAGCAGCAAAGGAGTTCCAGAAACGAGATAAAAACTGTTGACATAGAACTTATGGTTATTTATTTTATGAGACCTTATCATTAGTCTGGTAGTACGCTTAAATTCATAAGGTCTAGTTAGCAAAGAGGAAAGCTTATTGCAACAAGTCCCATTAAATATTTATAGAAAAAGGTACAGCTACTGTAACGTTGCAGGTCAGATCAAACGCTAGCTTTATTCGCAGTCACATGCCTGTGGCTGTATACAAGGAAAATAATTATTTGGTTTGATCGTTACCCTGCAAATAAAACAATGAAACAAAATTGTAGCAGCCGGCAAATGTTATACAATCTTCTCATCATGGCCGGTTGTAGTCGAGCGAAGAAAATTGAGTCGAGGTAAAGGGACGAATACTCTGTCTTTATTTCGTGTCGCGTGCGAGCTGTCATCTCGTTTAGACCGCTAGGGACAACTGTCTTATAGAGACAAAGTCTTATTTGTCCTGTCAGTTGTTGCCTTATAAATACAATCATTAAGCGACAACTTCCTAGTGACCTGGTTTTGAGTCAGATCCTTTCAGCTGACAATAATTGGCAAAACAATTTCTGTAATATTCTGCAAATATGTCCCTAACACAATATCAAATAACAACTGATATCGCTACGCTAATTTATAGCGGTGAGAATACGTATTTAAAAACTTACATTTGTATTTCTTTTGTTTCACAGAATATGCCATAGTGATACAAATGTTACTTATTTTAGGGAAGAATCATCAAGGAAAATAGTTATTGTTATAAAAGGGATACTTGTGACAAATGAAAACGTTTTATATTCAATCATTTTTTAATAAAATGGTTTGTCTTATATACTCTTAGTATGGCCTGACAAAATGTTGTCCGTCCTGTGTATGAAGATAAACCACACCGGCGCCCAGGGTAAGACGATAAACTACGTCCAACAGCAAGGCCTCTGATCAGGAGGCTTTGAGGAGCGTGGAACCACTTCTTAATTGCTGGTGTTCCCAGGTCCACGCTGACCCAGGGTGGTAGCACCTGTTAGGGTCCCATTAAATAGTTAACCCCGAAACTGAGGTAAAAAGCATTATAAAAGTGTAAAATAGGTTTTAATACCAGAAATACTTTGTAAAAAATTATTACCAGAAATAAATTTTTGAAAAAAAAAACTATTACCAGCAATATGTTTCTGAAAAATAAAAATGTTACCAGCAATTCATTTTTGAAAATAATAATACCAGCTATACATTTTAAGGAAAAAGTATTATCAGAAATAGATTTTTGACAAAACATAAATATTACGAGCAAAAAAAGCAGTTGTCGGCATTAAATAACCTATTGAGGTTGATATGCCGTAAAACAAAATAAACCAAACCAATCTAAACCAAAGAATACATATTCTGTTCATATGAATCTATCCTAAAAATGTTGTCGGCATTAAATAACCCATTGAGGTTGATATGCCGTAAAACAAAATAAACCAAAGCAAAGAATACATATTCTATTCATATGAATCTATCCGAAAAATGTTGTCGGCATTAAATAACCCATTGAGGTTGATATGCCGTAAAACAAAATAAACCAAAGCAAAGAATACATATTCTATTCATATGAATCTATCCTAAAAATGTTGTCGGCATTAAATAACCCATTGAGGTTGATATGCCGTAAAACAAAATAAACCAAAGCAAAGAATACATATTCTATTCATATGAATCTATCCTAAAAATGTTGTCGGCATTAAATAACCCATTGAGGTTGATATGCCGTAAAACAAAATAAACCAAACCAAAGAATACATATTCTATTCATATGAATCTATCCTAAAAATGTTGTCGGCATTAAATAACCCATTGAGGTTGATATGCCGTAAAACAAAATAAACCAAACCAAAGAATACATATTCTATTCATACGAATATATCCTAAAAATGTTGTCGGCATTAAATAACCCATTGAGGTTGATATGCCGTAAAACAAAATAAACCAAACCAAAGAATACATATTCTATTCATACGAATATATCCTAAAAATGTTGTCGGCATTAAATAACCCATTGAGGTTGATATGCCGTAAAACAAAACACACAAACAAACATAATTTTGTTTTTTTAATTAATGTTGCTGACATGCTGCTGAATATTTCGTTAAAAATGGCTTGACTTTTATTATCCTTGTACACCATGTTACATGGAATGCGGCATAGAACCACCGTCATATAACACTAGACATTACTTCGGCGTTTTCGTAACAGTAGGATTTACAGAATAGAGGCGACTGTCTGAAGCCCAACTGGTTAGAGGTCATTTTAAATCAGGCAGGCTCAAACAACGTACATATATTCAGCCATCGTGCATATGCCTTTACGTTAGAATAAGCTAATTAAACATTTTCTTATTTCTCTTTCAATGTCTGTAATGACGTATTGTCCATATTCATATTATTTATATTCGTACGAATGTCCTCATGTTTGTTGTCATTAACACAAAGTTTGAATTCAAAATGACTGTCCCCAAATTCACGAATAAGCGCTTTAACCGTTTTGGCTCTCATGACTTAAATGTCTGTGCAGGGTGTTTCAAATTTCGATTAACGACAAATTAGATTAAATTCTAACCGGCCAACAATGACTGATAAATAATTGGTTGGTCGCTCGTATCTGGGTATACCTGTCTAATAACGATGTTAGCCAATCCCTACTGAAGACGCCTGCTAAGGCATATTTTTGTTTGTTCAACACCCACAGTGATCATCTGTGGTCCATACTGCAACTATGCTGAGCGGGCTTTATTTACAGTAACTGGGAAAGTGCACGTTATTTGGCGTGATCAACAACCTGAACAAGGTTAGCACGCTCACACCCTCGGTCACGATGACTTGTTACTAGTTCCCTTTAGCCAATTTCACTCACAAGGCTTGGGTCAACCCGTGGTATGGATTTCAGAAAGGTGCCGCGTGTTAGGATCACCTCCCCCAGACCGATAACTACAAGAAGTCACCTTCCTGATAAATCGATCGTCTAATGGTCAAAAATCGAACGTTTTAACAACCCCCATGACTGATAAATTCTAAGAGAACAAGATGAGATAGGGACAGTGGTACATGAATAATCTTCCAGTGTAGACTAAATACATCGTTTAGTTCGAAATTCTTTGAATGTTCCGTCGAACGACGTACACCTGGAGATGACGAGTGATCGATACGACCAAAACACGCTGTGTTAATAAAGTAAAGATGAGGAAATTATTCCGAATGTAAATATTGTAAATAACATTTATAATCTATCCGGGAATACACAGTTTCAACAGTTACTTAAGTGCATTTAACTAAAATGTTTCCTTTATGCTGTCCGTCTTCCGAGATCTTCCCTGACAAAGGAGGTTTTTATGGAGGAAGAAGCACATTTTTATGGAAGGAAAATGGATCATGGATAGCTGTTATTCTGGTTTTGCTGGGTTTTCAACAATGGACAAGACGTTTCTTTGCACATTCCCTGGGACCAAGAAACACGGATTCGGGGAAGTGTTGCGGAAGCTGTTGTGGCATAATTGAAATAATGGTTCCTATTTGTAGAAAGCGGCGAACAATTTGCGTAGTTGATGGCGTCCATAAGACAGTCTATCGAACGAAAACTGGATGAAACGAAAATTGATGCCACCAAATTTTATGTTGGCTCCTTTAATGTTTTGAAAGATCGTTGCAGCGTAAATTATTCAGAGGCACGGACATGATTGGCGCTCTTTTAACCAATAAACTCCGTTAAGAAATGGAATCCAGGATTTCTTTGAAACTATTCCACGGAATTGCAACTGAAGAATAAGAATAGTTTTCTTATAGAGAAGATATGCTCATTTATTCGATAAAAATACGAACAATTATCTGTTTTTTAATGTCCTGTCAGTGAATTCGCGATTATGGCATTCGATGCATTCTTTAGATATTTTTTTATTATCTTCGAAACGCTGTAGCACCAAATGAAATATAATTTCTTGTTGCCATATCCAAGGTTTTAAATTCAAAGTAGATCTTCTCTTATACTGACTAATAGGTAAAGCTCGAAAACTAGTTTGTGCTTTTCGTGCTAATGAGAATAAAACAGATAGCCTCATACCTTCCCATGGTTTATAGTGCGAATTAAACAAACGCTATTTCGGAATTTGAACCCTGCTTATCCATTCAGATTCCAACCTTTACGCGTATTCGATCTTGCTGTATATTGTATAAAAATCTCCATTTAATCTGTATGGACGACCTTTTCATTTCTATTCCTAATGTGTCAGGCAAAACCATGAAACCTGAGTAGCTCAGTTATTGTCTTATATACGTTGCCACGAGTTGTCCTTTCTCCAGACATCCACAGTCGGATTTATCTCTCGGCGTATATTTTTAAATGTTATTTAAATGGAGAAAAATAATAGGTGAAGAAAATATTACTGCAATGGCTCCCTCACAGATTTTCCTACCCAATGTGAATCATGCATAATAGGTATGCTATTTTTTGCATACAGAATTTTTTCTTGTATGAAATGAAACTAAATATTAGATAGTAAACTATATTTAACATTCAATAATTATCTCCCTTGAAACACTGTTTTTGTCTTCCAGTTCAGATTCTCTGAGATTCTCAAGTGAGAATTAAGTTGCATTAATTCTAACATTTCTGGAATTCGGATATGACAGTGAATGCTGGACAATCGTCGAACGAGTGAAGAAGAGACTTGAAGCAAATGAAATATAGTTCAACAGGAGGAGGATGAGAATATCATATACGACACATATGAGGAAAGACAGCTTAGCAAATTTTACACTCAAAGGATATTACGAAGCCAAGATGGACTGAGGAAATCAGAGAATGACATACCGAAATGTAAATGGTTGGTAGAAAAGAGATTATGAGAGGTAGCAAAAATTTCCACTAAGAGCTACAAAGGACGTACAGGAATTTTGTGGAGAGTCATGATCGCTTATATTCTGAATATGTATAGAAGAAGAAGAAGAAGAAGAAGAAGAAGAATAAAAAGAAGAAGAAGAAGAAGAAGAAGAAGAAAAAGAAGAAGAAGAATATGAAGAAGAAGAAGAAGAATATGAAGAAGAAGAAGAAGAATATGAAGAAGAAGAAGAAGAATATGAAGAAGAAGAAGAAGAAGTAGAAGAAGAAGAATCTGAAGAAGAAGAAGAAGAAGAATATGAAGAAGAATAATATGAAGAAAAAGAAGAAGACGAAGAAGAAGAAGAAGAATATGAAGAAGAAGAATAAGAAGAAGAAGAAGAAGAAGAAGAAGAAGAAGAAGAAGAAGAAGACGAAGAAGACGAAGAAGAAGAAGAAGAAGGAAAAAAAGAAGAAGAAGTTGGATCATTTAGGCTTTATAACATAACATTTGTGCTTTTTTGAAACATTATGTTGCGCGCGAATTTAAAACTCGAACTTTTTCCGTTGTCAATCATCGCTTCGGCTATTATAAATTCATATAACAGATCAAAGTTTGCAGCACACAGATCTTGCTTTACGAACTGTCCGTGCATATGCAAGTGATGTAATTAATAACGGCTCCGAATGCGATCTCTGGGAGCCGATTTCAAAATCCTCTCGGATTCATAACATTCACATACCAGCATAGACTCATAGAAAAGATATGAATCCATCTTCTTGCCTGCAAAATGTTGCATACCTGTCGTAGAGTAGGACTTTGTGTAATTCCTGCATTTCACTGTCACTGGTGACAATGAACTTCTTCAGTTTATAAATATGGCAATTAGCTAAATTAGAGTAGGATTTGAGTAGTATTTGGTTTACGCAAGTTATTCGGTTTATATATGAGTAAACCTCTTCTTTGTTTCCTCTAATTAGATTTCCGTTACTTCGATACTTACTCTAATTATGGTCTCTCTACTTATAGCCTATTTGAACAAAAGAAATATTACAATACCTTATTTACCCACATATAGTGCAAGTTTTTATGATTATCTTTTACTTATCTACGCACAAATTAGTGTCGGACGATACACATATCTATTAAGTGATGAAAATCATGCATTTTCAGTGATCGCTTCCACTATATGCAGGCAATTTTTTTCTGGAGGAGTTAAAATACATGGCTTATCGGTGAGAATAACCTACCTGGTAGGCGTACATTTTCATGGTACCATTCGCTAACGTTAACGGTACAGATAAGTTTCTTTTACGTACCTTCCGTAGCTTAGATTTTTTCTTTCTGTTGCTACATGAACCTCGGGACATCATTCACTGCATGCCGCGTAAAATCTACAAATATCTTATATACATAATGAATTAACAAGTTTCGCACAAAACATGAGGTAGGCTTGTACACAAGTACTTACGGTAAATTTTAGATCTGGAAAAATCATTGCTGTTCTAAAAAAAACTGTTATTCTAATATTCACTCAGAATATAATAAACTTTCTTAAAATTCAATATCTGTTTTAACTTTAACTAACTTAGATAGGGTTGATTTTATTGTAATGACAAAAGTACGCAGTTGTAAGTTTTAAGAAAGCTTTATTCGACTGAGAATACAAGGTTCGCGTATAGTGTCCTTTTATAGTCCCAGTAAATATAATTAGCTTTCTCAAAGAGGAGAATAACGAAACAAGGGGAGACCACTCTTGATTATTCATAACAGATATCTTAAACTTTTTGTTTCAAACCTAAAATATGGTACGGTTCGTTCTCGCTCTTTACCAACGTACAGGTGAATAAAATATTGAAATTCCTACACTGATTATACGAAATGCTTTTTCACTCTAATCCATCTATTGTCAAATGAGACAGTAAATATTGTATGCATTTATTATGGCGTTAATGATTAAAACCATTATATAGTTGTAAATGTATACGTGGCCAATGATTGACCCGCCTTAAAAAAAACAAAAAACAAAAAAAAAACACTTTCATTTTCTGGAATATTACAATGATTAGAGAAACATTTTTTTTTAAATGGAAGGAAACATTTTCGTAGATCAATAAATCGATTAATCGATGCAGTATTGGCAAAGATATTCTATATAAAAAAAATAAAAAGTACACATTCATTAAGATACATATATTTGTAATATATTGTTTGTTTGTTATGGATCTATAATAATATATACAGCTTGTTCCAAAAGTAGGTTTACAGTTCTTTCATTATTTGTTTCGAGATTTAGATCTACTTTTAACCAAATCATAATTAATTTCGTCTAAGTATTCTTTCAGCAAGGTGGATCAGCTCGCCATTATGCTTTGGCAGTAACGGACTGTCTTAACGAAACCTTTCCACAGCGTTGGTTTGGAAGAATGGGCGGAATCGTATGGACATCACCTTCACCTGACCCAACACCAATAGAAAGAAGAGACAGAAATTAATGGCAACTACGCTCACCTTACATAACACCAATGGATTTCTTTATTTAAAGTGTGGTAAAGAACAAGACTTATGAGAAAAATCCCCACACAGTGAAAGAATTAAAGGAGTACATCTTAGAAGTATTTATTAAAATCGATGCAGATGGGTATTTCTATCGAGCTGTTTGCCATAGTGTTCTGGAGGGGTTCGAGGAATGTTGTAATATTTGAAGAAGGACATTTGAAGAGATTAATCTCTTCAAAATGTGTAAGTAAAGTGTAAAACAAATGCTATTATAGCAAATAAACATAAATGTCATGAAATATTTTTTAAAAAATGCAGAGTGCATACCTACTAAGCGAAACCCTACTTTTAGCCCACCCTATACAGCTTGTTAATAGTGAAGTACTTTTTTGCAATTACACGGACAATTTCCTAAGAAACTATAAGTATTTTTAAACATCTAAAGTGATAAGAGGCTTTTTTTTAATAATGTAAGAAGTAATTTCTATCAGAATTTCTGGGCTGAGGATATTTTCATTATTAACATTCGAAATTATTTCCTCATCTTCGACGTTATTATTATAACGTTTCGGTCGTTGTACCCTTCGGCCTTCTTAGGTGTCTGTCGACCCGAATGACCTTCACCGAATTTGGAACTGAGAATCTCATTCACAGGTTCTAAATAGTTCACGATTCGGTGTCCATGTCTGGGGATAATCGGGTCTTGTACTTTCTTAGAAATATTATTGTTCGGCCGTTTTTTTTTTCCACAGAGTTTGAGTCTGATACTTCCCTACATCATGGACTCTCCCAGTTCTATATTATTATGTGACTGGGAGGAGCACCAGTAATGCGCAGCCGCGTACGATACCAATATCGGACACCACTGGATAGTAAGCTCTGCTTACTCTTACACTATTCTTTGTAACTTTCTGTTTAATATATCTTTCTTACCTCGAGTAGCGACAGTGGCGACAGAGGATTCGAGACACGCACCCACACCGAAACCCCAAAGCCCCAGTCCCACATCAGTGGCGACAGAGAACTCGTTTAACCCCACTGGTTCCCACATCAGTGTTGAACTAGAATTTGAGCTGGCATTACTACATTAGCGAATGAAACGCAATACAGAGCTACCTTTCAAGGTTACTCAAGTATGTGCAAACAATAAACGAGCAACCAACTATCGAGAACGACTGCTTACAAAAAACCCAGCTTGTGCACAAAACAAACTAACAAACTCAAGAACTCAAAGTACTACGTTTGACTCAAGTTCGAAAAAACTATTCACCAAGTCGCGCATTTAGCAAAGTGTTTAAAACTTTTATGAAATTTATTTGAATTCCTAAAAATCTGGTGCATAAAATTACCCTCCCCTCAAATTGATTGAGGTGAGTTTTTTCTAAAAAAAAATCAAAGCAAATTCTCCCAAAAGAAGGAAAAAAATCCAGTGTATTTATTTTTGATTTTTTTGCTGTCCAAGTGATATTTTTCTCCCCACACTTCTAAAAAAAATAATAAGTGTGGAGAAAATTTAAATGGTCACATTGAAATTAACTAAACAACGGTATCTCGAAAGATGTAAACCAGTAAGTAGTTCTCATTAATTTTATTAATTGACTAGATTTTACTTGTGTACCCTCCCCTTGGTACACGGGTTTTCAAAACAACAGTAATTTCTGTTATTTATTTATTTATTTCTGTTTTGTGTGTTCTTTCATTACTTTTCTACATATTATCTAAATATGGAAGAATTCCAAAAAATAATTGTCCAAATATTAAAGGTCCAGATGGACCACCAACAAAAATCAGATGAAAGACAGCAGAAATTGGAAGAAAGATTCCTCAAATTACAGTCGGACCAACAAACAGAACATAAACTTCAACAACAAAAAAGCGAAGAAAGACAGCAACTCCACCAACAAAAATCAGACGAAAGACAGCAACAATTGTTTATGGAGTTACATAAACAACAAATAGAATTCCAACAATTCACACTTCAGAAAACAGAACTACAACAAAAACAACTTGAAGAATTACTTGTAAATTCATGTAACGACTCTCAAAACTCTGTTAAAAGATACGATATTTTCCCAGTGTACAATATACAACTCGATTGAAACATTCGAATACGTACCAGAGGAAGACAAAACATTCGAGGCTTTTTACAGGCGTTATGAAGATATTTTCAATGTAGACTCTGAACAATGGCCTAGTGAGAAAAAGGTACGTCTGTTATTAAGGAAACTGGGAGCTTTCGAACATGTTAGGTTCATAGACTATATATTACCCAAGAAAATTACGGACCTAAATTTCTCAGAGACTATTAAGCTCCTAACGGAACTAATCGGGCCTAACATAACCTTGTTCCACAAACGTTGGAAATGCCTGAACACAGTCAAGGACAACCAGCAAGATTTTCTAACGTTTGCAGCATCGGTAAACAAGATATGTAAAGATTTCAAACTAGCCGAGCTGACTGCCGACGATTTTAAGTGCTTAATATGGTCTAGTATCAGTAGAAGACGCCGAGGTCAGACGTCGGGTACTTACCAAACTCGAAAACGAACAGGAATTGACTCTCCAAAAATTAGCAGAGGATTGTCAAAGAGTAATTTCTGTCAAGTGTGACTCAAAAACGATCGAGGAATCAGGTGTGGCTCAGATTAGAAAAATCAGAAGCAACCCAACCTCTAAATCCCGCAATAAACAAAATACGAATAGGCCGGACCATGTTACCATTGTGGAAAATGGCATTGGATGAAATTCTGTCCATTCAAAAAGAAATCATATTGCAAAAATTGCAATAAAAATGGTCATAACTTAACTCAGTGCTGGTACGCCAACAAGACGAGGTGGCCGAGAGGTTCGTGGACACTCTAAAAAGAGCTTTAAAAAAGGCACTAGGCACACCGACGGATAGATCATTACAACAGTTTCTGCAGGTGTATAGGATAACCCCTAATCCTAACACGCCTATGGTACGCTCGCTTGCAGAAACAATGTTCGCAAGAAAAATCAAGCCCGTCTTTGATAAACTCATTCCACGGCAAGCGAAGTTCAAGAAAACCGTCTCGCTCCCTAAGAAATACTTTAATCCCGGCGACAATGTCCTTTTTAAGGCCTACAAAAACAACATAACATTCTGGGAAGTAGGCAACATCAAACAGAGAATTGGCGAACTGGTCTATATTGTCCAAGGATCGAAAAATACCCACAAACGCCATATGAACAAGCTCAGGAAATGCCGTTTGAAGGAATCTGAGGAATCACCACAAAATATCTGCGAAGAGCCGATCAACGTAATATACGAACATTTCGATCTTGACACACCCCAAGTCTCTCCGGAAATACGATGCTCGGGGTGAAAGAGAAAATTTACTCAACACCTCGACGTGAATCCCAAGTGGAAGAGATATTAACAGTTTTACTTTTTTTTCCTTCAAGAAAAAAAAGATAGAAAAATAAGAAAAGAGGAAAACTCTTGGAAGGGGGGTGTTGTGAGACCGATACTTTCCTACATCATGGACTCTCCCAGTACTATATTATGTGAATGGTAGTATCATGGGAGTAGCACCAGTAATGCGCAGCCGCGTACGATACCAATATCGGACACCACTGGATAGTAAGCTCTGCTTACTCTGACACTATTCTTTGTAACTTTTCTGTTTAATATATCTTTCTTACCTCTAACCCGTATTCCGTGTTTTCCTTCCGTGGCCCCTACTTCGGGTCTACATCAACTACCTATCCCGGAATTGAACTCACAATTACTATGCCACCAAATTCACTAACTCTTTAATCTACTAAGCTATTGTCGTATCTCAAAGTGAGGTTTGGTGTGCTAAAACGAACAAGACGATATATCCTTAGAATTGGATAACAGAACAAAGAAAGTACATTGTAGATTAAATTTTTATTAATATTTTATGACCAGTGACCAGTTTTCTGTTACATTAATCTCTAAGCAGACATTGAGATTAATATTGTTTCATTGAAACTCCGTTTGGAAAAGTAAACCGCAGAGAGGTTTACACAAGAAACATCGTTTTCCATGTACACTTAATATAACTCATTGATGACCACCGTCTGATAAAATGAGATTGAATATTAATGGTTAGACAGAGCTCTTTGGACTTGGTTGGCAGCAAGTCTAGGAGAAGGAAGAATCTGATTTCTAAACCGGAGTTGATGGGATTTTGTCACCTTGATGTCAACCCTTCAAGTAGCCAATGGCTTGATCTTTGTTAGCAAGGCGGATGAACATCTGCTTGATAACCAGCTTCCGAGTGAATGTCGGAAAGTATACCCACTGACGTCACTTTTACCAAAGGAAAATAATAAAATAAAACAAAATAAATAAAATAAAACAAAATAAATAAAATAAAATTAAGATGTTCAGGAGGTGGAATTGATAGCGGAGACCCGAGTTCGAATTCTAGTTGAGTCCGTTACATTCCCTTACACTTGAGGAAGAATACATTTACGATGGGGGACATAAGTAACCGGAATCATTTTCTGTGTGACAAGCCCGTAGTAGTTCAGGCTCCTACCGCTATATGCCACGTGAGGCAACCCTCAGGCATCAGTGTGCTAACTGGTGTCATCGTGCGAAGACGTACAGCTCCGTGGTTCACATTTGTTTTGAAGTGATTCATGCCTTTTCGTTTATTTTTACCTTGGCTGAAAGGATGCTTGTCTTAAACTGAAAGAACAGTTGGAGGTTGATGCAGGCCTTCTTTCGAAGGTCATCACTGGTGACGAAAGCTGGTGCTATGGCTACGACCCGGAAACGAAGCAGCAATCAAGTCAGTCGAAGCATCCAACGTCACCACGACCCAAAAAAGCGCGTCAAATGAAGTCCAATGTCAAGATGATTCTGATTTGTTTCTTTGATGTGAAAGGAATTCTCCACAAAGAATTTGTTCCTCCTGGTCAAACTGTTATCCAGGCTTTTTACTTGGAAGTCCTGAAGCGTTTACGACAGAAGGTGAGACGAAAACTCCCTGACCTATGGCAAAGTGGTGGGTGGTGGTTGCATCACGACAATGCGCCAGTGCACACCGCCTTGAGTGTGAGACAGTTTCTGACCAAGAATTGCATGACTCCACTTCTCCACCCTCCCTATTCACCCGATCTCGCAAGCCTGCGAGTTTGTTTTTTTGTTGTTCACCCGAATGAAGAAAGTCCTCAAAGGAAAACGTTTTGCAGATGCGGAAGAGATTAAGAAGAAAACGACGGAGTCATTAAAAAACATAACTTCACAAGAGTTCCAGGACTGCTTTGAAGAGTGGAAAACACGCCTGGACCGGTGCATTGCTTCAAATGGAGAATACTTTGAAGGTGATAAGAATATAAACATGCAACAATAAATGAATAAAATTATATGACACAATTCCGGTTACTTTTGCGTCCCCCATCGTACTTCCTTATTTGTTCCTTTTTGTATTATTCACTGAAAGCTCGTAGGTTGATGTTGCTAAATCCATCCATTTACTTTTCTGTTTGGATTCGCAACATGAACTTCCTGAAGTAGTTCCATGATGGCCAATCCATTTTTCCCAAATGTTTACTCTTTTATGCTTTCTGAAATTACTTTTTGTAAGATTCTAAAAAAAGACATTTTTTCTTGTTTTTAACAAAGTACATTTAATTTTTTCTGGATTGTTCGGTAATTTCCAAATTAGTCAGATGAGCAAATGGCTGCAATATATATGAATTCTTCTTCTTCTACATTGCGTCATGTCTCTTAATCAAGTAGGCGATCATGGCTCTCCACAACTTCCTGCCCTTTGTAACTCTTAGTAAAGTTTGTCTTTTTGCTCTCTCTCTCTCTCTCTCTCTCTCTCTCTCTCTCTCTCTCTCTCTCTCTCGCTCCTAATCCCTGTTCAGCCAATCATTTATACAAGCTCGTTAGGCAGTGGTTATGCGCCGCTTTTCTCTGTTCTTCTTAACTGTAAGTGTCAATATTTCCAAGCCCTCTTTCCTCATTATGAGACCTAGAATTATCTGATTGTCACTTTCTGAATCTAAATATAAATGTCCTCTTTTGTCACCATTTTCTCTAAAACTTCGTCGTTGCTCACATGTTCAGTCCATGGTATTCTAAGCATCTTCTGTAAAACTACAATTCTGTTGCCATATAACTATTTCTTATATGCCACACATTACTAAACGCCTTTATGTAAGGTAATCTCACTGGTATGAAAGCGCTTGACGGATTCTGATATCAGTGACACTTAAAGCATCAGCAGTTGTCATAGATTAACGAAACCCATACTGTTCGTCGCTATGAAAATAGGTGGTTGATAAGACAATATTGGGATAGAGATCAACACTCACTAGCATTTGGGGAAATAGGGCAAGCAGTTACCAACTTTGAGAAATTTAGGAAACATCTCTTTCAGGCAGTAATTACCACATATAGTCGCGTATAATGCGACATTTGAAGACCAAATTTTGAAACTAATTTTAAGGGGGGTCGCATCAAACACAATATATAAAGTTAACGTGTTTACTGCTGGTCCTGGCTACGTCATTGACCAGACTATATATCCATTTACTGTAGTCAAAAAGTACAGCCGCATTTTTTTAAAAAATACATGACTTTAATAAAATGATGTTTTACTTAACTGTATCCAATGATAATGAATGTAATATTATTATCGTATTATGAAATACAAACCTAGCGAATATGCATCTTTTCTGTTGTTTACTTTTGTCTGATGTTTAGTTGTTTCTCGTTCGGTTGTTTAAGGCTGTACACGTTTGCGCATCGTGTATACCGTTACTAACAATAGTTCATCATTCTCTTTTACTTTGTTCACTTCATTAACTAGATGTGAGAATGAGATAGAGGAAGAGAGTTTAGTCTATTGCAATTCGGTCTCTCAAAAAAAGAACTCCCATGATACACGAGATACATGATAAAATCATTTTTATAAGTGAACATTTCGCGGGGGTCACAAGATACTCTAGATCGCCCGTTACACTAGTATCTACGGTAAACATTAGAGAGAATGCAGGACTAAGGTTCTATCCTACAATATAGTTTAAACAAAATTAGTTACACAAAGAACACAAAAGTAGTAGACAAAGAACACCAATGGAAGATTCGTAAACTTAAGGAATCAGCACATATGCTAGGCCACAAAAATCTCCTGAGCCGACCAAGCATAGAAATGAATACAATATGAGAACCAGTAATAAGGAGTGCCAGAGAAAAGCGGTAATAACAACAAAATTGCAATATGAGCTCTGGTAAAAGTAAGTTTAACTTGCTGTTTTGTAAATCAATGCAGCTACCCTAGGTTATTGGTATAATATACTGCATTTAATCCAAAACCTTGATGAAATTATAAGACGGAAGATATAATTGATTGTGAATTATTTGTTTGGATGATTTATAGCTAGAGATCTTTGCATACCAGTGAATGTATCTTGATCAAAAAATTATGTTAAAACGTAAATCAGGGGAGGTAACTTTTATATGCTTTTCTTATAAATGTTTCTGAGCTAGTGTTTTGTTTTAATTCTTTCATATTGCGTTGTGCTTTAGAAAACTTATTTTACGAAATATAAACCCGGGGAAATTTTTAAGGCTACATTCGACGAACAGGGCTAATGTTCATGGTCTTGGGTTTGTTATTTGTCGCATTTAATGCTATTTTATATTCTTCTTTTTTCCAAAAAATAAATTGCTCAAATTTGCAGCTGATTTCAAAATGATGTATTTTACGCGGAGGAAGGCAAGGATAATGATAACACCTCCAAAATAATAAACTGCTCTGTTTAAATCGTTTGAAAGAACCAGTTTTACCATCCATCAAAATGGCTGATGGTAGCCTCCTGGGAAAAGACTCATTGTGCTTTCTTGCAGTAACGTTTTCAGCTGACATGAAATGGAAAGATTATATTGAATTAATTGCTCGGTCTGCTGCTAAGAAAGCTGGTTCACTGTGTCGTGCCTACCTTTTTTTATCTCGCCAGAATCCCCCTTTAGAATTACATTTATAAGTCTACCATTCGTATTTTGCTTTGAATATTGCTACCATATTTGGTCTGGTGTTCCTGCCGTATATTTAGAGGTTCTTGATAAAATCCAAAGTATATTTGAAATGGTTAGATGAAAAGTCTTTTTACCTTCCATCAACATCCAGGAGTATCACTTATTTGCGTCTAGTATTTACTTTTAATTCCTTCGTATTATGTCGTGCTTTACAAAACTAATTTTACGAAATATAAATCCAAGAAAAGTTTTAACTCCACATCCGGCAAACAGGGCTAATGTTTATGGTCTTGGGTCCGTTATTTGTCGCATTTAATGTCATTTTATATTCTTCTTTTTCTAAAAAATAAATTGATCAAATTTTCAGCAGATTTCAAAATGATGTATTTTACGCGGAGGAAGGCTAGGATAATGATAACGCCTCCAAAATAATAAACTGCTCTGTTCAAATCGTTTGCAAGAACCCTTTTTACCATCCATCAAAATGGCTGAGGGAAGCCTCCTGGTGAATAACTCATTGCGTTTTCTTGTTCTAACGTTTTCAGCTGTGATGAAATGGAAATATTATAATGCTATGTCTGCTGCTGGGAAGCTGTGGTTCCCTGTATCATGTTAGACAATTTTGTTCTTGCCAGAGTCTATTTTACATATTTACCATTCTTCATTGCTTAGAATACTGCTGTCAGATCTGGTCTGGTGCTCTCCTGCTATATATTCAGAGATTCTTGACAAAATCCAAAGAAGAATCTGCAATGATATTAGTCCTAACCTGACATGTCTGCTGTCGGCTTCAGCCAATTCCCACCGTAGCAATGAGCGTTCCTTGTACTTTTTCTTATAAATGCTTTCATGATAATTGTTGTAATGAACTTTCCACAATGGCGACTAGTCTTTATAAATTTAAGCTCACTACTACAGATTTATAGTAGAAATTGCGAGATGCAACCGTAACTTCTATGATGACAGTTTCTTCTATCGCACTTCTTACTTGTGGAACTATCTTCCGCGTTCTTAATTCCCAATAAAACTTGACCTTCAGAATTTTGTTCTTTTGATGTTCTCCGTCATTAATATATGTAGGTATCGTTTAGTAGTAAATACATTTTTTCATCTTTTGAATTCTTATTCATTATAAAAATCCCACCTCCCTAATTAGATTTCCTTATCTTTTGCTAGGTTCCTTTAGTGCATTTAATTGTCTCTGTAGTACTGTTTTTTTCGTTGCTGCTTTCTAGAGTGGCAAGGTTTATTTCTTAAAGGAAGCTTTTGTGATATTTGTGTCATTTTGTCAATGATTTTTGACAGTGAATCGAATTAAGTGCCATCCCACAATGCAGACATCAAACAGTAAGAACCTCCTATCACATATTTCCGACCTATGCATGGGATTTATTAAAATCATCCACTAAGGAATTGGAAGAAATAAAAAAACTGACGTTTAAAAACGCTAAACTCTCATTCCGCAAACAGAAGGTTATGACAAATTCAGAAATGGCTCATTTAAAACAAACGAAATAGCAAACAAGCAACAACCAAATGAATAAACTAAAGGGAAAACTCAAAACGCTACATAATAACAGCAGATGGAAATAAGTTGGAAGACAAGATATAATAGAGAATCTTTCGGATATAAAACTATTCAATACTTAACTGGAAGCCATCAGCTTAAGGAATTCTCTACTGGGATCTGTAAAGGAGATCTAGTTGAGAAAATAGTAAAAATCCATAGACAAAATGAAACAAATTTAAACAAAGGCTTCATTCAAGGAGAAATCACTGCCACTACAGGAACCAATAAAGAATAAACATTACTACAGTGAAACTTAAACGAACGACGTAACCTAGCAAAAAGAAAATCTGCATTACATCCGCGTAAAATAGGGGAATGGATTGTCACCATGAATACGAACTCAAAGGATGAAAAGAAAACGATAGCGATACATATGAAAAAAAAAACTAAGAAAAAAAAATTACTAAAACATCATAATTTAACAAAGCGATTAGGAAAGTAATTAACTAATTAAATTGATAACACACATCATGATATAAATTCATAGAATATCATCTTAGAATACCCAACTTTACGGTCTCCCTGAAACAGCCCCACACTTCCACAACCTCACACACACACACACACACACACACACACACACACACACACACACACACACACATACATATATATATATATATATATATATAATCATTTATTTAAATATTATAACATAAATATGTTATAAAATCACTACAAAGATAGCCATTTTGTTTCAACACTTCTGGTGTCTTGTCAAGTGATGATGTTGAATGTAGAATAAATGGTTTTAAAAGTTTCAAATTAATTAACGATCCTTAGCTAGGAGTAAACGCTGTTACATAAGCTAGAATGACCAATCAAAATACAAGTATATGGCAATTCGAAAAATTTGACAACTAAGCAAGGTTATCATAGATATTAAAAGATTTATAAAATGTGAAATTAAAATTAAAAGTAAAAAATTACCTATTTAGATATCTAAATCAAATCTCTATTAAGTTTTAAATTGTAGAATTACCGAGGAGAAAAAATAAAAATAAAAAATACATATGCTATTTAATTTATTTTTTCATTGAAATTATGTTATTCTTTAAAGAATAATAATTGTTGGTTATCGGAATTTACTCCGTATATACCACTCCCACACTTATATATATATATATATATATATATATATATATATATATATATATATATATATATTAGAATATTAAACCGGAAACATGTCAAAGTTTCAGCACAATTGCATTTGTTATTCGATGTGTATCAATGAATCTTAGCAAGTGATTTTGAATTACTAGCGACTGAACGATTTATTCAGATTTAAAAGCAAAATACAACTTTGTATTGAGCCCTCTTTTAAATTAAATGTTACGAACGTTGGAAGTGTACTCTATTCGTTGCCATCTTACATAGATATTCACACATTTCCCAAGAGTATCAGCACGTAAGCGAATATAAACGATTCGACTAGAATTCGAACTCGGTTCTCCGATTCCTAAATCCAAGCCGCTATACATTACTCCACCGTTCTTATATATATAAGGAAAAATTAAGTGAAAATAAAACCGAGAGGTTGGTTATTATATAGAATTGATAATTTTATTTAGGCCTCCTTCGATTTCTTTTACCTGGCAACGATCGATAACAATTCAGAAGTAGAAAAAGATATTATTTCTTCCTATCTGGTCGTATACTAATTTATTTCCGAAAACAGGTTATCGTCTCCGCTTCCCGGCGAATTGAAACCTCCATTTCGTAAAAGTAGATCAAGAAACCTTTCCGCACGATTGCTTCTGTTTATTAAACCTTTTTGGCGCCAATCCACGTCTTTGTCTAAATATGATCATTCGCCCATTGGGAAATCTTTATTTGCTGATGTCATTCAGTTCATAAGGGCCCGCAAGAAACCAACCGTTCAGCAAGTTAAATATAGAGAAAGAGACAGTCAATTTTCCTATCCGAGAAGTTGTCTGTCTGCTTTTAATAACAAGTCATGACATATTATCAGTCTGATATAAAATTCATTCTAGAGAAAATTATATAGCATCTTTGATGCTTTATAAGAATAACACTCTCCACATTATTTTTATTGTATAACAATTTAGACTACGTACAAGTAAATTTGTTATATAGAATAGTTTCGGAGGGTCGAATATAATACCAGCGATATATATATATGTACACACACACATATACATATATATATATATATATATATATATATATATATATATATATATATATATATATATATATATATGTATGTATGTATGTATATGATAGAAATTATTAGGAGGATTTGATAATTATAATTAAGTAATTCATTGAGACTGATAGAAACCTCAACAGAATGCGGAAAGCACTCGACGGCCGTTTCGTCCTATATTTGGGGCTCATCAGCAGTGCGCATCCACTACCGAGAATTGAAACCCTGACAGTTAGGTTGTCAAACAAACATCATACTAACTCTTCCACCGGGCGTCGGTGACGAAGAGATAGCAAATCAGACTCAATATAGCACTGCTCGCTCACATATTCTGCGGTGGAACTCAAGTGAGTTTCCTTTTATACCCATAAGACTGTGCCCCCGGAGTCAAAACTATTATCACCAAGCCCCGCCAACTGAAGCATTAGAAGCCGGGTCAAGATATGATATACAAATGATAGAAATTGTTAGGTGGATTTGATAATTATAATTAAGTAATTCATTGAGTCTGAAAGAAACCTCAACAGAATATGGAAAGCACTGGACGGCCGTTTCGTCCTATATTTGGGACTCATCAGCAGTGCGCATCCACTACCGATAATTGAAACCCTGACAGTTAGGGTGTCAAGCAAACATCATACCAACTGTTCCACCGGGCCTCGGTGACGGAGAGATAGAGGTAGTGGATGCGCACTGCTGATGAGTCCCAAATATAGGTCGAAACGGCCGTCCAGTGCTTTCTGCATTCTGTTGAGGTTTCTTTCAGACTCAATGAATTACTTAATTATATATATACAAAGAGCGAGCCCAAGTGTGTGTGAATTACAATTAAAAAAATCCGTGGGTAATTAATCCATGTAAATCCTATTAATATAAAATATTAAAGGTGCTCCACAAAAGAGAGCTCAATATATTTTTATAGAACATATAAGTGAACTGCAATTAATGAGATCCAAACACTTTACGTCACACGGATGATTATTTAGTCCATGAGAAAGTAGTTTTTTCCTGGATATCTCAATGCAAATGTATTTATTCATAAGTCCAGGGATAAACTACTTTCCCATGAACGAAATGATAATCTGTATGACGTAAATTGTTTGGATCTCATTAATTTTAATTCACACACACACACACACACACACACACACACACACACACACACACACACACACACACACAAATATATATATATATATATATATTTGTCAGACAGTGTTTCGCTGTTTCACAGCTCATCATTGTGGCTAGACGTCCGGTTGCCTCTAGATAGGATCGAAACCCGACTGAATTTGCGTCAGTCGGAACTTCTACCACTCAGCCGTCGGCTTTATTTTTAGATTTAGATAAACACACAGTAACTGACACTGACTCAATTCATGCTATATTAGCTTTAATAGTCACTGTTTACAAACGCACACCTCACACCCACAGAAATTAATTTTTCAGGAGCCAATATTTTTGACATCCACAGACAGACTGTTTCGCTGTTTCACAGCTCATCAGTGTCGCTAGACGTCCAGTTGCCTCTAGCTAGGATCGAAACCCGACTGAATTTGCGTCAGTCGGAACTTCTACCACTAAGCCGTCGGCGCACGGCAGGGATGAAGGTGAATTTTAGCGTGTTTATTTTTAGATTTAGATAAACACACAGTGACTGACAGTGACTCAATTCTGCCGATGGAGAGAGAGAGAGAAATATAAAGTGAGGGAGGGTGATACAATGCTAACATAGATATCGACACGACATGGCGACATTAAATAACACGCACAGCACAGGATACAAAAAGGCACACACAAACATACAAACACGCAGATATATATCACTGTTTCTAAGTGTGTTTCAGTTTCTGAACGAAATCTTCTTTGGGATGATTGATAGTGAACTCCTTCAGTTCGATATAATAAGATTTAAACCAGATAGAATATTGAAACTGGCACTAAAATAAAGGAAACTTATTCTTCATCATGATTTCGAGTGTTGATTAATAAGCATGGTCTCCAATCCTATAAAACAATTTTAGACAGAATTTCTGATAGAATAATGAAACTGGCAGGAAACTATAGTAAATGTATATCCCTTCTAAACTACGGGGGTTCATTGATAAGTAATTTATTTAATTTTATAAAACAAATTTTAAACCAGATCGAAAAATGAAGCTGGTAACAGTGTAGTAATATACTTTTATTTTTTTAGTAGACTAATCATTTAGTACTGCATATTCTTCGCGAGTCTTTTCTCCGCATTTTCTATTTTGTCTATGACGAAACTTTCAGGTTTACATTTGATTAATTTGTTCACAGACTTTTGAACTTTCGAGAACAACCAAACATCTGTTGGTGTAAACTTCAGACATGATATAGTTTGTACAACAATTCTGTTTCATAGGCGTCTTGTTGCTTGCACTACTTTCTGTCTGCAATACACTGTTGCACTGTTTTGGTGTCAAACCGTTCCATCTTTATTCTGCCTATGCTTCTTTACGATTATTTGCGTAGCCATGTTGTATTCGTACGATTGTATCTTCCTAATAGCGCGCAATTACTCACAGCCGAAGTTATATCACGTATTACTATTTTCTCTGTAATTCGTACTAATTATATTGATTCAATGGCGTTATACGGTGAACTTACTTTAAACCTATTTAAACTCGTCTCTTTGTTCTCTTACCAATATTATTTCTTCATTATTAAAAATACGATGCTGCAGGAGGCATTACTCCTCAATCAGCTCTGTTCGCTGCTCTTGTATAAGTATATATAAACGGAAAAAAATATGTCATTCGCAGACGGTACTCTTTTGCTGTATCACAGCTCCTCAGTGCAACTAGACATCCGAATACTTCAAGCTCGGATCGAAACCCAACCGATCAATCAGAGTTTCTACCACTGAGCTATCTTCATTCGACAGAGAGAAACAACTAAATCTAGCGTATTGTTTTTACGAATGTAAACAAAAGCCAATCAGTCGGAGTGCTCCAATTCATTTTACTGAAGAGCTTTGCATTAACGCAGGTGGCTGTTGTTTATAGAATTAGCTTATCACTCAACAGTGCTCAACTGAAAAATATTTTCAAGAGCAGAGAGTTTTCCCCTTGAAATTGACAATATTCCAGTTGAGATCTTATCAGGTCGGTCAAAATATTCGTTTGATATATTAAGTATTTTTTACTTTAGGAATGAACAATATTTTCGCTTATAAATATATATATATAACTTAGTAAGAAGATTAATTCCACTTGAACTGGCATGCTTTGAATGATAGGAAATACATATAACATAGAAACAGAAAGGTGGTTCTACAGAAGGATACTGAGAATACCATGGACGGATTGCGTAAACAACAAAGAGGTTTTAATGAAAAATAACAAAAAGGAAATTTAGTCGAATCCATTGCATTCGTGGTAATACCCTTGGGAAAGGTATGGATCCTCTTCTTCCCCCACCTATGGTTAAATAGAAGGACAGACCAGGTTCTATAGCTTTGGATGGCAACTAGTCTACCGCAGGAAAAAATGGTAACCTCCTGCGGAAAAAACAATCTGCCTTATCAGTCATGTATCAAAAGATACATTATCGTCTAAGCTTGTATCACGCATGACACACAATTGATATACATTATCAGAAAGTGACTTTGAAATTTCTCGCACATATAAGGAGGAAGGAGGGCTTGGAGAATTTGACACTTGCAGCAGCTGAGACGCAAGAGGTTCTGGGATTAAGAGAGACTTTAGAAGGAAACGAAAACCCAGTCTTAAACAGGAAACTATTTTTGTTCAATAGACGAGAAGGAGTGTGAACCGGGGGATAGGTGCATATAAAGGATCGCACACTTCCTGAAGGAATAAGACACGAAGAAGAAGAAGACGAAGAACAAGAACAAGAACAAGAAGAAGACGAAGACGAAGACGACGACGACGACGACGACGACGACGACGACGACGCTAGGAAATGAGAATTATACCCCTTGAATTCTCTCTCTTCCGGTGAAGCAGAAACGTTTTTATATAAATACGTGTACTTAGTGAAGGGCGCTATTCTCCTTGAACTATCACTTTACCGGTTTTAATATATCTACGCTGTTGTTTAGATGTATGTAGCTGCAGGAAAGGAGTTATTCCCCTTGAATTATTAAACTTCCATATTGTTTATTAAGCCTAGCGTCAACTATGCATATCAAAATTTGTACAAGTTTGTATAATTATTATTATCATTATTATTATTATTATTATTATTATAAATAAAAATAAAAATTACATAATAATAATGAAGAAAATTATAAATATAATTAAATAAAACAATAACATAAAAAAAGTTGTCTAAAATGAATTAAATAAAAATTAAAAAATACTCTCAGCATTCAACAAAAACTATTCCTGTCGGAAAAACGGACATTTCGCCTAAAGACGTTAAGTTCAATCTCTTCACACGAACTTTGATACGAGCAATATGTGTCCAATTTCTCTTTGTGATATAGATTGTAATACTACGGAGTAAATTTCTCCCTTTGAGCACATGTAACATAAATCAATTGTAATCTAAAAAGTACACACAAAAATATATATAAATTGTATACAAGTAACATAGCATCTACATATTTAGCAAAGAACATAACTTGACAATTTAATATTAATTTTAAACAAAGGTGTGTCGATTAAATGTCTATTCACATTAAGTTAATACTATTTCAATTAAAATTCAGCACACACAATCTGCAGTTCTTTTCCTCTGTGTGTTGTGGAAAGAAATGTTGGTTAGCCCTACATAGCTTCGCCAGTTTTGCCAAGAAGTCTTTATAGGGCATTGTTAAGAAGCTACAAAAAACGGGTCATTTCTTGTCTTCTCTCTCTCTCTCTCTCTCTCTCTCTCTCTCTCTCTCTCTCTCTCTCTCTCTCTCTCTCTCTCTCACTAACTCACTCACTCACTCAAACACACACACACACACACACACACATTTGTCTTTCTTTCCCTTCCAGCATGCTGAAGTGTCAACGGGAACTTTCTTCCAGCCCAGGGATATCTGAACTTGTTCACACACACACACACATACACACACACACACACACACACACACACACACACACACACACACACACACACACACACACACACACACACACACACACATTTAATGCTTTCTTTCTCACATGCTTACGTATTTATCTTTTTCCTCAGATATATAAAAACAAAAATATAAAAACATTGCCCTGTTGAAATACATTTCTGGCAAATATTGTTGCCTCTGCTTTTAGTCAAACTAAAACTAGTGTCGCAACATTATAGCGAACGGCGAAGCGATTTAAACAAGCACCTACTGCATTAGACATCTGAATATTTACTTAGTTTCAAAATGGAGTTCTACAAATATAACAGAAATTCAAATTTTATTCGGAGACGCGAAGAGAAGCGTTCATTTGTGTTTTTATAAACAAAAATGTTGCTGTAGACAATGTCCACACGGCACACCGTCTCACGTTAACAGGAAGATATTTCTCATTCACTGAGAGTTTGGGTTAGTTAGAAGAAAAGCTGGAACTTATAACATCACCAACCGACAGCACCTGTCGACTTCAACAAAATGAGCACGTTTATCAATGCCATTATCCAGAAGCACCGAGACTAATTTGACCAAAACGGAGAAATTTCTTCAAGATACCATACAAGCGAACCGAACTGACACAACAGTTTGTTGAAGCATGCTTATATGAGAAAAAGAAAAAAAAACACAGATAACGACAAAGAGAGAAAGAATGAAAAAAAAATTAGTGAGTGAATGGAAGGAAGGCAAACGTACGCAAATACGATACGCCTGACTTGAGGCGTGTGGGTAAAGACATTCATTATTCTATCTTTCTCGTCAAGCTAAGTTCAATAAATATAGTTCCCTTTGGGTGGAGATCTAATTTTGATGCCAGTGTTTCACAAGAAATGAGACTGGTGCGCATTCACTGAACACAAATCGAGTTGAATTATACGGCTAATGGCTGCAGAAAAATCACGCACGCACAAACACGCACACAATACACACATATATATTTATATATATATATACATATATACATATACATATATATATATACATACATATACATATATACATATATATGTTTATTTATATATATACATACATATATATACATATATATATACATATATATATATACATATATGTGTATATATATATATATTCATATATATGTAAATATATATACATATATATAATAAAAATACATTATAGCAATATCATAATAGTCAAAAAACTCATATATACGCAGTAATTGGTATAATTTGGTAAATATTGTCCAACAAAAACATATATTTACCATTAAGCATGTGCGCTTACATGTTTCTCAATATATATATATATTATGTATATATATATATATTTATTTATTTGACGTATATTTAGACAGCAATTATTCATGTTTGTCTGTTAATTTTTTATTTGATTTCCAGTTTTTAGAAGACGTTTGTGAGCATTGTGCTCGAAAATATGGATAAACTGTCCAAAGATCGTATTTGTGTTATTTTTGTTTAATTCCATCAGACTAATTTTCGACCATTTACAAGAAGCAATGTAATGCCGGTGCTGTCGCTACCGTTGTTGGTATTATTTGGAAAGCTGTAAGCTTGAAATAGTCTATGGCAGCGTCATATGTAAGCGTCACTTGGAATGAAGTCACATCAAAATCAATACAATTTTTATTATTTCTATTTATTGTTGAATATATATATATATATATATATATATATATATATATATATATATATATATATATATATATATATATATATAAATATATTTCTATTTATTTGTTGAAATATATATATATATATATATATATTTCTATTTATTTGCTGAACTATATATATATATATATTTCTATCTATTTGTTGAAATATATATATATATATTTCTATTTATTTGTTGAAATATATATATATATATTTCTATTTATTTGTTGAAATATATATATATATATTTCTATCTATTTGTTGAAATATATATATATATTTCTATTTATTTGTTGAAATATATATATATATATTTCTATCTATTTGTTGAAATATATATATATATATTTCTATTTATTTGTTGAAATATATATATATATATTTCTATCTATTTGTTGAAATATATATATATATTTCTATCTATTTGTTGATATATATATATATATATATTTCTATCTATTTGTTGAAATATATATATATATATTTCTATCTATTTGTTGAATACATGTGTGTGTGTATTTGTATGTGTGTGTGTGTGTAGGGCATTAATAAACTGATCAGGGAAAATAGGAAAACGCACTTTTGATCTGTACCCGAAAAATGTTATTGTTGCAAAGATGGTTCAATACGTTTAAATATAGATTTAAGTACTCTGGATATTATATGAAAATAAATTAATGCGAGGCAAGGAAATCATGGCGGGCGAAAAGGCATACATACGAATACTGTCCACATATTTAAAATGTGTACAATAGATAGTTTAAAATATGAAGGTTTGCACTAATAGCTTCTACTATTTATTTCTTTAAACTCTCCACAAACCATACTTGTATCGGTATCAATCGATCATACACTACGTCATCGTTCTTCACTTCACAAATAAGTTTCAGATGAACACCGCAATTCTGTCTTTGGAAATGAAGAACACTACAATATTTGTCTTGAAATAAACAACACCCGGATGAGGACATTGTGCTATGTCGAAAGTACTCGGAATAAAATAATATCTGCATAAATATTTGTATCTATAAAAAGAATGCATAAACATAAAATATGTCTTAAAATAATTGTCGGACTTTGTCCATTTCATAATGCGTGACGTCATTTGTTTACATTCGGAAACGCTTTGAGGAGTTATGAATGTACGTGAGAGATTCATGGAACATAGAAGTTTAAAAACAGTAAAATCGACCTTGCTAATCGAACGATTCTCCGTGGCTCGGTCGGTTATGGCACGTCAGGCTAAATGACAGTTCCGTATAGGATACAGGTTCGATTCCTGTCGGAGACCGAATATTTTCTCGGACCTTCAGACCGGTAAATGTTATTGATACTGTTTATTATAAAACAGAGCATTTACTTAAATATTTGTATCTATAAAAAGAATGTATACACCCACACGAATATACACACTTACACACATCATACTCACTCACTTCCTAATGAGCCAAATGATAACACACAGCCATAGCAATATACAAGCTAACACACATCATACTCACTCACTCACTCCCTAAAAACTAAATAACACACACACACACACACACACTTACTAGAGACTAAATATCTAAAATCACACACACTAAACTAAATAACACATACACACACACACTTACCATCCCCTCTCCAGGTACCAATAAAACTGCCAAACTGACCAAGGGAATTCAAACTAGCATGGATCCATACAGCCCTTATCGACAAATAACAACTTAAAAGAGACTGTTTGACCAACACAAGGAATGCTAATAAACTCATGTTAAAAAGATTTTTAAAAAATAAAAAAACAAATGAAAACTACAGACAAAAGTTCATTTTCTCCATCAAGACATTCATTTCTGTAGTTTACAGCAGAAACACATTTTTCTCCTGATGATGGCCATGTTGGCCGAAACTAGTCGAGGATTCTAAATGAAATAATAATAATAATAAAAACGTAAGAATATTAATCTACAACCCAGTATGTCTGAAGATTTTAATTATTTTTTTTAATAATTTTTATCATTCAATATATATATATATATATATATATATATATATATATATATATATATATATATATATATATATGCTAGAGTCAGAAGATCACTAAAGTCTTGACATAACATAATGCTGTGTAATTCTTGTACAACACTGTCGGAAATAATGTTAAGATTGATGGTTAAAGTTTTATTTATTTCAGAATATATTTATGATGAAATAATATAAATTACATTTATTGTATACGCTTTATGCAGAATGTATTTCTCTTACGAACGATGTGAAAATATTTAATGATGGATTAATTTAAATTATCCAAATACGGCAAAATAAGTTTAAGACGTCGTGGGTATTATTATATTTAAAGCAAAAAAGTTACAGTTAAAATGTGCAAAGTCAATATTTAGTACCGTAACCGTTATTTTTAATTACAGCTTCACTTTGCCTAGGCATTGAGCTTGATAAGTGAGCCAAAAATCATTTGGAATGCTCTGTCATATTTGCTTAATAAAATCGTACAATCGGGCTACATTTTCAGTTTTTAAGCGTAAATTATTTTAGAAATATAATTTCATGAATTTTCAATCGGATTAAAATCCGGACTCTGTGGAGGCCACTTAATGGCATCCATATTATGGGATCAAAAAATTGCATTACTTTTTTGGCTTTGTGAATGGGGCTATTATTTTGTAATTAAATAGCTCCAGGTGGTATTTGGTCAGTCAAATATGGCAGAACATGATCATTAACTTGCTGCAGTCAAGCCTAGTTCAGTTTTGCATCAACTTTAACAAGTGGACTAATACCAAAGCTACTGAACGCACCCGACACCATTGCAACCCCGCCTTTCGCATGCGAACATCTTTTTGACACATTTAGGATGGAATTCCACGGTTGGGCGTCGTCTGACAAAGTTTTTCCCCATCCGAACCAAAAATGTAAAAGTGTGACGCGTCACTCCAAAGAACTCTACACGAGTCGTCGGCTGTACAATGAATGCGACTTTTCGCGAAATTCAGCCGCTTGAGACGATTCCTCTCCGAAATAATTGGCTTTTATCTAACAAGACGCCCGAATAATCCAAATTCTCTTTGACGATTTCGAACAGTTTGCGACGTAAAACTGACACTAGTTTTACCAGATGATTGTCTTCAAATGTCCACAGAAGGCAGCATACGGTGGGCTTGGGAAAGCCTATGACTTCGTCTATTCAGTTTTACTGTTGTTTTTCTTGGGGCTCCCGATCATTGTCTGTCCTTATATTGTTCAGTATCCTGGTAAAGCTTCCAAGCCTGAACACAAGACATTTTCTGTACTTTATTTGCTTGCTTATGTTCATAAAGAAAATGTTTTGTTGATGAAAAAACATTGATTTTAATATAGTCAACGGGCTAAGAATACGACACTTTTCCATAGTGAATTAACTGCCCAGTTATTATACTATAAAATGCAGCCGTGTGACCACCAATTTACCAAATAATTTGCATAATACACATGCGGTCTTAAGCTTATTTAAGTTGTAGAAATATATACAATTTTACATCATTCGAAAGAGAAATAAATGTTGCATAAAGCGTACACAGCAAAACTAATTTATATTGTTTTATTAGAAACATATTCTGAAACGAATAAAATGGTGGGATTATGGTGGGGTCTCTATTTTAAATATGGTGTTGGCGGACACCGTCTAGTTAGTTTAAAGCGGAAGATATTTTATGGCGCTACGGCAGGTCGAGAGGATTCTGTTTTATTATTATCTATCTATTAATCTCTTTATTTATTTGTTTATTCAAATGGATTTTTCTTATACAATCGTGTTGGACTGGACTACAATTTGTTTATTTTTTTAAAGTTTTTTTTTGGTTTTTTTCTTTTGTTTTTTGTCAAAGGGTTTTTCTATTCAATGATTGGGCTAAGCTTTTAAGACTTTTATTAAACTATGGAATTTATTAGTTTATCTATTTTTTTATGTTAATTATTTAATTCGAAAATTTGTTGATGTCGACAAAAAAACGTTAACTCCTGCCTATGGTTTAATAACTTTTCATTATTTTGAAACTTATTTAAAAAATATTATAATAATTATATATATATATATATATATATATATATATATATATATATATATGTATATATATATATATATGTATATA
The DNA here is from genome assembly GCA_964036315.1 of Acanthosepion esculentum. Lineage (NCBI taxonomy): Eukaryota > Metazoa > Mollusca > Cephalopoda > Sepiida > Sepiidae > Acanthosepion > Acanthosepion esculentum. The sequence goes on along the minus strand of OZ038485.1, from coordinate 7,589,865 downwards.
TATAGGTGTGTGTGCGTGTGTGTGTATGTATATATATATCACATTACATATACGTATGTTATAATACGTTTATGTTATAATTGTTGAATAATTAATATTTGCTCTACTCTGTACTGAGCACTCTTTTAAGTATAATACACATATATATATATATATATATATATATATATATATATATAAAATCTCTGTGTGTACGCCCTGTTTGTAGTTATTAAGAAACTCATATAAATCTCAATAGTTAAATTCAAATTTTAAACAATCAATTCCGATGTCAAAAAAAAGCCTGAGTTTAAAATTTTAGGTAGTATTCATATGTTTTATTCACATTATTGACGTTATTTGATATTTTCTTAAATACTGCCATCTGATGCTTATCGGCAAAAACAATCAGTTTTACTTCTATAAAAATGTAATAAAATCATAAAAAGTTGATCCAGAACTATAATACAACAAACAACAAATACATATAAGTCTTTGAATTATTTACTTTTTAATGTAGTGATCCTTCTCCCCAATAACAGCCAGTAATATATCAATCATTGATTTTGTTATTTTTTTTTAATTCAGCAGGTTCAATTTCCGACATGGTAGTTTTAATTGATTCCCATATGTCTACTTGGCAGTCATATTGTTTGCCACCTTCATATAATTTCATATTCAAAAGTGAAAATAGATTTTCAATTGGATTCAGATCACTACTTGATGGTGGTCATTCCATTATTTTCTCTCCTGAAAAACTTTTATGCTCAACGAATTCAGGGTAAGCTTAGACACACGAGAAAGAACATTATCGTGCATAAAGACACACTTCCCTTTACAAACTACAAGACTGGAACTTGCACAATGCGAAGAACGTCTAGTTCATATGATCTCAATTGTTAGCACTGTTCAGTTTAACGGTTTCATCAACTTTGATTTGTCCAATAATGATTTGATCAACAATTCCAGCCCATATCATAATATTACCACCTCCTTGCCTTCTTTTAGCAACAGGCACGTCTGAATTGGATAAAATCCATCCTTTGGCTCATCCATAAGCTCCATTAAATGTCACTGGAGATTCGTTCATGAAACTTACTTTAGAAAATTTAACTTTAATTTTTTTTCCTTGGCCCAATTCTGACGCTTGAAAATATTGCTTTCGTGAAAAGAATTTACAGATTCCAATTGTCAAAGTATTCGATATCTTTTGTCCTTCCTCAATGCCAGCCTTTTGAAAGATCTGAGCGCTGGTCAAAAGTGAACGTTTCGCTATAAATCACTTTATCTTACGTTCATCTCGAGAAAGCAAGTTCTTAAAGCTTTTTTTCCTTTGAAACGTGTTCTCAACTGAATTATATTTTCAACAGCCTTCTTTCTCATTCGATGCTCTCTGCAAAGCTTCTTTGATATATCCAATGTGGACATTCCCTCACTCAATGATTTTGTTATTTTCTGTTTTTCAGCAGTTGTCACATCTTTCCCCTTACCCATGTTTCAAGATCTATTATGAACGAAAAGAAAAAAAGATTTTTAGTAGATTTCGGAGATCTTAACCAAATATTCGTTTAATCTGTATGTTAATTTCAGTCAGTCTATTTTTGTAAATTCCAAATATCTAAAAAAGTAACCATTACAAATGGCAGAAAATTTAGTTAAATGTTTTACAAGTGTGGAAACGGACGATTTTAAATTTGACAAATATTGGTTCAGAACATTTAGAGTTATTGCTGTTTATTTGATTTGCAGAATAGCTTCAGCCAGACTGTATATATATATATATATATATATATATATATATATATATATATATATATCTCCAAGTATAGGATTGGTGTATACGGAATAAATTCCAATAACCAACAAATAAAATCCTTAAAAGAGTGCTCAATACAGAGTAGAGCAAATATAATTATATATATATATATATATATATATATATATATATATATATGTATATATATATATATATAATAAAAAGGCTTAAACACTAATATTCAATGCTTATAATTTATTATATTGGAATCGTAATTATGATCCAATTCATCATACCTACAAATTCAAAAAGAAATCAGAGAAAATAACTAAATAAATTTAGTGAGAGTGTATGTATGAGAGTGGGGGACGAATGTGAGTGTTAAAATGAAGTCCTAGATAGGGGTAACAGACGAGAGAAGAATAGGAAGGACTAAAAGTGAAGGTGGGGATTAAAATGTAATAGAGAGAAATTCAAAATATGTGTAAATATTAACCACTAATATATATATATATATTTTTTTAAAGATGTATGTTTATACATTCATTTTATAGATACAAATATTTAAGTAAATGCTCTGTTCATAATAAACAATATTAACAACATTTACCGGCTTGAATGTCCGAGAGATTTTCATAGAAAATATTCGTCCTCCGAAAGGAATCGAACCAAGCCTGACGTGCCTTAACCGATTGGGTCACAGAGGATCGTTGGATTAGCAAGGTCGATTTTACTGCTTGTATCTATAAAAAGAATGTTTAAACATAAAAATGTCTTTTAATAATTGTCGGACTTTGTCCCTTGTTAAACTGATGACAGTACAGGGGATTCAGAAAGAGTTAGATGAGTCTAATGGCGATTACGAATTTGTTTGAGCTGATGACTAGTCATGGCAACATTATACTTCCATCCGTCTTCCCACAAGGCCTCAGACTCAACACGGGGGCCTACGTCAAGTGCCTTGATTGTAGTTGATTGTAGTTCTGCTCTGGATCAAGTGCTGGCTGCTGGAAGACACTGTGTCTGGCAGCAGGTCTCTGAACCCTGCCTAACAAGCAGGAGAACTCAGTCATGATTAACAGACAATTTCTTAGACAACATCATCCTTTACATCTGGCCACCTAACTCCCTAGACTGCAAACCCCTTGATTATTTTGCGTGGTGTGCAGTTGTGCGAGAGACCAACAAAACTCCTTGTAACACTAAAGATGAACTGAAGGCAAGGATTATGGCAACAATCACCAACTTCAACAAGGAGACCTTCCAAATTATCTGTAGGGCGTGGTTGAAGCCAGTGGTGATTTTATTGAATAAATTTACTCTTTAGTATTTCAAGATATTTTTGTGCAATTTTGGTAAATATATCTGTTAAAATGAGATGTCAGTGTTATTTTCATTTTTCATAATTTAGACGATGAACCATAGTAAACTGTATTTGAATATACCTTTGTACAAATAGTATAATGTTTTCTTTGAAATTCGCTACAAGAATTTGTTCCAATCCAGAACGTTTTTGTGACAGGTGTGTCGTCTCAAGTTAAAAGAGGCAAGCACCAAAAACCAATTGAAAATTGCAAATAGCCACGATACACTATTCTTCCGACAGAACTTCTCAGTCGTTTGCTCGCAAGGGAATATTATGGGATCATTTGTTCTGTTTCATTTCCTTTTTCTATATCGACTGATATGCAAATCCAAAAACAGCTCGCAAATGAGATTTAACATTATTTGGCAGAGTCGACAGAAAACAACTCTGCCCAAAATGATCGACCTTGCATGTTTGATTTCGTCTAAAACAGACAAAAATTAAAATTCTTAGACAATTTCAAAACAATTTCTTTTATTAGAGTTACCTGAATTCTTTGGTCACACGAGATGTCTTGATTTCTTTTAAGGTTTTATCCACCATTTCCAGGTTATTTAAAGCCAGAAAATATTTCTAGATTGTAAGAATTCTTAACGGATTATAAGAATTTTAGAATACAAGTCCAACTAATTAACACAAAGCTGAAGGAAATGATTCATATTCATAACGTTTCCAAGAGTAAGCGAACATAACGGTCCCAACTGGGATTGGAAACCGGCTCTCCAATTTCCAATTCGAATTGTTAGCCATTACACTCGACGTACATCCAAGCTTACAGTACTTGGCATTCGCAAGAGTTGAACCATTCAGGTACTGACCAGGGTCAACGCTGTTTAATTTGTTTGATGATATGCGAACCGGTTTTTCTATGTGATATGTTTGTAAGCTTGCATCCCATGTGATGTGGACCAGTAAACTAGCAACGTTTCTATTTGGCTTACGTTCAATTACTAAGCATGGAAACCATCTCTTAATTGCTATTGCTCGCAGGTCTACCCTGACTCGAGGTGGTAGCACCTGTTAGGGTCCCAGCTATGGGCAAATAATTAATCCCAAACTGGGATCAAAACACTAGGAAAGTATAAAAATAGATTTATAATAAAAATACCAGCAATACATTTTTGAAAAAAAAATGCCAGCAATATATTTTTAAAAAATGCCACCAGTATATTTCTGGGGAAAAACTTACCAGCAATTAATTTTTGAAAAGAAAAAAAATTACCAGCAATGACTCTTGACAAAACCCTCTTTACAAAAGTAAAACAATGAAGCCTGATCTACAATCTGATTTCTTACAACGAATACGAATTATATTTATCCGTACCTATCCTAATCTTGCTAGCATTAAATAACCCATTAGGGTTGATATACCGTAAAACAAAATAAACAAAACAAAACCACTAAGTATACGGCATGTGGGTCAAATTTAATGATTATCAAGGAAGGTTTTCTGAAGCGAGCTTACTTTATTATGATGGTTTGCTAAGTCTTTGAGTCCAAGAAACGTTTTAAAAGCAATATTTTAATCTGATGTTTCATTATTTGGCCAGGTTCAGCTTCCTCAGAATTAAAATTTCTCAGAAGGGCTATCAACTACAGGAATAATACATTGATCATTATTTCTTATTTAAAAGTTATGAAATGTAAAAAAATCCATCTCTCTCCTGGATCATGGTTCTCCACTGTTTCCTTTTATTATTATCTGTGAATTTTCATGATTTCATATAGGGGAGTAAATTACTGTTACTATCTTCAAGATCCGAAATTCAGAGTTTTCTTACTCGTAAAAAGATTACTACCCAATGCTAAAGAGACCCGTCTATGTTGCTTAGTAGGTGAGGAGAAGAGATGAATTTATAATGTTCCTGAAGGCCATTTTGCGAAAGTAAACGCGGGAGACGATGTTTAAATTTGAACTCTGCTCAGTGAAATCCGTTGTACACTCCGCTTTACGATAAACTGAAAAAAAAAGAAAATTAAATTAAAAATAAGTCAAGCATTAACACTATGGGGATAATTCGAAAATACTTTTTATCCCATAAATTTTGGGTTATACTTAGATTTAGAAAACAAAAAAAGAAAAATTCTCAGAGTAATAATAATCTATTGCATTGAAAACATTTCAAGAAATAGGATTCTTCCCGGACATTTTTTTTCTTGTAAAGCGTAGAATAATAGCATCGATCGTTGTAACGAAAAAGCTTTGCGGAAATTAAGACTTTATTCTGAGTGAGCGCCTCTACAAATGACGAATATCTGTTATCTTGCAGTCGCTTGGAAGACATTTGATGTAAACAAGTGCACATCTGTAAAGACGAGGAATCATTACTTTTAATGAAACTTGTCAATCCCAAATTAAAAAACAAAAACAAAAACACATATGTGATTTTTTAAAGGTAAATATTCTGAAGATTTTGGAAGTCGTATCTTTGTTCACTGTACCACAAGAATTTCCCTTAATTAATTCACGTCTTTATTTCGTGTTATATTCACCTTTCAAAGTGTAACCATTTCAATTAGACAATTTGACATCAGTTGCTATACATTCGCTTATTGAGGTTTGTCTTCATCTTAGGTGTTATAGTTATATTTCGGTCGTTGTAACATCCGGAATTATTCAGCTATAACAACTGGTGATCTTTTTGAAATTTCAAACTGAACACTTTATTCAGTTCTTAGGAGTCAATAGTTCTGATTACATATAAAAGCACAGATGTGGTAGAAATGGGTCATGATCATTGAAAATTAATATATAAGAACCTGAATGAATCGAGGGAGAATAGGGCTTTCATGTTTCCCCTAGGTGCCAAAGATCCGATGAAGAGAAAGGTGCTATACTTATGAAATAGGTACTTATAGCTAGGATAATAATTATCTTGAACAAAAGGCAACCTTCATTACCAAGTATTCCAATAAGTAGCACTTAAGATAAACCTTTCCAATATAGAATCTATGATCTGGAATTGGAATGAAATCGGTGAAGGCACCAACACTGAATCTATCATAATACCTTAGAATGTGAAATTAATGACTACTAAAACCGTCAAATAGCTCCGTGTATGGATTATTTATAAGTAATTTGGTATTGGAGATCTGATAATTCAATATAGAATCAGGTAGGCTAGGGCAAGTATTGTCTAATACCGCAACTTGCTACTAAACGAAAGTATTAACCTGAGAACTCGAGCTATATTCTGAAACCACCTCGCCAGATTTTGACACTCTTATGGGTGACATGAATTGTATCCAAATTGTCCAGAAATATCTAAACACTCAGATATATACAATCAGTTTCTCAGATCAATGATTAAAAATGGCGTCAAGCTAATCAACCTTGCAGGTCTTACAAAATACTACCCTTTAACAGACCTTACATATATTCCATGGGTGTCCCATAGGTTTGGTCTTGTGCCAGATCTATGCTACGCCTTGAAAATCACAATAAAAATGTTGACTTTCTGCACTAACTTAAAGAAAAGATAACGAAGGAAGCCACTATTGTCCATGATGAAGTTATAGCATGCAGAGGTTGACAGTGAATATTCGAAGAGAGTAGGGAAGCGTAGTTGAGGTTAGCAGTGGATATCCCGATAAAGTAGCAGAGCGTAATTCAGTAGTTATTCGTTCTGTTCTTTCGCCTGACAGGTTGGTACTGGATATTTTATTTTTTGTTGGAATACAACAAATGTGGCACAAGGCCGAAAAGGGGAGGGGTAAAGGCTGGTCATAACTTACTATCCTATACCTAGCTAATCAGATTCGCGACCCATTCATACATTACAATTTACCCATTCACCACAAGAACTCATCCATCACCATTCAAACCTTCATCCACCATAATACCACATCCACACCAGGGGAACCTACAAAAACGCGCCCCACACCATAAAAATTTTGATGATAATAACATACATTAAAATTCTAATAATGAAAAGATGAAAGTGGGGAGGGAGATGAACCCAATAACAAACTAAAAACTCAACGAATATTTAAACTAAACATAATTCGTGTTAGTAGGGCCCGTCCAACCCTCAAAATAGAGAGGCCGCTGTATTCTGCCCAGAGGACAGAACCAAGAAACACTCTCGCTAAGGGAGTGGGAAAGAGATAAAATAACCCGGACATGGGGAAATAAAAGGCTGACCTAGTCGAGATGAAAAGCGGGGCCAAAACAAACTGGGGAGGTTGGGAATCTCGACTTGGATCATAACTAAAAAGATAGCCGGGAAACAGGCCGGGAACAACACTTACTCACATTAACTAGGTACACTTAAGCTTGTCTAACCTAACCAAGGGGAGGGTTCCACAGGAAACCACCCCGATGTGACTTTAGATTGACCTAGAAAAGAAAATCAAGGCTAGCCCCGTCCAAACGAACCAAGCTCGCCTCTTTTACCCACCTTTCGTTGAAGACTGTCGAATGCAATCGTTTTCTATCAGTTCTAATCTTCATCTTGAGCTGATGCTCAAAGAATCGGATTAGATCCTGATGCGAAAGACGATTGCCTCGCAAGACTTCCTGCATGCGCGTCGTCCATATCACCATTCGAGCCGTGGCTAGCAGCGTCAGAAACACCATTCGTTTCACCCCGGAATACGGGGGCGACACATTGTCACACGCGTATGCGCGATCAATGGACACGAGTTCTTCGGGAGCGAGACGAGCCGTCAGCTCGCCGACATGGTCCCATAAGGGGCGGACCCGGGGGCAATGGTAGAAGGCGTGCGAAGCCGTTTCTTCTAAACCAAGACCACACCGTTCACAGTCTGGCAAATCCGCCAAGCCCCATATGAAAGCCTTGTCGTTGAGAGGCAGCCGATTCCGAGCCAATCGCCAGGTAAGCGAAAACTCAGGGTTACTGAGATAATCCGCCGCTGGCGCCCAAGACCAGTAGGAGCGATACTCCTCTTCCGAAAAGCAGAGCGTATCACGTAGGGAATCCTTCGCGCGCCCCTCCACTAATCCCCTATAGAAGACTTTCCTAGGCTGTGACAGGTCACTGGACCGCGGAATAGCCTTCAAGGCTAACCGACACTCGCGGAGGAAAAGCGATTGATCCCGGGGTTTACGACGGCGCTCAACCCTCGAGATGGGGGGACTGATAGTAAGGCCAGGGAACGCGTCCCTAACAATCCCCTCCAGAATCGGATCTCCTCTAGTCAATGCGCGGCGTAGGAAAGCCAACCGTGAGGCACGGATGTGACTCAGCAAGTGTGGCATTCCCAGCCCCCCATGACACGGACGTTTAGTGCAGACTCGTCTGTCGACCCTGTTACCGCGTCCCCTCCATAAAATGGAGGATAGCGATCGCTCGAGCGCCTTCCTGTGGGCCTTACAGAGAGGAAGTACTGACAATCGATAAAGAACCAGGGGGAAAATGTATGTAACACACACGTCCGCCCTGCCCTTCACAGACAACCTCCGTCGGTTCCAAGTCTTGCCGGCAGAACCGATCTTTGCTAGTACTTCTGACCAATTCTTCTCCAGCTGGAGGTCGGGTCCAAACCACACTCCAAGAATGCGGACAGGACCGTCCGTCCAACCGAAGCGGCCTGGAAGATCACGCCCCTTCCAGGCACCTAACCGCAAGCCGGACGACTTGTCGCGGTTTATCTTGGCCCCTGTCACCTTCTCGTACCGATCAAGCGCCTTCTGTACCGCTTCAATATCGCCCCGGGACGACACGAAAGCAGATACGTCATCGGCGTACGCGGAAACCCTGGCTCGAGACCCTCCAGGAACGGCGATCCCGCGTAGGGCCGGACTGCACGTCTCGTCCTTCAGCCGGCGAAGGAGAGGCTCCAACGCCAAAGCATAAAGGAGAGGCGACAGCGGACAACCCTGACGAACCGACCTCGACAGAACAAAAGCGCCCGACAACTTTCCGTTCACCTGTACCACAGCACTGGGGGAGCGATACAGGAGGCTAATCCAGCGGCAGAAGTCGGGTGCGAATCCGGCGGCCTGCAGGACAGTAGCAAGGTAGCGATGGTCGACCCTATCAAATGCCTTGGACTGATCCAAATTGATCAGCGCGGCTTCCTCGTCGTCTTTTACTCCCTCTAGGATCGTGCGGATCAAATGCAGGTTGCTCTGAATTGTTCGGCCCCTCACAGAACAAGTCTGCTCGGGTCCCAACAGAGACTCGGCAACTGACTGCAAACGCTCCTGCAGGATCTTGGCCATAATCTTTAACTCTGTGTTTAGCAGAGTTATGGGCCTGTAATCGTCTAGTTTACCCCCAACACCCTTGCCCTTTTTCAACAGAGTGATCACACCCCTGGAAATGCGGTTGGGGATGGACCCCGACCGAAACCAGTTGTTGAACACTGCAGTCAAAATCGGAACAAAGATGTGCGACAGCCTCAAGTACAATTCATAAGGCAAACCATCCAGACCGGGCGACTTGCCTCTGCCGACCTTCTTCAATGCCTCGTAGACTTCGCCCTCCGTGATCTCTCCCTCGCAGCTAGCTGCTTCAGTCGGCTCAAGCCGAGGAAAGTCAGCCAAATAGCTGCGAAACTCCTCCTCACGGAGACCAGGCTCCTTGGTAAAGCGGCTCTCGAAATGCCGCCGAAACGCCTCGCACATGTCGTCAGTCGACCGCAGAGTACGCCCCTCCGGGGTTTCGACTTGACGAATGTAACGATCACCACCTCGACGGACTTCTTCCCGACGCAGATCTGCGCCCAGGTTCACAGCTTCAGAAGACATCTTACTTAGCCTATGCCTAATTACCTGACCCATGTAGCGCTCGCTATTCGAACGCTGCAGGGCCTCCCTAGCTAGGGCTATCTCTAGGGGATCCCCCCAGCCTCCGCCCGGGAAAAATTAGCCTTAAGCGTCTTCACCTTTTCAGCTCTATCTAGGGCGAGCCGTTTGCTGAAATCAGTGGTGAAAGACCTAATTCTATCCTTAAGTCGCTCCCACCACTTATTCCCGATAACCGCCCCCACTAGCTCCCGCTGCACTACACTAGTTAGCTGCCTCTGGAAGTCCCGCCTGTCCAGTAAAGACAGATTGAACTTCCAGTAGCCAGCCATTCTAGGCCTATGTTCTAACGCCACACGGGCACAAACGAGTTTGTGATCCGTGTAGCCTACCCAGTGGAACGTGGGACAATCTAACAGGTCTATGTCGGCTCTACGAACTAACATTCTGTCAATGTAGCTAACTACATTGACAGACGGCCAGCTACGAGCCCACGTCCACATTTTCCCCTTGGGATGATCGACCCGGTATCTATCGACGAGACCATAATCGTCGATCAGATTGACCAGGCTACGATCACCCCTACTCCCGCTAGCGCCCCGCCCCCTGTCTAACTTGGGGTTCAGGATGGCATTCCAGTCCCCCATTAAAACTAGGCGCGATGAATCAACTAGGAACGGCCCCAACCGCCGAAAAAAGGAACCCCGCTCCTCCCAGTCGTTGGGCGCATAAACCGCAACGACCCGAAACGAACCACTTTTCACGGCAATATCGGCCACGATTAACCGGCCCTCGGCATCGGTATGCACAAGGTCCACCTTCGCATCGAGAGTACGTCTGACCAACAAAGAAACTCCTCTGGCACATCGGTCCCCATATGCTGAATAGATGACAAAGTCATCCTCCAGCACACACGCATCGGAAGTGCAAACAAAGTGGGTCTCTTCGATCGCGGCAACATCCACGCCGAAGGACAAGAGATCCCGAAGCAGGCGGGCAGCCTTACCCCGATCTCTCAAGCCCTTCGCATTCAAACTGGCTATCTTTATTTCCATTTCCTAGGCCTGCAAAAAATAAAAAACGACTGTTACTGCAACAACCTAAGCACATACGGGGCGGAAATCTGCGGGTGACAAGACCCCGACGGTTTGTCCCAGGCTTCCCGTGCCCAGCTCCGACGTCATCCGTCCTTCCGAGACAATCCCGCCGACGTCCGTAGGGTATGTTAATTTTAAGGCCCTGTATAGTGAGGGGTGGAGACGTACCGGGACCCTCCCTGCACAGAAGCCGTGCATCTTGGTGAGGTCAGGAGACCCAAATTCCGCTATTCTTAAATTTGGGAATGCTTCTTTGGCCTCGAACATATGGGCCCATACTTTTAAATGCTTCCCCGCATCCCTGATGAGGGCAATCACACCTGGGGCCCCCGGAAAGTTCTGGGGGTCTTCCACCGACATGTTGTCAATGGAAGAGAGTTTAAAGAGTGGACCTAGAAGGGATTTTTTCCTGGAAGAACAGTTTTTTTCCAGCTCCGTCTTATCCACCCTACATATATCTTCTGCTCTTTTAAAGAGCCTCTTCTTTTTTTTCTTAACCCTATCTGGGTCTGGTGGGGAGGGAATGGACGGGAGAGTGGGTGTATGCTGGGTAGGGGACGCATCCGATGACATGGGGGTGGATGATTGTGTGGGAGTGGGAGTGGGAGGAGGGAGTGGCAAACGTGAGAGTGATGGGGGGAGACTCCTAGGAACAGGTACAGCAATATATCTCTCTGGAAATGCCGGGGTGGATGCGCATTTGGATTTTTCCCGGCTCCTCCCTGGTCTTTTTTCTGCTGTATGTTTTTTTGTCGGGACTTCTTCTTCGTCCTCTTCCCTGTTCCTCTTCAAAGAGGAGGACCGCATTGTAGGTAGTTCTTCTACCTCCATCTCGACTTCGGGTTCCTTTGGTTGATGTTGCTTCTTGTTTTCTTCTTTCTTCCGACTCTCTTTGTCAGTCTGCTTTTTGGGAGAAGCCTCCTTTGGGGGGGACGGGAGGCTTGTTTGTGATTTTCGTCCCTTTGCAACCACTTCCTTCCAGCCGTCACTCGAAGTCTTTCCAGTTTCGGCGGTTTTGGTAGCGGTCGCTGCTGTCGCTGCTGCTGTCGTTACTGGAGTCGGTTCTTTTTGTGCTGGCACCTTCTTGGTGGGGCACGCCTTTGCCATATGGCCCGGCTGTCCGCACACCCAACAACATGGTTTCCTCCCTTCAACCACCACCAGCATTCTTCTCGTTCGGCAGAGCAAAATGTTTGGGATATCTTGGAAGTTTTCCTTGTCTAGGGTAATTTGAACTTCCATATCCCCAGTGTCTATTCCTGACTTACTGCAGATGGCCTTCACTTCGCTAACTTCCCCATATTTAGAGAAGAAAGCCCCCATCCGATCTTCTGAAATGTCTATCGGTACTCCGTGGACGGTAATTTTCGTTCTGCGGGTGCCCATATATTCGGTTTGTAACCGTAATGTTTTTGTGTTAAGAACACTTCCCGCTAATCTTCGGGCCTGATCTTCAGTCTGGAGAAGGAGATCCCAAAGAGCATTGGTCCTTCTGGCCAAAATCTTTGGACAAATGTTTAAAGATTTTAAAGCCTCCTCCATGCATTCTCTGCTTACCCCCATTAATTTATGACTCTTCACGTCTGAAGTAAGCAGAGAAATCGTTCTTACTTTAACGGCATCAAAGGCGTCCTTTATCGTGAGGAATTCGTTGCCGTTGAAACTGCTTTCCAGTTTTTTCCTCTGACTGGCATAAAATTCCCCATCTTTCTTTAACGGCCTATCTTGAGACCAGGCCGATTTTGCTGGCGACACCGGATTTGCCACCGGTGTATCAGGCACTTTTTTATTGTTTGTGTCGACCATGGCGTAGACTAAAACACAACCACGGTCGACGTAATTTATCTCTTTTTCTTGCTCCTTTTATAAATATTACTTTTTTTCATTTCAAACAAAATAAAATAGAACAAGAACGGGACAACCAAGGCAATAAACAATTCAACCAAAGAGCAAATGCAAATCAAAATAGGGGGAGGGTAATAAATACAACAAAAAGGCAAATGAAAGGTAAATGTAAAATATTCCAATATATACTAAAACGAAAAAGTTAAAACCAAGAAACTTCAAAACAATGTTGGCAACTGAAAAAGTAACAAAATAAACACTTATCACTGAGTTATTCTTTAAAGTTGTCTCACACCGTATTCAAACAGTAATTACTAATCCACGAAAAAACAGTAAACTGCGGTAAACCGGTTGGTACTGGATATTTTATTTTTTGTTGGAATACAACAAATGTGGCACAAGGCCGAAAAGGGGAAGGGTAAAGGCTGGTCATAACTTACTATCCTATACCTAGCTAATCAGATTCGCGACCCATTCATACATTACAATTAACCCATTCACCACAAGAACTCATCCGTCGCCATTCAAACCTTCATCCACCATAATACCACTTCCACACCAGGGGAACCTACAAAAACGCGCCCCACACCATAAAAATTTTGATGATAATAACATACATTAAAATTCTAATAATGAAAAGATGAAAGTGGGGAGGGAGATGAACCCAATAACAAACTAAAACTCAACGAATATTTAAACTAAACATAATTCGTGTTAGTAGGGCCCGTCCAACCCTCAAAATAGAGAGGCCGCTGTATTCTGCCCAGAGGACAGAATCAAGAGACACTCTCGCTAAGGGAGTGGGAAAGAGATAAAATAACCCGGACATGGGGAAATAAAAGGCTGACCTTGTCGAGATGAAAGGTGGGGCCAAAACAAACTGGGGATGTTGGGAATCTCGACTTGGATCATAACTAAAAAGATAGCCGGGAAACAGGCCGGGAACAACACTTACTCACATTAACTAGGTACACTTAAGCTTGTCTAACCTAACCAAGGGGAGGGTTCCACAGGAAACCACCCCGATGTGACTTTAGATTGACCTAGAAAAGAAAATCAAGGCTAGCCCCGTCCAAACGAACCAAGCTCGCCTCTTTTACCCACCTTTCGTTGAAGACTGTCGAATGCAATCGTTTCCTATCAGTTCTAATCTTCATCTTGAGCTGATGCTCAAAGAATCGGATTAGATCCTGATGCGAAAGACGATTGCCTCGCAAGACTTCCTGCATGCGCGTCGTCCATATCACCATTCGAGCCGTGGCTAGCAGCGTCAGAAACACCATTCGTTTCACCCCGGAATACGGGGGCGACACATTGTCACACGCGTATGCGCGATCAATGGACACGAGTTCTTCGGGAGCGAGACGAGCCGTCAGCTCGCCGACATGGTCCCATAAGGGGCGGACCCGGGGGCAATGGTAGAAGGCGTGCGAAGCCGTTTCTTCTAAACCAAGACCACACCGTTCACAGTCTGGCAAATCCGCCAAGCCCCATATGAAAGCCTTGTCGTTGAGAGGCAGCCGATTCCGAGCCAATCGCCAGGTAAGCGAAAACTCAGGGTTACTGAGATAATCCGCCGCTGGCGCCCAAGACCAGTAGGAGCGATACTCCTCTTCCGAAAAGCAGAGCGTATCACGTAGGGAATCCTTCGCGCGCCCCTCCACTAATCCCCTATAGAAGACTTTCCTAGGCTGTGACAGGTCACTGGACCGCGGAATAGCCTTCAAGGCTAACCGACACTCGCGGAGGAAAAGCGATTGATCCCGGGGTTTACGACGGCGCTCAACCCTCGAGATGGGGGGACTGATAGTAAGGCCAGGGAACGCGTCCCTAACAATCCCCTCCAGAATCGGATCTCCTCTAGTCAATGCGCGGCGTAGGAAAGCCAACCGTGAGGCACGGATGTGACTCAGCAAGTGTGGCATTCCCAGCCCCCCATGACACGGACGTTTAGTGCAGACTCGTCTGTCGACCCTGTTACCGCGTCCCCTCCATAAAATGGAGGATAGCGATCGCTCGAGCGCCTTCCTGTGGGCCTTACAGAGAGGAAGTACTGACAATCGATAAAGAACCAGGGGGAAAATGTATGTAACACACACGTCCGCCCTGCCCTTCACAGACAACCTCCGTCGGTTCCAAGTCTTGCCGGCAGAACCGATCTTTGCTAGTACTTCTGACCAATTCTTCTCCAGCTGGAGGTCGGGTCCAAACCACACTCCAAGAATGCGGACAGGACCGTCCGTCCAACCGAAGCGGCCTGGAAGATCACGCCCCTTCCAGGCACCTAACCGCAAGCCGGACGACTTGTCGCGGTTTATCTTGGCCCCTGTCACCTTCTCGTACCGATCAAGCGCCTTCTGTACCGCTTCAATGTCGCCCCGGGACGACACGAAAGCAGATACGTCATCGGCGTACGCGGAAACCCTGGCTCGAGACCCTCCAGGAACGGCGATCCCGCGTAGGGCCGGACTGCACGTCTCGTCCTTCAGCCGGCGAAGGAGAGGCTCCAACGCCAAAGCATAAAGGAGAGGCGACAGCGGACAACCCTGACGAACCGACCTCGACAGAACAAAAGCGCCCGACAACTTTCCGTTCACCTGTACCACAGCACTGGGGGAGCGATACAGGAGGCTAATCCAGCGGCAGAAGTCGGGTGCGAATCCGGCGGCCTGCAGGACAGTAGCAAGGTAGCGATGGTCGACCCTATCAAATGCCTTGGACTGATCCAAATTGATCAGCGCGGCTTCCTCGTCGTCTTTTACTCCCTCTAGGATCGTGCGGATCAAATGCAGGTTGCTCTGAATTGTTCGGCCCCTCACAGAACAAGTCTGCTCGGGTCCCAACAGAGACTCGGCAACTGACTGCAAACGCTCCTGCAGGATCTTGGCCATAATCTTTAACTCTGTGTTTAGCAGAGTTATGGGCCTGTAATCGTCTAGTTTACCCCCAACACCCTTGCCCTTTTTCAACAGAGTGATCACACCCCTGGAAATGCGGTTGGGGATGGACCCCGACCGAAACCAGTTGTTGAACACTGCAGTCAAAATCGGAACAAAGATGTGCGACAGCCTCAAGTACAATTCATAAGGCAAACCATCCAGACCGGGCGACTTGCCTCTGCCGACCTTCTTCAATGCCTCGTAGACTTCGCCCTCCGTGATCTCTCCCTCGCAGCTAGCTGCTTCAGTCGGCTCAAGCCGAGGAAAGTCAGCCAAATAGCTGCGAAACTCCTCCTCACGGAGACCAGGCTCCTTGGTAAAGCGGCTCTCGAAATGCCGTCGAAACGCCTCGCACATGTCGTCAGTCGACCGCAGAGTACGCCCCTCCGGGGTTTTGACTTGACGAATGTAACGATCACCACCTCGACGGACTTCTTCCCGACGCAGATCTGCGCCCAGGTTCACAGCTTCAGAAGACATCTTACTTAGCCTATGCCTAATTACCTGACCCATGTAGCGCTCGCTATTCGACCGCTGCAGGGCCTCCCTAGCTAGGGCTATCTCTAGGGGATCCCCCCCAGCCTCCGCCCGGGAAAAATTAGCCTTAAGCGTCTTCACCTTTTCAGCTCTATCTAGGGCGAGCCGTTTGCTGAAATCAGTGGTGAAAGACCTAATTCTATCCTTAAGTCGCTCCCACCACTTATTCCCGATAACCGCCCCCACTAGCTCCCGCTGCACTACACTAGTTAGCTGCCTCTGGAAGTCCCGCCTGTCCAGTAAAGACAGATTGAACTTCCAGTAGCCAGCCATTCTAGGCCTATGTTCTAACGCCACACGGGCACAAACGAGTTTGTGATCCGTGTAGCCTACCCAGTGGAACGTGGGACAATCTAACAAGTCTATGTCGGCTCTACGAACTAACATTCTGTCAATGTAGCTAACTACCTTGACAGACGGCCAGCTACGAGCCCACGTCCACATTTTCCCCTTGGGATGATCGACCCGGTATCTATCGACGAGACCATAATCGTCGATCAGATTGACCAGGCTACGATCGCCCCTACTCCCGCTAGCGCCCCGCCCCCTGTCTAACTTGGGGTTCAGGATGGCATTCCAGTCCCCCATTAAAACTAGGCGCGATGAATCAACTAGGAACGGCCCCAACCGCCGAAAAAAGGAACCCCGCTCCTCCCAGTCGTTGGGCGCATAAACCGCAACGACCCGAAACGAACCACTTTTCACGGCAATATCGGCCACGATTAACCGGCCCTCGGCATCGGTAAGCACAAGGTCCACCTTCGCATCGAGAGTACGTCTGACCAACAAAGAAACTCCTCTGGCACATCGGTCCCCATATGCTGAATAGATGACAAAGTCATCCTCCAGCACACACGCATCGGAAGTGCAAACAAAGTGGGTCTCTTCGATCGCGGCAACATCCACGCCGAAGGACAAGAGATCCCGAAGCAGGCGGGCAGCCTTACCCCGATCTCTCAAGCCCTTCGCATTCAAACTGGCTATCTTTATTTCCATTTCCTAGGCCTGCAAAAATAAAAACGACAGTTACTGCAACAACCTAAGCACATACGGGGCGGAAATCTGCGGGTGACAGGACCCCGACGGTTTGTCCCAGGCTTCCCGTGCCCAGCTCCGACGTCATCCGTCCTTCCGAGACAATCCCGCCGACGTCCGTAGGGTACGTTAATTTTAAGGCCCTGTATAGTGAGGGGTGGAGACGTACCGGGACCCTCCCTGCACAGAAGCCGTGCATCTTGGTGAGGTCAGGAGACCCAAACTCCGCTATTCTCAAATTTGGGAATGCTTCTTTGGCCTCAAACATATGGGCCCACACTTTCAAATGTTTCCCCGCATCCCTGATGAGGGCAATCACACCTGGGGCCCCTGGGAAATTCTGGGGGTCTTCCACCGACATGTTGTCAATGGAGGTGAGTTTATGGAGTGGACCTAGAAGGGATTTTTTCCTGGAAGAACAGTTTTTTTCCAGCTCCGTCTTATCCACCCTACATATATCTTCTGCTCTTTTAAAGAGCCTCTTCTTTTTTTTCTTAACCCTATCTGGGTCTGGTGGGGAGGGAATGGACGGGAGAGTGGGTGTATGCTGGGTAGGGGACGCATCCGATGACATGGGGGTGGATGATTGTGTGGGAGTGGGAGTGGGAGTGGGAGGAGGGAGTGGCAAACGTGAGAGTGATGGGGGGAGACTCCTAGGAATAGGTACAGCAATATATCTCTCTGGAGACGCCGGGGTGGATGCGCATTTGGATTTTTCCCGGCTCCTCCCTGGTCTTTTTTCTGCTGTATGTTTTTTTGTCGGGACTTCTTCTTCGTCCTCTTCCCTGTTCCTCTTCAAAGAGGAGGACCGCATTGTAGGTAGTTCTTCCACCTCCATCTCGACTTCGGGTTGCTGATATTGCTTCTTTTTATCTTCTTTCTTCCGACTCTCTTTGTCAGTCTGCTTTTTGGGAGAAGCCTCCTTTGGGGGGGACGGGAGGCTTGTTTGGGATTTTCGTCCCTTTGCAACCACTTCCTTCCAGCCGTCACTCGAAGTCTTTCCAGTTTCGGCGGTTTTGGTAGCGGTCGCTGCTGTCGCTGCTGCTGTCGTTACTGGAGTCGGTTCTTTTTGTGCTGGCACCTTCTTGGTGGGGCACGCCTTTGCCATATGGCCCGGCTGTCCGCACACCCAACAACATGGTTTCCTCCCTTCAACCACCACCAGCATTCTTCTCGTTCGGCAGAGCAAAATGTTTGGGATATCTTGGAAGTTTTCCTTGTCCAGGGTAATTTGGACTTCCATATCCCCAGTGTCTATTCCTGACTTACTGCAGATGGCCTTCACTTCGCTAACTTCCCCATATTTAGAGAAGAAAGCCCCCATCCGATCTTCTGATATGTCAATCGGCACTCCGTGGACAGTTATTTTTGTTCTGCGTGTGCCCATATACTCGGTTTGTAACCGTAAATTTTTTGTGTTTAGAACACTTCCCGCTAATCTTCGGGCCTGATCTTCAGTCTGGAGAAGGAGATCCCAAAGAGCATTGGTCCTTCTGGCCAAAATCTTTGGACAAATGTTCAATGATTTTAGAGCCTCCTCCATGCATTCTCTGCTTACCCCCATTAATTTATGGCTCTTCACGTCTGAAGTAAGCAGAGAAATCGTTCTTACTTTAACGGCGTCGAAGGCGTCCTTTATCGTGAGGAATTCGTTGCCGTTGAAACTGCTTTCCAGTTTTTTCCTCTGACTGGCATAGAATTCCCCATCTTTCTTTAGCGGCCTATCTTGAGACCAGGCCGATTTTGCTGGCGACACCGGCTTTACCACCGGTGTATCAGGCACTTTTTTATTGATTGTGTCGACCATGGCGTAGACTAAAACACAGCCACGGTCGACGTAAGTTATCTCTTTTTCTTGCTCCTTTTATAAATAATACTTTATATCATTCCAAACAAAATAAAATAGAACAAGAACGGGACAAACCAAGGCAATAAACAATTCAACCAAAGAACAAATGCAAATCAAAATAGGGGGAGGGTAATAAATACAACAAAAAGGCAAATGAAAGGTAAATGTAAAATATTCCAATATATACTAAAACGAAAAAGTCAAAACCAAGAAACTTCAAAAACAATGTTGGAAACTGAAAAAGTAACAAAATAAACACTTATCACTGAGTTATTCTTCAAAGTTGTCTCACACCGTATTCAAACGAAAAAACAGTAAACTGCGGTGAACCGGTTGGCATTGGACATTCGGAGAGAGTAATCAAGATGGCCGCCGTTATACAAGAGGGATTGAATATTTTACGTCTCCTGATTGGTTAACCTTCTATTGGAGAACTACAAAGTGAGTCAAGTCATTTGGGTTGGCCAACTAGTTACATAAGTACACAAAATAATCTTACAACTATGAATGTTATACCTGCGTTTGTTTTAATTTTTTGTTGTACGGTGTGTTGATCAATATGATGTTTCTTTTTCTGTTGGCAATTTTATACTGTGGCGTGTGTGTGAGTCTTACCGTGAATCTATAATCTTTTAGTGATGTTTCAGAGGAATCTTTGGCTTCTTTGAAAATAGATTCACTGGAAGATTTGTCAGAAAACCTGCAGTTAAATTGTTGCCGGATCTACTTGATTATTGATGGCGGGAGTTTGGAATATAAGTGTAGGTAAAGTGGTTTTTCATTAAGTTTTCTAGATGGTTTTATGTACCATTTCTTAGGTTAAAGGGGATATGTTAATTTTGAAGTCTATGTCGAATCACATGTTTTTGAAAATATTTATAATTGTTTTACTAGTTTTGTGTTTTTTCATATCTTGCAGTTTCTTAAGATTATATAACCGTCGGCCCTGTAGGTGGTCGATGTCATTCACATCGATTATTTTATGTAGTTCGTGTAGCAAATATGTACCTATGAACTCACAGGTTTTGACCCGTCAAAGATTCCCATCGTAATGTCAAAGGTGCCTTCTTTTTTTTATCCACACGTCTTCATTGTCGAATTATAGTGATTTTCGGGAGTGTTTAATGATTTTTAATTCATTTGTGTCTAGTTTTATTTTCTTGACCTAAGGAGATGGGTTTATCTAGCATGGGTTGTGTTATAGAAGAGTAGAATTATTTTATATTTCGATGTATATATTATACACCTAGAGATAAGTGAATATTAGTTTTTGCACGAATGATCAATGGAAAATGTCATGAAGCCCTTTCTGACCGCACTTGCTGGGACGCGAGAGGAAATATTTATAAAAGAGAAATTAAAAGAAATAATAATAATGATCTTGCTCATCTTAGAATTTTACTTTAGTTGATTAGTTACTAATAAATCTTATGGAACTCCCCTGTTATTCTGTTCATTCTCCCAGGTGGAATGTTACTAATTTGCATACGTCTGATAGCTGTAATCTTCAACTATTCAAATACAATGTCAATCGACATCTCCAGATGACTTTATCTATTCCCTGTCCTTCTCTTCATCCTTTCCTTCATCACACCTCTTTAGTCTCGCTCCTACTGACTGTAACCCCTTGCGTGCTAGTGGCATCTGCCTTGCTTGTAGTGAAAGGCTTAAAAAAACACAAAAAGAAAACGTAGCTATCCAACAATAATAATAATAATAATAATAATAATAATAATAATTTTATAAGTTTCTTAGTGTCAAGCGCCTGACAATTTGCTTACAACGTACGCAACACTGAGTAGCGGTCATATGAGGAACAGTCTGTTTTTTGGTCACTTATTATATATATATATATATATATATATATATATATATATAAGCAAATATGTGGATATAGATCCGACAGTATGAGGAAAAATATGGAAAAACAAAAAATCCGAATATGCAAGTTTACTGTTTTTAATGTTGTTTCAATGTCAACGTCAGACGTTTCGGTCTAGTAGACCTTCTTCAGGACAGAAATAGAGGTTCGAAAACTCTATTTTAGGAATACGTTTTCACAACATCGCCCACGTGACGCCGACGTGATCGCCTTTCAAAACGGAACGCTGATCTTAAAATTCAGTCATTTTGTTTTGATTATTCTTATGTCTATCGTCATTTCATGTTGACTTGAATATCGTCTAATTTTAATTATGTTTTAATAATTGTCCTGAAGAAGGTCTACTAGACCGAAACGTCTGACGTCGACATTGAAACAACATTAAAAACAGTAAACTTGCATATTCATATTTTTGTTTTTCCATATTTTTATCATATATATATATATATATATATATATATATATATCAATTCGAAGGTTATTTTTTTTTTTGAATTGCGGCATTTTGAACCGAGCTAGAATGCGCAGGACCTCTGTTTCCGTATTTACCTATCCCTCTACTGGAAGAGGCTGGGATGCATGAACACCTATATGCATGATGTTCATGTGTCTCCGTAAGGACCTAGACAAAAAACTGATTAGAAAAAAAACACACCACCCCGCGCGTCAACTGTTACGACATCGCGAAAATTATTCCGACCCTCCTTCCTGGTGTAATCTGTTACCGGAAAAGTACCCTGTGGACATTACTCCCCTTATTTCAAGACCGTGAATTACCTGTAGACAGAAACAATGACACGGAGTCTAGTATGAGAAGACGGCAAATAAAGCGGACTACCCATAAGAAATAAATATTTTGCTCTAATCCTAGAATGATGTAACAATCTCAACGGAACTATAGCCATAACTTTTATGGGTATCAGTAATAATGATAATTGCTGCCCAGGATCAATTCCTTGCAACCTGCAACTTCCTATGTAATGTTCTGAAACATTCCAGTAGCAGATCCTGCTGCATGGTATGCACAATGTTATGATAGACCTGTCCAATAGACAGAATGGCCAATACATCGCTCGTTCCGCCTCCCTCGTAAAAAGAATTCGGAAGGATATAAGCCAACACATTTTGATGAATCATGGGGTTACTATCCCGTGAAATTTTGGCATTCAGACAGGGTAAGCGATCAGACATAATTGGGAACATTCGGATATTGTCAAAAAATAATTCTGTTCAAACAATTGAGAAAGTCACTATATACAAAGAGCACTATATAAAATTCGGTAGATTTATATAGCTCGAGATAACAACATAGTTTGTTGTTGTTGTGTTCTTGGGGAGTGACATCCGAAGGAGCAAACAAAAATGTGGATCAAGTCCCTGATCGCCTATGTTAATTTAAAAAGTACTTCTCTCTTCTTGTGTAGATTTCTCTCCTTACAATGACTACAATTATTTTTTCTGCCTGCAACGCACCTGATCTACTTGCAGCTTCTGATACAGAATAATTCATCTCTTAATGCCTCTTGTTGAGGCTTGATGGCAGCTCGTACTACACAAAGAAATGCAAATAATAATAATAATAACAGTACATTCATTTGACCTGTGACAATGTTGCGTCTCATGCACACTATTGCAGTACGAACAAGTTCCCCTTTGAACCGATGTTAGGAGAATATAATGTCCAGATTACTCTTCTCGAACCGATTAACACTATATTTATATTGGGATTTTTTTTAAGTTCTCTGTTATTCAAAGTAAGATTCATATTTCATGGCGTACATCTTTGAAGTTATCCATTTTTTACAATCGCTGCAGATTTCGCTTGATTGTTTCATATTTTTTGTATGTGTTCATTTTCTATTCTTTTTTCACAATTGAAGAAAAGAAGTTCACTTTGGCCCTCTCATAGAAAGAGTTCAAAGAAACTTAAATCCAAATTTTTTTGTCCAATTTTCACTATCTGTGAAAGCATTTCGGCTTTTGAGTTAGGGTCTTGATTGAATGTCATTGGAATTTTTTTTTTCTTTTCATTTTTATGATCAGTCGTATTTTTTTACGAGTATCTTTTGAGATTTGAAAATGACGTCTTTTTTTTTCTTTCTTCCTTGTAATTTCTTTTCGGGCTTTTCTTTCAGGTTTCTTTTTCAGAACAATATTCAATTCATTCTTTTTCTCTTTTATCTTTTCTTTATTAATTACAGTCTTTTCTTTCATTTTTATTTTCTTTCTCAACTATGAAAATAATGCTTTTCATTTCACTTCCCTTGTTTTATATTGTCGTTCAAATTCTTTTTTCTTTCATTTCAATTTTAGAAAAGAAGAGTTTTCATTTTCATTCATTTTATTTCCTTCTCTCACTCTCTTTCCTTCTTTGTTTCTTTCAGTCTAAATTTATTTCCAGTTTTTCTATTCTTTTCATTTACAGGATTTTCATACATTTTTCATTTTTCTTTTTTTAACAACTTACGAATAATTATTCTCAGACAAGGAGAAAATTATATATATTATTTTTATTATATATATATATATATATATATATATATATATATATATATATATATATATATATATATATACATGTGCGTGTGTGTATTTTACTCTTTCTTTCGTTTTTTCTCTTTCTTGCTTTTTCTCTTATTCTTTTTCTCTTTTTCTTTCGCTTTTTCTCCTTTCCTTATTTCTACTTTTCTTTCGTTTTTTCTTTTTCTTCCGTTTTTTTCTTTCAATCTTTTTTCTTTTTCTTTTGATTTTATACTCTGTCTTTTCCTCTTTTTCTTTCGTTTTTTCTTTCTTTTCTTCGCTTTTACTTTCTGCATTCTCTTTTTTTTCTCTTTTTCTTTCGTTTTTCTCTTTTTCTTTCGTTATTTCTCTTTCTTTTCTTCTCTTTTACTTTCTGCATTCTCTTTTTTTTCTCTTTTTCTTTCGTTTTTCTCTTTTTCTTTCGTTATTTCTCTTTCTTTTCTTCACTTTTACTTTCTGCATTCTCTTTTTTTTCTCTTTTTCTTTCGTTTTTCTCTTTTTCTTTCGTTATTTCTCTTTCTTTTCTTCTCTTTTACTTTCTGCATTCTCTTTTTTTTCTCTTTTTCTTTCGTTTTTCTCTTTTTCTTTCGTTATTTCTCTTTCTTTTCTTCTCTTTTACTTTCTGCATTCTCTTTTTTTTTCTCATTTTCTTTCGTTTTTCCTATTTGTCTTTTTCTCTTTTTCTTACGTTTTTCTCTTTTTCTTTCGTTTTTTCTCTTTCTTTCTTTTTTCTCTTTTTCTTTCTTTTTTCTTTTTGTCTTTTTCTTTTTTTTCTTTCGTTTTTTCCCTTATCTTTCTTTTTCTTTTTTCTTTCTGTATACCGTTATTTTTTTCATTTTCTTTCGTTTTTTCTTTCTTTCTTTTTCTCTTTCGTTTTCTCTTTTACTTTCTTTGTTCTTACAAATTTTCATTTATATCTATTTTCAGGTTTTTCTTTGTATTTTCCAAAATTTTACGGCAACGGTTTTATTTAATTTCCTATTTTTTGTTGGCCTGTTTCATTCATTCATTCATTCATTTTCTTTCTTTCTTTCTTTCTTTCTTTCTTTCTTTTCTTCGTTCATTCTCTCCTCAAAGTATTTCTTTGCGGGGTTTTTATTCGACTTCATGTAAATAACGGTTTTCATTTAATTTACTTTCTAACTTAATAAATCATCACATTTATTTTATTACCCCTATTTTTAAAATCAGATGAATTTAAGTATCAATATAGATTTATTGCATTGCGATTCTGACAGAAATTCTCTTTGCCTACTTATAACAGCATCGTTTTCGTAAACTAGCTATTTTATAGTATCTATCTATCTATCTATCTATCTTATAGAAAATAGTTTTAGGCCTCAATATGATTTGCATTTAAAAATGCGTAATAATCCTTTGTTTAATGGCACAACGAAAAAAAGCAAATCAAATAAATGTATATATATATATGTATATATATATATATATATATATATATATATATATATTCATATTCATATATATATATTCATATATATATATATGTTATAATAAAATATATATATATATATTCATATATATATATATTATAATAAAAATAAATATATGAATTCATATATATATATATATATATATATATATATATATATTATAAAAATAATATATATATATATATATATATATATTATAAAAATAATATATATTACTTTCTCCTTGTCGGAGAAGAATTATTCGTAATTTGTTAAAAAACGACCATCAAAATAGACACAACATATCTTATGCCTTAGAATGGATAAAGTCCGTAAATTATTTAATATAATTTATATCGGTACGTTTTTTATAAAGATACATTTTGTTTAAGCAAATGTTCTGCCTTACCCATTTTTATTAGCAAGAATGTGAATGTGCCGGAATCAACTGGAATTCGAACTTGGCTTGCTAACAATTCCACTATTTCCATATAAATATATTTGTGGTGATAAGCTTTCTCTGTTTTCATTTCTCGTTTTACCATCTTCTATTGTCTTCCTTCTTAACTTTTTTTGAGAATATTTATTCTGTTATTCTTTTACTCTCTTTGCATCGCTAACTCTTATTATGAATACAACCTCGAAATCAGGTACCGCTTGGAGCTGGGACCCGGGAACAATTCCAAACAATATGTCACGGTAGTATGGATATAAACAAATGACATATACCCTGCCCTTAAATTCGAAGTTTGTAGTAATTCGATCAATAACAATTGTAGTTAGACTAGTGTTAATTTCCGCTCTTCTTTTCCCAACGTTGCGACCGTGAACTCTTCTGCCTTCCTCAGATTTCCGTTGGGTTTTATCAAATCGAAATTTGCTTTGTTAGAGCATGTGACTTCAAGGTCATACACCTCACGACTGATTCTTGCGTCTGTGTCATGGGATTGTTTTCTTTTGACATCTGTACTGATCTTGTGAACTCCCGTAGAACATACCTCCGGCAATTCTGTTGTAATCTCAGTTCCATCATTCCGCATTTAATGACTTACCCACGGGGTCGGATGATGTACAGGATTCGTTTAACTTGAGATTCCACAAAAAAAGAAAAAGAAAAAAAAGGCTGGCTCTCAGAAAGCACATTGAGTGTCTGGAATCGCTATAAATTTCGCAACAGATCAAATCTTCTCTAGACGAGCAGCGATCAAATCTAAAACTAAATAATTGATTCCCCGGGAAGGATCGATGCACTTGTTTGATGGGCGCCATACAATCTTCCTGTAGATTTCACCGTCATTTAACCCGTTTTCATATTAATGTTAATTGTGTAATAACCGAAGATATATAGTTTATTCAACTGTATTACTTTTGCCTTTCACGGAGAAAAATCCAATAGTTAAGATTTACTGTTGTGGTCCACAGTAATATATATATATATATATATATATATATATATATATATATATATATATATATATATATATATATATATATTAAATAAAAACAGACCACTGTAGGGTTCCATATAATAAATTATTTCACCACAGCCCATTTTTTTAATTTAAATGAATTACCCTTTAATAATCATTATTAATGATAAAATATTTAGATATTTGATAATTGAATATTAAAGTCATTACCTATTATTTTTTAGAGAAGTTTTTTTAGGGAATTCTAAAGACACACCTAAAACATTTAAAAGATATATGTAGGTATTAATACATGAAATTACCCATGTATATCGGTACATGTGTATCTGTATGAATGACTGCACATGTAAAAGAACGTATGTATATGAAATTTACATCGATGTGTTTACAATATATGATAGAGCAAGATTTCTAAGATTACCTTCAAATATCACTCAATATTAACTTAAAACTAAATTTTAAGTAAGAGAAATTAACAATCTAAGAATAGTCACTAATTAAACTCATGAATAAAATTCAAACTGATAGAGATATCACCTTAATAATCAATTACAACTAGAAGTAAACTTATATTTGAAAATAAAATTTTAGTGTTTTAATGTAAATTCTATGAATATTCTTCGAATCGACTATTTCATATTAAATCCCCAAAATTTTTGTAATAAAGTTTTTAAAAAACCTTTAACAAACACATAATTAAATTCCTTAGACTGTTTAAACATTCAAACTTATATAAAAAATTATAATATTTATGAACTCTCAAAGTAAAGCAAAAAACAGCTCCATTCCAAAGAAAGTTAATGACACTTTATCACAACTTCTTTCACTCTTTCTCTTTATGCCTTTTTGTCCTATCCCCCTTCCATATCAATATATAACATCCGTTAAGTTAACCGATTTAATGTGTCAATGTCTGGATTTCCTCTAAAAATTTAAATTTGAAAGAATAGAAATGTTACATCTAACTCAATCATGTCTCTCTCCCCCCTTACTTCCTCACTTCGTTAATTTACATATACTTATTACTGCCCGTCATAAATGTGTAAATTTCTTTTCATTTTTCGTTTCAACCTTTGGAAATAAAATCTTCGCTTTTAATATGTCTAGTAATATTAAGCTTCACACTTTTATTTCTGTGATTAAGTTTTGTACCTACAAAAATATCTTTACATATATATATATATATATATATATATATATATATATATATATAATAAAAAAGGCTCAAACACTAATATTCCATGGTTATAATTTATGATATTGGAATCGTAATCACGATCCAATTCATCAAACCTACAAATTAAAAAAGAAATCGGAAAATATAACTCCGGGTATAAAAAAACAAAATTTTAGTGAGAGTGTATGTGTGGGTGTGGGAAACAAGTGTGAGAGGGAAATGTATGAAAGCTCTAGAGAGAGGGTGTAATGGAAGAAAGGAGAACAGGAAGGCCTAAAGGTGAAGCTGAGGATTAAATTTATGTATATATATAAACGTGAACATAGAAGTCAACACTTGGTGGCGACAGTCTGTTTCATGCTAGATGCAATTGTCACCTACAATTGTTGACTTCTATGTTCACTTTTATATTTACACACGCTCTATCTCTGATATTGAGCACTTTGTCCCATAAATATAGCACATCTTGAGACTATATTTCTTCATATATATATATATATATATATATATATATATATATATATATATATATATATATAAATGCCCATTAAGGAATTGTATTCCTGATCAGTCAAAATTCGTAAATAATTATGTAGGCCACACTACAACATGTTTGACACGCAGACTCACTCTACATCTTTCTGATCATAGCTCAATTGGATCTCATTTAAATATTCATGGAGACCTACCGGACACTATTCGTAACATACTTGTTGACAACACTAACATAATAGCATCATCCACATGAAAGAAAAGGCTAAAAATAATGCAAGCATTATTAATAAAAACAAAAAAACAACACTTAATAATATTAACTTTTAATTTTTAAAAACGAAAAAACATACATTCAGCAAACTATTTCTTATTTAACAGTTAAAATATTTAATCCTTGAAAATGGCTAAATGTATAGCCGAAAGCGCTCGGATAAAAAGAACATTTGGACAGGTTTTATATAATGTATTATCGGAAAAGAAAATAAATATTACATCGCATAAGAAATTGTATAAAAAACTAAATAAAAGCACCTTGTCTGTCGTATTCAATGAAATGTGCATGAAAGAAGGATTGCTGCCTAAATATATAAATACACACACATATATATATATATATATATATATATATATATATATATATATATATATATATATATATATATATATATAGGGTGTCCATAAAGTTCGTGTGCACTTTAAATAATTTATATCTTTATTTATATTTGTGATAGAAATAATTTGTCAAAAGGATTAGAAAGAAGTAAATCTATATTTTTTAATGTTTTATTGAAATTTTATTTACGTTTCCATATGTCCTCCATCAATAGCAATACAAAGGGTAATACGATTTTGCAGTTCACGGAAAATATTTGTCAACTGATTTACCATAATACGTGAAATCACATTAGTTGTTTTAGCTATACTTAAAACTAGGTACATTAAACTTTATAACATTTTTACAGATTATTTCTATCGCAAATACAAATAAAGTTATAAATTTTTTAATGTGCACACGAACTTTATGGACACACTATACATACATAATATATATATATATATATATATATATATATATATATATATATATATATATATATATATATATATATACAACAAATTGCGAAGTGTTCTACAGTATTTAACATGGCAAATTCTAAACGTTAGAAGTAAAGTATTTCTTAGGATACGGATTTCCATGAATCAAGCACGGCGCTTTTTATATACCATTTTTCTAATTATTAGGATGCACCACTGCCCAAGAATTGACGATGAAACCGAAGTGCCTATTGGGGATATATGCTTGGTTCTCTATTTTGATTAATGTTTACTCCACGGGGCAAAAAGGCCAGGAAGATTAGTTAATGCTTAAATATTAGTTGATTAAGGAAGTGGAATTTGTTACGGCTTATCAAGCCTTTGTCGGTTATTGAAAGCCGAATCATATTTCAACTTGTAGGAGGTGACGTACGCTACCTGTTCTCAACCTGCCCCACATCTAAATAATGTTTTTTTTTCCATCGCCTTGAATCTGTAGTCAACATTCACGCAGAGATAAAAGTTCCATCACCGATTCTTTTTTTAAATATTAACATCCAGCTAGAATCATAAATAAACTGACTGATCTGAAATATGAAAACCGGTGTTTTTTTCCTATCGCTATCTTTATAAGATTTTCAAAAGTTATGCGAAGTGCGATTCTAGACACATATTTCATTTTAGAATTTTACCAAAATAAGCATCATGACAATTACATATTTTTTTCTTTGGAAAGCCAGCTTATTCAATTCAGACACATATTCTTGGAGGCCAATTTATTAGACATGTTCTCGTAGCAAAAGGTGAATTTTTCAGAAATATCAAAATATGCTTAAAATAAAAATTAACTCGAAGTACACGATAAGATGAAACACAGTGCTTTTTAAATGCAATCACACTAATCGTCATCTGTGAAACACCATCCTAAATTTAAACTTAAAATCCAGACTTTACGTAGCAGATTCGCTTTATGTTTAAAATCACGTTCTTACGGCTATATGAAGGAGAATACTTTCTTTTAGAAATGTTGAAAAGAATTTTAAATTATCTATTCCGCGTTTCGCGTTATCATGAAATTAGATAATGTCGAGAATGTGTTCTGATATGCAGAAGAAACAGTAGCGAATAAATAATTTCCTTTCTAAAATAATCGGGTATATGTGTGTGGTGGTGTAATGGATATCGACTGAGAAATCGGAGTGTCGAGTTCGAATTCCAGCCGGGTTCTTTATATTCACTTATGCGCAGATACCCATGGGAAAGGTATGTATCTATCTTTTTGAATAGGACAGACTGGATTCTATAGTCATGTTTAGCACACCATCTACCGCAGAAAGAAACGTCAATCTACTGCAAGAAAATCTTCTATCTCTTCAGAAATTGAACACGATCACGCAAGCACGTAGCCCCTGTATGACAGCTGACTGACTGACATTGTACCAAATTGTAAGAGTTATGAGAGCAAAGGAAATATTTGTCGCAGATTACTTCCACAACGCAGAGAACAAATTACTGTAAGTTCATACTCGAATATCGGGGGCAGAAAGAAATGCCGAAAACTTGATTCGCAGGTACTATCTCAGAAATCCCAATGCACGTAACCAGTCAGAAAAATAACTCACTTTCCGACGAACGCGGTAGCCAAATTACACCAATTT
This sequence comes from Acanthosepion esculentum, assembly GCA_964036315.1. Classification (NCBI taxonomy): domain Eukaryota; kingdom Metazoa; phylum Mollusca; class Cephalopoda; order Sepiida; family Sepiidae; genus Acanthosepion; species Acanthosepion esculentum. The sequence continues at coordinate 7,559,123 of OZ038485.1, read as the reverse complement.
TCGTCCCCGATTCGAGAACACCAACTGATTTTATCCACCGAGCATTTTTTCTATCGGTTGACAACTGGGAGAGGACGCACAATTTTTGCATATCAAAATACTTTTATAGCGACTCCTGCGACGGACTTGTTTTTTAATTTACATATTCCGTCTTCAACATGTCATGCGGAATACGTGTCCCCCTTTTTTTCTTTTTTTTTTTTTGGTAAGTAATTTTCTTTTCCGTCGTAGGATACACGCGACGCGCTGTCGCTTGGTTTGACGAGGTAAGTCGCCGTTTTCTTCGCTATAGAAATATATTAATATAATATTTTGCACAGAAGTCAAACAGTAAGAAATAAAAAATATTCGGAATATATTGTGGGAAGAATCCAAGGTGGAATATTGGAATCCTAGTTAATATTGTGGGTCGAACACCATCGTCTGACAAGGAGGTTAAATACGAAATTATACCGGCCAAAAAGATTCAGTGAAACACTTAACACCATCATGTCGCTAATAGCACGAGTCCTTGTGGGGCATATTTCTTGAAATATGTGCCTTAGCTAGCAATATTCAAGTCTGTTATATGGAAAGTAGAGATACACGACGTCATAAATAAAACATATTCCCTCCCAGCAAAGAAGTATTTACTTTAAGAAACTCAGGGTACAGACATCTGAATTCTAAGAGGAGGAATTATTATTATTACTAGCCGAATTACCCGCGCCTTGTTGTGTGTGGCATATATTTTGTAAGAAAATGATGACTGGTGTTAAATTACTGTAATAAGATTTTGGAGAAAAATGATGCCCACTGACCTTGCCGAAGTGATCTCCATCTTCTGGTTTTCTCCTTCTATATTTTGGATAGGAGACATTTCTTTGTTCATATTTAATTTTAATTTAAATCAGAGGGAAAATCAGTGGGGGCGTGTGCAAATACAGCTTGATCTGACCACTTTGATAGGTATTTAATATAATACTTGATTGTATGAATTGATAAGCAGATTTTAAAGTTGATATGACAATTGAATTGTCGTAACAAATATGTATTGTAAGGCATTAGTCACGGATTGGTGATTTCTTGGTAAACATGACGTCCATATCGTCTCATTTTGATCTTGCCAATGTGACCTTGTTCTAGCTTTCTATACTCTGCGTAGGAGTCATTCCTTTGCTCAGATTTGAATTTAATTTAAATCAAAGTGAAAAATTTCATTGAGGGGTGTTCCTACCTGGCACCTCCTTTTATCAAAATGATCTAAAATTTTACATATATATATATATATATATATATATATATATATATATATATATATATATATATATATATATATATATATATATATAAAAGTGAACATAGAAGTCAACACTTAAAGGCGACAGTCTATTTCATGCTAGATGCAATCGTCAGGCCTGATGATTGCATCTAGCATGAAACAGACTGTCGCCTCTAAGTGTTGACTTCTATGTTCACTTTTATATTTACACACGCTCTCTCTCTGATATTGAGCACTTTATCCCATAAATATAGCACACTTTAAGACTATATTTCTTCATATATATATATATATATATATATATATATATAGAGAGAGAGAGAGAGAGAGAGAGAGAGATAGATAGATTAAATTCTCTAATATTAGGATCAGTCTGCTTATCTTCATTGTTTTAGGTACGTCTTGCCCTTTCACCGAGGCTTATTTTCAAGTGAATAAAATTATATTTTATTTGTTTTTTTAGAAAGTCTTTTTTTAGATGCAATACTTCCATTTTGTTTTTATTTATATGAAATTTCGAGAAATAAAATTTCCAGCCTCTTTATAGTTTAAAGCAGAACTTATTGGATAATTTTAAGAATTATTTTGGTTTTGCCAAACAGAAACACCATTTTCCGAAAATCTGCTCTGAATCTTAAAATAAAAAAAAATGTGATTAACGCATTACATTATTTAATTAGAAAAGCTAAAAGATATTTAAAAAAGAATATAGTCCCAGGCAAGTTTAAGATGGTAAGATTGTAGCCTGTGCGTGCATACCATTCCTATTTTCTCACACTACAGTTATCGACCGCCTGTGTATGAAAATGCTCACTTGAAATCTGATTTAAAATATGTTAAAGCACTGCCATTCAATATAGCATAGAGAACTTTTTTTCCTCGCGCAGTAATAAGCAGGCTCTTGTAGGAACTGCGTCTTTTTATTTCTATTAATATAGTGCGCTGTCATGTGTGACTTTTAGGGCCGGGTATTGTTGAGCACTATTTTGCCGTAACCTCCTTTTCAGTAGTCCTATCCTTCCCCATGGCACTGAGCACTTCTCGTCCCACCGATGAAACATTTCCGGTGTTTAACTTTATTATTAATTGTGATATTATGTTTTCGGGTGAATTTTATCTTCGGGTGTAAATTTTGGAGAATATTTTATAATTAGTTAATATCGCCCCATAAGGATCTCTAGAAAATGAATCAATCATCTAAGTCCCGTTTGCAGGATTTGGTGAAGTGGATTTTTATATTTCCCTCATATAGTTAGTTTATCTTTTCATAGATGTTTTCATCTAGGTAAGCTAAGGTGAGTGTGCCATATGTTGGTGCCATTTTCGTTTGCATCGCGGTACCTACAGGTTAGATATAGTTTTTGTTGTCATATTCTAAACTGTTGCTGTTCAGGGTTAGGTATATAATACCGACAATGAATTCCTTGGTATTTCCTGGTATTTCTGGGTGCTTTTCAATCCAGAATTTAGATTACCTGTTTACCTAGTTGATACGATATGTTGATATATAGGCTAGTAATATCAAACGATACCATGAATGTTCCTGTATCTAAATTAAATTAACAGACAGCAGGAAGCTATTTGTGTAACAATACATCTACAAATGCAACGATGGTAAATATAAAATGATGCCAATATATCAAACAGACAATTATTCTTACCTACAAATGCAAGAAAAAAACCTTCATAAACAAGTTTAAACCAACACTAAATTAATCATAACACCCTACACATAAACACCAACCATGGACATATAATGGCCGAACACACTAGTAGGACCACACACATACACACACACACATACACACACACACACATGTATGGAGAACGAATATATATACACATACTGGCAAAAACAAAAAAACTATACGGACAACACGAATGCGCGCTCACACACACGCGCACACACATACATACACACACAAACTCTGCACACAATACAAAGTGTTTGTATATATATATATATATATATATATATATATATATATATGTATATATATATATCCTTGTAATAAACCAATATATATGTCAGGAGAAGGAATATATATACACATACTAGCAAAAACACACACATATAATACACAAACATGGTGATAGGTTTAAAAAGATACAGAGGTAACAAAAATGAACAAAAACCTGCTTTCTTAACCCCCCCACCCTTTCTCTGGCAAAGTTCTACTTACGCAGAAGAACATTTAAGAAGTCTTAAGCAGAGGAACATTTTCTCCACCAGTCCAAGAAAAATTTGTATTACTATCATAAAAAAAGACAATGGTTAAACATGAGATAACATAAGAAAAAAAATAATTCATTTAAATAATATGTGGAAACAACCATTCTTCGCCTGATGAACGTCAGAAACTCGAAACACATGTAACAAAATATATGGAAAATAAAGAATAATATTTTTTTAAAATACACAATATAACCTAAAACGTTTTGGCTTCTTTATATCTATCTATCTATCTATATATATATATATATATATATATATATATATATATATATATATATATATATATATATATATATATATATATATATATTTATATTTTTATATATGTATGTATGAAGAAATATAGTCTTAAAGTGTGCTATATTTATGGGATAAAGTGCTCAATATCAGAGATAGAGCGTGTGTAAATATAAATATAAAAGTGAACATTGAAAACACTCAGAGGCGACAGGCTGTTTCATGCTGGACGCAATTGTCAGGCCGGACATAACCGCCAGAATTGATTACCCACAATGCACCACTGACCCACATATATAAATAGCCGAGGAAAAATACAGCATTCGCGGCCTGACGATTGCGTCTAGCATGAAATAACCTGTCGCCACTGAGTGTTGACTTCAATGTTCACTTTTATATTTATATTTACATACGCTCTATCTCTGATATTGAGTACTTTATCCCATAAATATAGCACACCTTAAAAGTATATTTCTTCATACATATATATATATATATATATATATATATATATATATATATATATATATATATATATATATATATATAGTTTTAAGATGTTTTATATTTATGGGATAAAGTGCTCAATATCAGAGGTAGAGCGTATGTAAATATAAATATAAAAGAATTGTAGGATTGATTACAAGGTCTGCTTTCGGATCTCGAAATCTGTGTTCGAATTTCAACATGGTCAAATTGTCAGAAAGTTTTAGAGTGGCGATTCCAGTGTATGACACCTGTGGAAACTGCTTTAAATAGATACCACGGGCGAACTAAACATTTATCAGTAGAAATTAAGGGAAACACCTCGATGAGTGTGCTAGCAGAAAATCACAAGTCATCATGACCGAGCATTTGAGCGTTCACACCCTGATCATGACAGATTATGCGCCCTCTACCAGAAACTGTAACTAAGGTTCCCTCAGAATTGTAAGATCCATGTCGACGCATCGCCTAGCTTCCCTTGCGTGTGCTCCAAAAACTTGGATAACCCGCTGTTATATTTGTAGGAATATAGCGGGGAAAGTGGCATCCAGATATCGAACTTAGTACGTCGATTCTGCGGTGAAAAACCCTTTCAGTAATCAATCATCAAATAACGTTTATCCTTTATTAGATGCGTATATAAAATTTCTAGCTTTTTTCTTTTATTCGTCTGTTTTTGAAGTTTTGTCTTTTGAAAGACAATCTGTCGTTCTACGATCTAAATAAAATTGAAATAACCCTTACTATCAGAGACTGACGGAGATAGGATTTTCTCCGAGTTAAGTCTTGTTGAATTTTCTCCTCTTTCCAGATTGATTTTTCGGTTTGCCTTGCGTCGAATCTCACTAATTCAGTTATTAAGGCGCACGCTTCGATCATTCTCTTCTAAAGTAATGTGATCCGTGTCCCGCTTTGCCACCTACACTTTTACTGCTGACATCGGCATGATATGGCTTCCGGTTTTTACGATTCATTCTGACAGCAACATCTGCGAATTGCTGAGAATATGCGTCGAGTTAAGAAATGAGTAGCCTGAAGCTTAAACTCAAAAGACGTGAGTAATAAGCAAGTGTTTGAAAGATTTCAAATGTAAAATGTGAAAGTGATAGAAAGGTACGCATGAGAGGAGAAAACATTTGATGTCAAAGCAGGATTTGCAACTCCGATGTGAAACAAGAAACGGAAATTCGAAATAGCGAAAATATCTAACCGGTGATCATTATTAAAAACGTTACTATCTATATTTACAAGAGCATGCATGTCCACATTTGCAATTGAGAAAAATCCTTATTGAAAAGCCATTTATACTTTTTCATGAAAATAATAAACATGAACTAAGGTTCTTGAAGCGATCTATATGAAAAAAAAATGAAATCAACTCCTAATAAAATTAATTATTAATAATGCGCAAAGGTTTTAACATGTTTACAGTGGATGGTTTTAAATATTTAGGATTTAATTAATAGCTTTAAATACGTTTTCTTAAAAAATAGGCATCTTTATAAACTAGTTGCCTCCCTTGACGTTACTTTATGTAATGTTTACATCATAAAATGTAAAAATCGTAAAGTACATAAGTTTAGAGTTTTGCATTTCCCAAACGAAAAAAATATTTTCAGATAAACACAACAAACTTCTGTTAGATGACACAAGATTCTGAAGATTACATTTTGCTAATGTCGCAAGTACAGAATAAATGAATATGATAATTATTTTTTCCTATAATAAGGATACTAATAAGGTTTTCCGTGAATATGAGAGGATTGTATTAAAAATGAGTAGACAAAAGTTGTCTAAATTATTTAATGAGACATATATATATATATATATATATATATATATATATATATATATATATATATATATATATATATATATATATTTGTCAGCTGTCAATAAAACTGATCACACCCTCGAGCGCTTAGTCTTAGAGCGGGTAGAATGGAGATAACGTATTTTAGTGGACTCAGTAATTTTCAGTCAGGTTGCCTGAATCGTCTTAAACAAGCGAGAGCAAGATCTAAAAGGCCAGCCAATCTAACAGTGATCTCATCTCAAAATCCTCACTCTTGCTCCATGTGTGGCCTCCTTTGTAAATCACTAGCAAGTCTTAAGTGCCACTTAAGATTATCGCACCAAATTAACATACTTAAGTTGTCAGATCTTCATACCGACGGGAGAGTCCATTATACATATATATATATATATATATGTTAAGGGGTCTCCCCTTTTTCATACAAATGGACTCACCCGAGTTATACATATACTACTACCAGTGAATACGCGGACAGTCTGTAATGGATGTGGGTAGCACAAGAGTCACACTTGGCGAGCACGTAGACTCAGTAAGGAATCATACCGCGATACTTCAATACCAAGACTGTATATATCTTATTGCTACTAACCCGCATTCCTGGATCTACTAACCCGTATTAACAGTTTGTAGTATTACGTTAATACATTTATTTTCCTTATCCATTCCTGGCGTTTGTTATTCCTTGATATCGGATTCATCCACAACAATATATATATATATATATATATATATATATATATATATATATATATATATATATATAAACAATACAAAGTGTATTAAATTCAAGACTGTCTGCAATTTTATTATATTTTTTTAATATTCAATTAACTTTCGCGTATCTGGATCAAAGTTATTAACAATCTATTCTATTTTTCTTCCTTTTGTTTTTGTTCTTTTGGACGAATTGATCATTTTCAAGAACTAAACTTTGTTAATATCATCCACAAATATTTTATTAGATATATCTTGGCACATTGTAATGTTATATGTCAAAATCAAAATGTATCTAAATAACGTCCTGTGCAATTTATTGATAATGCTTTTCGATTTCGTAATAAATAAAAACATGAAAGATATGACAAACTATTTTTGGTTTAAAGGTCGAAAATTCTGCCTTGAAGAATGAGATTTCAAATAAGTAAGACTAAAATATTTAATTCAACGCCATGTGCATAATGTCAACTGAATCAAATGTGAGGATAATGGAAAAGTTATTTAACGCTGCTTTCCGCAGATATGTGTCAAATCCGTCGTCTTCAGATTGGAATTAAAACCAAAGCGTTCTGTATGAAAGCGTTAGGATTTTTTAGGTAAAGTACACCAGATTCGACGACCCTTGGACCCTGTACCGCAAGCACATAAACCAACTTGACGTGAGCTCTCTTCGTGCCATATGTGATATAAAATGGGATGACAGGGTGAAGAATAGTGCAAAACTGAAGAAATGTAACAGCATTACAGGTATTGAAACTGTTATGGGACCTTACCTATAACGACAGGGTGACTCTGCCTGACACTATGAATACTCCACCTCTCAAGAGAGAGGGACGAGACGGAATCGAGTCGAGCCAATAGTAGTTCACTCCAAACCAGACTGACAGTCATACTAACACTTTCCACATTTTGTATTATTATTCTGTGTAATATATCTTTGTTATTTCTACTCTTGTGTTCGTGTTGTTCTTCCTTAATTCTAACCTTGGACCATAACAGTGGCGACGAGGATATTGAAAAAAGAAGTTCTACGCGGAGATTCTAAGAAAAAAAAAATCTTTTTGCTATCGGTCGTCCATAACAGAGGCGACGGAGGTATTGGGAAAAAAAAACAAGTTCTACGCGAAGATAATAAAAAAAAAGATTTTTTTTGAACACCAACCATAACAGTGGTAACGAAGACACAAATTTTACCTATCAGCCAGAACAGAATCGAATTCTACGCAGGAACATTTTTTCGTACTAAGGTTCCAGAACAACAGGCGACAAAGACCTGAAAGTCTACACTGAGAAAAAAAAATCGTTACACAAAGTTACGGTGTAATCATGGAAGACTATAAGGCAATCATATTGGAATTAATGAAAATGCAATTCGAGCAGCAACAAAAAAATGAGGAAAGACAGACTAGGCTCGAAGAAGAACAATTAGAAATTCAACATAAAAACGAAGAAAAACTATTGGAAATGCAACAGAAAAACGAAGAGAAGCAACTCGAAGTACAAGAATCACTACTACGGGCAGTAACAAATAAAGGACAAAAATTCTGGAAATGAAGCGGCATTCTCGCAAAATATATGGAGCTCTATCAAAGACTTCACTTATGCACCGGACGAAGACAAAACCTTCGCGGCTTACTTCAGAAGATATGAAGTCATACTAACACCTTTCACATCTTGTATTATTATTCTGTGTAATAAATCTTTGTTATTTCTACTCTGGTGTTCGTGCTGTTATTCCTTGGTCCTAAACTTGGACCATAACAGAAACCATTCCAGCAAAGATACAAATTAGGTGGGCAGATCGTTATGTGAGTATAGATGTGCATAGTTTCCAAAACAGGTGCTGTATGGACAACTACTGAATTCCAAGGATTCATCTGGACGCTCACAGTTACGCTACAAAGATAAATTGAAAGACAACTTGAAACGACTCAACTTTGATCTGAAAACTTGGAAAGCCTAAGCATCAAACCGAAAGACATGGCGTAAGACATGTTCCATTAGGTTAAAGTGTTTTGAAACAGTAGACTGAGACACGTCAAGATGAAAGCAGAGACACCATGAAAATCGTGCTAAAACAAATTTCATCTGTCAGTGTAGCTTTGTCGCCCGCAACAAGGCTGGGCTACTATCACTCATAAGAAAGCACAAATAAAATATGTCTTTCCCTTACCTGATTTTCTCGACAATATACCCTGCTATAATGCGTAAGTGGTAAACGAAACGAAATCCATTCCTGACTCCTCTCATTTAATGTTCACGATACATATACATATACATATATATATATATATATATATATATATATATATATATATATATATATATATATATATATATGTGTGTGTGTGTGTATGTATGTATATAATATATATATATGTGCATATATATATATATATATATATGATGACATCATTCTCATTCAGTATTTTTATTGAAGAAAACAGATAAATTATGTTGATTGTATTTTTTATATAGGATTTCCTCGTTGACAAGATCATTAAATGAGGTTTAATTGGCATTTACCAGATTATATATATATATATATATATATATATATATATATATATATATATATATATATATAGTCTTAAGATGTGGTATCTTTATGGGATAAAGTGCTCAATATCAGAGATAGAGCGTGTGTAAATATAAAAGTTAACATAGAATTCAGGCCTGACGATTGCATGAAACGGACTGTCGCCTCTAGGTGTTGACTTCTGTGTTCACCTTTATATATATATATATATATATATATATATATATATATATATATATATATATATATATTAGAGTAATACATTTCAGATGCATCAAGGATGGTCTTCAGTGATGCACTGTCTTCATTGCCGAATTCGGGTTTTACATCATATCGGCTCAAACAGCAACCCCGACCTGATTCCAAAACGGTCTTAAAAAGAAAGTATTATACGAACACATGAAAAAATTCTATAAAAAACACTGCACCTTGTCGGGTCGTTTTCGACGAAAATTGCGCAAAAAACATATTGCTGCCCAAATATACACACACACACACATATATATATATATATATATATATATATAGTAAAGTTCCTTAAAAAACTTCAGTTAATTTCTTAGATAATTTAATCAAATTTTCTTAATGTTATTAGATTAATTATAAGAACTACAATCTGAATTTAATATTCAGATGAAATTAATATTATTTTAAGGCCACTTAAACCTAATAAAAGTATTTTGTATCTTTTTTTCATAAAATATGTTGAAACGTGGGTAATGGAAAATATCTAAGAAATGATGAACAACAGAAAATAACAAAGTTATTGAGTGAGGAAATAGATAATCGTACGATTATTGAAAATAAGTTGAGGACGAGAAATAAAGGTAAGGACTTTAAGAACATTACTTCCTTGAAGGAAACATAAACTAAAACAAATTCTGTCAAAATGATCACCTTGTACCAGTGCTCAGATGTTAGAAATGATTGGAATTGAGGTGGTCAAGAAGACAAAAGGTGAAGAATTCTTCCTAAGCTGGTGTCTGTCAAGAAATCTTCATGGCAAACTCTTATCACTAAATCAAATATTTTACAGCAGAAAATTTGGGCCAACATATATATATATATATATGAAAAGAAAGAACAGTAAGATATATAATCTGGTAATCTTATAGATATTTTTATTTTTACACAATAGTGCTCAATGTAAATTTATAGAGCATTAATATTATAAATTAACTGATTTAAAATATTTTTTCGCTATACAGTAATAACCATGTTTCAAAAATGGAAGCTAAAAGTTTCGAATTTAATTTTGTTATTAAAATCGCTTGACGAGGAAAGATGAGAGAACCAGTCCGAAACATTTTTGAAAACATGCTTATTACTGTGTAGCGAAAAAAACATATTTTAAATCAGTTAATATATATATATATATATATATATATATATATATATATATATATATATATATATCGCAGAAGAATCTCGGCTGACACTCGATTAAGCGGATGAATGAACCACAGGATGGACTTTATCCAATGCAGATGTGCCTGTAACTAAAAGAATTCAGCAAAGAATTGGCAGTTTGATGATATGTGCTGGAGGTGTCGAATAAAATATTTTTGAACCATTCAGGAATTAAAATGAACTATTGCGATTACATGGACAAGACTTTCTTTGAATAATACAAGTCTCCGCCTTACAGTTTCAAAGTGAAGTGTGCATTTATATACAACAACGCTTCTTCTCAGGTACCTCGGGTTTTACAAGACAAGATATAATGGAATGGTCAGCATGAAATCTCAAGATTAATCTAATAGAAAATCCATAGTCAATTGTGGAGATGAAATTATATAAAGGTGGCAAAAATGTTATATCAAAGCAGACGTATGGGAAACAATTAAAACCACCATGTTGGAATTTGAACCTGTTAGAGCAAAATATTTAACAAAATCAATGACTAATAGGGTGTTGCCTGTTATTCAGAAGATATAAATACTTCAAACACTTATCAGATTTGTTTGTTATTCTTCCATTATCGATATTGATCGATTTTTGATAACATTATTATCTTATTATTTTAGTAAAAAGTCAATCTCTGATCTTGCATAATAACTTGAGTTTTTATAATAGATCCAATAACGTATATAAAACATGTTGAAAATACCTAAAAATTTAATTCCAACTTGGTTTCATATTTAAATTAAAAAAATAAATAACATTTTAAAATTTAAAAAATAATTGTTCAATTTCCCTATTCATCTCCTCGGCGAACAAATAAACTTACACTTTAAAAACTTTCAAATAATTATTTCAACAATAAATTATAGGAAAAATAGAAAATCATCGTTAAATTCTAAGTCTATAATTCTCAAAATGTGTGTGTGTGTGTGTGTCTGATCGTATGTTGTTTATGCGTTTCCACAGTTTTCATCCGATTTCGATTTTTGTTTGATAGATAATTCTTCAGTGTCAGTTTTGGGTCCAGTTTGTCGACGACCATGTCTCTCCACTACTTCCTGTCCATTATAACTGTCAGCAACGTTTTACTATTTACTATCTATTCTTGGATATATATCTTTCATAAAAACTTTAATAAAATAAATAGTTTAAATTATTACAATAATATTATTTATTATTATACACTTAAATTTATATAAATAATTACATTAATTATATAAATTATAAATAATTACTAATAATATTATAATTAATATAACTATAAACAATAATTAATTTTAATTATAATTAATTATAATTATTTAACATATCTGTAAAGAGAACCTGAAAATGTAATCTATATCTATAATTCTCAAAATATGTGTGTATACGTATGTATGTGTGTTTGTGTGTGCATGCCTAATGGAATGTTGTTTATGCGTTTCCACAGTTTTCATCAGATTTCGATTAATTTTTGGGGGTTTGATAGATAATTCTTCAGTGCCAGTTTTGAGTCGAAATTACACATTCCCCTTCTCTTGACCAATCGTTCAATCTCACTCAAGTGAGATTACCTTTTCCGTTTCATAAAGCCTACTACTACAGGTTTGAGGCGTTGCTTTCATTGTCGTTTATAGCCGTTCCCAATTTAATTTTTTTATTGTCCTGCCAGGTTTTGTATCCCATTCACTGTAGTAATAAATAAGCTTTTTTTATTACTCAACATTTATTTTTCCAACTTTTCCTAAAGTTATTCAAGCTTGTAATTCCTGTAGATTACAGCGTTCTCTTCTGGTATTTGCCCATGCATTCCATTTGACATTTCATAATTGCTTAAGACATGCCACCAAACAAAAGAACTTGCCAAGGTCGCAAAACCGCTGCCGCCAGGTCCGCCATGCGAACAAGAGATAACAAATCGTCTTCAGAACGTTCAATTTGCTTGTCTCAAAATGCCTCTCGGAATGTTTCAATCAGAGACATTGAATCCGAAGATCCCCGAAGCCATCGGCTTTCCAGAAGAGCGTGCCTGAACGCTTCTGCTCGCGAAGATGAAAATGAAAATCAAAAGAATCAACGGCTAAGGAGAAACAATTCTTCAACTGAAACAAGAATGAGAACGCAAGAACGGCCCTTTTCAGGGGCACCCACATTCAAATTGTTAACTCCCCCATTGGGGGAAATACCTCAGTTGCACCCGATTGTTAATAATATTAATTTTTGGATGGGTTGAATTTAAACTTAAACTACTCCAATTTAACGGTAAAAATTCTCGGAGACAGATTTGTAAGTGTTGAAAAATAATTGTAATTGTTTAGCGATTTTTAATATGATTTTCATTTATATATATATATATATATATATATATATATATATATATATATATATATATATATATATATATATTTGTGTGTGTGTGTGTGTGTTATGTTGAAAACGGAGTCCTTAGAAATCCATCTGTAATAGTATATTTCAGGGAACCAGATCGATTCCGAATCATCAGAACAATAGATTTTACAAGAATGCCACTGGTAATATGGCAATAATTAAAGAGAACGGACAAATTAAACGGTTCATTGGCATGAGTTTTCGTTATGAATTCAGGAATGCTTTACTGAATGCATTGTTTCAAAATCGTTGTATCATGGCATCGCAACATTAAAACTTTCTAAAAATTTCCGTCATTGTTGAGGGCAAGTATGCAATGTCTTTTTTTTAGTATTTTCCAGAATAACTCACTTCATGATTCCAATAAATTGAATATAATATCTGTCGATATTTCTGCGGTGAGTTATTGTAACTATTTACACTGATTGCTCGAACTGTTTCTCTCATTTTGGTTGTCATATTCACGACGTTTCAGCCTTTGTACGCTCCGACCTTCTACAGGATCTGTCTCTATTTCTGAGATGAGTTATTGTAACTATTTACACTGATTGCTTGGATTGTTTCTCGCATATTTCTTGTCATATTCACGACGTTTCAGTCGTTCTACGCTACGACTTTCTACAGGATCTGTCTATGTCTCTGAGATGAGTTATCCTAACTATTTACACTGATTGTTCGGACTGTTTCCCTCACCGTTGGTGTCATATTCACGACGTTGCAGCCGTTGTACGCTCCGACCTTCTACAGGATCTGTCTATTTTTGAGATGATTTATTGTAACTATTTACACTGATTGTTCGGGCTGTTTTTCTCATTTTGTTTTCATATTCACGACGTTTCTGCCGTTGTACGCTCCGACCTCCTGCAGGATTTGTCTCTATTTCTGCGACGAATTATTTTAACTATTTACACTGTTTTTCCGGAGCATTTCTCTCATATTCGTTGTCATTTTCACGAAGTTTCAGCGGTTGTACGCTTCGACCTTCTACAGGATCTGTCTATATTTCTGAGATGAGTTTTCGTAACTATTTACACTGATTGTTCGGACTGTTCCTCTAATCTTTGTTGTCATATTCACGATGTTTCAGCCATTGTACGCTCCGACCTTCTACAGGATCTCTCTCAATTTCTGAGATAAGTTATCGTAACTATTTAAATTGTTTTTTTGGACTGTCTCTCTCATCTTTGTTGTCATATTCACGACGTTTCATCCGTTCTACACTCCTACCTTCTACAGGATCTGCCTATATTTCTGAGATGAGTTATCTTAAGTATTTACACTGATTGTTGTTGTCATATTCACGACGTTTCAGCCGTTATACGCTACGGCCTTCTTCAGATGATTTGAACTGAACCCTTTATGGCTCAGGCGATAAAGGTTTTGATTGCAGTAATCTGGTGACTCGAACCAAAGTGTTGTGAGGTAAATACCTGGCCACGGAAGAGAGGAAGTGTTATAAAAAGAAATAACTGAACATTAGATAAAACCGGAAGGGGTATGTCATTTTGAACTAGAACAATCTATCATCGTGGACGAAATAAATGGTTCAGTTCGTAATTCCAATTTATATCCCCTGAAGAAGGCCGGAGCGTACAGCGGCCGAAACGTCGTGAATAAGACAACAAAGATGAGGACAAAAACCCAAATAATGTAAATAGTATAAATAATTACTTAGGATTATCATTTATTCTAACATTTAACAAATAATAGTTCTCCAGATTAAGTCTTCAGTTTCTGCGACTACATTTTGAAGGTAGTCCCGTTTGCTTGGAATGGGAATATTATTTCAGCGAAATGCCGAAATCGATTTTGTCCATGTTTTTTAGTTCGAATTGTTTGCAACAATGCTCAACATTAATAGTCTTATCCTTTCCTACCCCCACCTTTCTCCGCGCACTCCTAACTCTTAGGAGGCTTGGTAATGTTGTGCCTACAACATTGACCGTTGTTTTCGAAAAACCTTTTTTCGGGCTGAGTCATCACTTTAATATCTCAACAATCCGTCACCAAACTGCTACCATCAAGCACTATTGTTTCACTCAGTCACCCTTTTGCCTTTCCTATCTTTTCGTTATCCTCATACGTCCCCTCTAAAAATGTACTTTTTCTCCCAAACAAAAGGAATAAAGGAAATGACGTTCTATATGCAGCTTGCTTACAAACAGAATTGTTTATAATCATTTTGGTTTTCACCAGTCGAGGTGCAAGTAAATGCACCGAAACGAAGTTTCATTTTTGTAGTGAGTAAATTGGTTTTCTCTCTCAATCTCTATCTCTCTTTATATATATATTTGTATTTATGTATATATATATATATACATATATATGTACATATATATATATATATATATATATATATATATATATATATATATATATATACTCATATATATATATATATACATATATATATATATACATAAAAATATATATGTATATATATATATATATATATATATATATTGATATTGATAATATTAGTGGTAAATATACACATACATATACACTCATATATCTAAAATATATAAATATATGTACATACATACATACACATACATATCTATACGTATAAAAAAATAATTCCAAGAGGATAGAATCCAGGTAGAACACAATGTCCAGGACAGAGTAAGGATAGAATAAGAAGGCTGAAACCCTAATAGTCCATGGAATAGTAGTGTATAAGCCTTTTTATCATATATATATATATATATATATATATATATATATATATATATATATATATATATATATATATATATATTAGGATATTACAGCAAAAATATATAGTGGCAATCGCCTGAGGATAAGATATAAAATACATATAAATATAAAAGATATGAAAAATTCAATACATTATTATTAATGATATATATCTTGACATTGAGCAGGATATTTAGAAAGACGGCATGATTCCCTAGTTCTCCTTGTAAACGTTTTGTCTGATTACAATAGTTATCTGCGGGTACGAAAATCAACAAATGCTCTACTTTATGCATTGAGAAATAATTCTTCCGTTCCAATAATTGTCACATCCCGAGTAAACTACATCCGGCAGCTTGACCTTTGATCGCGATTTTTTGTTTGTTAGGAGCGTGAAACCACTTCTTATTTGCTGTTATTCCGAGGTCCACCGTGACCCTGGGTGGCAGCACCAGTTAGAGTCTCGCCTATGGGCTAATAGTGAAGCCCCAAAGTGGTGTCAAACATGAAAATATAAAAACACAAAAATAAAACAACTGGAGATTAAATTTTATTTTTATTCCCATTTCTGAAAATTGTTTATTTCCACCGATTTCTTTTCGTTATTATCTGTAAATTCCCTTGACTTCGTATAAAAGTAATGTAGCCGTTTATATTTCATGGCTTGGATTTAGAATTTTCCTTCTCTTAAACTGTCTACAAAACAAAAATAAAACTACCATTAATACTTTTTCATCGTAAAAAAATCTTAAAAATACCAGTAATACATTATTGGAAACAAATACCAGCTATATATTTAAAATTACCAAAGAAAATATAATTTTGGCAATAAACGACCCATCAGATGTTGATATGCCGTTAAACAACCCAAAGCAAACAATATTTGTCTCGGCCTCTCATTCCTTCCCGCCAAATGGATTGCTTTCATCATCACAAAATTTGCTGATAGACCGGCACTTGTAACAGTCGGTATTTGCCTTTAGGCTTTGGCAAATATTAACATATCCTCGCTGAAATTGTCTGCACTGAAGTTGCCGCTAAAATAATCAAACCCTGCAACATTTAAGTGTCATTAAATCTTGTTATACACGTCTGTGCATATTGATTTCAACTTTTTTTATATCACGTGTTTTTATTGTTTTTTTCTGAAAGTTAAAAATGCTTTTACTGACCAATTTGTATCAGATTTTAAAGAATGTTTATTACTTTTCTCCAAAGTTGCAAGTTTACAACCGAAATGTCTTAGAATGTCAGTCATGTAACGTGGAAAATAATATATGAAAAAAAATATCTGTGCTACAAGAATTATATAAATAAATGTAACATGTTTATATCAGTTTTTGCAGATCAAGTTCTAAAGAATTTCCAATGAATGATTAATTAATCCGTGTCCGACATGTCCCATATGAAGATGCCCCCTATAAAGATGTTCCATATGTAGATGCCCCCAATAAAGATGTCCCATATGTAGATGCCCCCTATAAAGATGTCCCATATGAAGTTGATCACATAAAGATATCAAACATGGGGATTTCACAAGAAGATATCCAGCATGAAGATGATTAAATCTACAACCAAAGAATTGAGCGGTTAAAATGCAATAACATTCAGATGAGGAGTCTTCTTAAAAGAATGAATAATAATTGGTAATCCTTATAAAACATTGCAAAAGCTATCGCGTTAGATGCTTATGCTTCTTCTCCGTATACATCAAGTGTACATATTTCAACTGGAGATTAAATTTAATTTTTTATTCCCATTTCGGAAAATTGTTTGTTCCCACGGATTCCTTTTCGTTATTCTCTGTCAATTCCCTTGACTTCGTATAAAGGTAATGTAGCCGTTTCTAGTTCATGGCTTGGATTTAGAACTTCCCTTTTCTTAAACTGTCTGCAGAAAAGGGCTTAGTCCGGATGTCCCGGCTCTTTATCTTGTGCTAGAGAAATAAGAAATAGATTCTTGTATTTGCCCAAGGGTATTAGTGCAAATTTAACCGTACCAGGATGTTTATCAACATATATTGATCCATAATTAATCTGCCTTGACAAGAGTTAATACGATGCAAAAATTATTCACATTCATACATGCACGTTATGAAGGGCTTTATAGCTTCGGATTTATTTTCTCATAGAGTTAATGTTATTACTGTTCTTATCTGACCAAATGTCCTGCAAGGCTGCTCTATTGCAAATATCAGTGTTTCGCAAATGTTGTTGTATATGTGACTGTAATTAGAATTCAAAAGTAGATATAATTTTATTAAGTAAAAAGTGGAGCAGTGAATTCTATTTCTTTTTCTTCTCTTTCTTCTTCTATTTCTTTTTCTTCTCTTTCTTCTCCTTCCTCTTCTATTTCTTCTTCTTGTACTTATTCTATTACTTTTTCTTCTATTTCTTCTTCTATTTCTTTTTCTTCTCTTTCTTCTCCTTCCTCTTCTATTTCTTCTTCTTGTACTTATTCTATTACTTTTTCTTCTATTTCTTCTTCTATTTCTTTTTCTTCTCTTTCTTCTCCTTCCTCTTCTATTTCTTCTTCTTGTACTTATTCTATTACTTTTTCTTCTATTTCTTCTTCTATTTCTTTTTCTTCTCTTTCTTCTCCTTCCTCTTCTATTTCTTCTTCTTGTACTTATTCTATTACTTTTTCTTCTATTTCTTCTTCTATTTCTTTTTCTTCTCTTACTTCTCCTTCCTCTTCTATTTCTTCTTCTTGTACTTATTCTATTACTTTTTCTTCTATTTCTTCTTCTATTTCTTTTTCTTCTCTTACTTCTCCTTCCTCTTCTATTTCTTCTTCTTTTACTTATTCTATTACTTTTTCTTCTATTTCTTCTTCTATTTCTTTTTCTTCTCTTTCTTCTCCTTCCTCTTCTATTTCTTCTTCTTGTACTTATTCTATTACTTTTTCTTCTATTTCTTCTTCTATTTCTTTTTCTTCTCTTACTTCTCCTTCCTCTTCTATTTCTTCTTCTTGTACTTATTCTATTACTTTTTCTTCTATTTCTTCTTCTATTTCTTTTTCTTCTCTTACTTCTCCTTCCTCTTCTATTTCTTCTTCTTGTACTTATTCTATTACTTTTTCTTCTATTTCTTCTTCTATTTCTTTTTCTTCTCTTTCTTCTCCTTCCTCTTCTATTTCTTCTTCTTGTACTTATTCTATTACTTTTTCTTCTATTTCTTCTTCTATTTCTTTTTCTTCTCTTTCTTCTCCTTCCTCTTCTATTTCTTCTTCTTGTACTTATTCTATTACTTCTTCTTCTATTTCTTTTTATTCTCTTACTTCTCCTTCCTCTTCTATTTCTTCTTCTTGTACTTATTCTATTACTTTTTCTTCTATTTCTTCTTCTATTTCTTTTTCTTCTCTTTCTTCTCCTTCCTCTTCAATTTCTTCTTCTTGTACTTATTCTATTACTTTTTCTTCTATTTCTTCTTCTATTTCTTTTTCTTCTCTTACTTCTCCTTCCTCTTCTATTTCTTCTTCTTGTACTTATTCTATTACTTTTTCTTCTATTTCTTCTTCTATTTCTTTTTCTTCTCTTTCTTCTCCTTCCTCTTCTATTTCTTCTTCTTGTACTTATTCTATTACTTTTTCTACTATTTCTTCTTCTATTTCTTTTTCTTCTCTTTCTTCTCCATCCTCTTCTATTTCTTCTTCTTGTACTTATTCTATTACTTTTTCTTCTATTTCTTTTTCTTCTCTTTCTTCTCCTTCCTCTTCTATTTCTTCTTCTTGTACTTATTCTATTACTTTTTCTTCTATTTCTTTTTCTTCTCTTTCTTCTCCTTCCTCTTCTATTTCTTCTTTTTGTACTTATTCTATTACTTTTTCTTCTATTTCTTCTTCTATTTCTTTTTCTTCTCTTTCTTCTCCTTCCTCTTCTATTTCTTCTTCTTGTACTTATTCTATTACTTTTTCTTCTATTTCTTTTTCTTCTCTTTCTTCTCCTTCCTCTTCTATTTCTTCTTCTTGTACTTATTCTATTACTTTTTCTTCTATTTCTTCTTCTATTTCTTTTTCTTCTCTTTCTTCTCCTTCCTCTTCTATTTCTTCTTCTTGTACTTATTCTATTACTTTTTCTTCTATTTCTTCTTCTATTTCTTTTTCTTCTCTTTCTACCTCCTTCCTCTTCTATTTCTTCTTCTTGTACTTATTCTATTACTTTTTCTTCTATTTCTTCTTCTATTTCTTTTTCTTCTCTTTCTACCTCCTTCCTCTTCTATTTCTTCTTCTTGTACTTATACTATTACTTTTTCTTCTATTTCTTCTTCTATTTTTTTTCTTCTCTTACTTCTCCTTCCTCTTCTATTTCTTCTTCTTGTACTTATTCTATTACTTTTTCTTCTATTTCTTCTTCTATTTCTTTTTCTTCTCTTTCTTCTCCTTCCTCTTCTATTTCTTCTTCTTGTACTTATTCTATTACTTTTTCTTCTATTTCTTTTTCTTCTCTTTCCTCTCCTTCCTCTTCTATTTCTTATTTCTTGTACTTATTCTATTACTTTTTCTTCTATTTCTTTTTCTTCTCTTTCTTCTCCTTCCTCTTCTATTTCTTCTTCTTGTACTTATTCTATTTCTTTTTCTTCTATTTCTTCTTCTATTTCTTTTTCTTCTCTTTCTACCTCCTTCCTCTTCTATTTCTTCTTCTTGTACTTATTCTATTACTTTTTCTTCTATTTCTTCTTCTATTTCTTTTTCTTCTCTTACTTCTCCTTCCTCTTCTATTTCTTCTTCTTGTACTTATTCTATTACTTTTTCTTCTATTTCTTCTTCTATTTCTTTTTCTTCTCTTACTTCTCCTTCCTCTTCTATTTCTTCTTGTACTTATTCTATTACTTTTTCTTCTATTTCTTCTTCTATTTCTTTTTCTTCTCTTACTTCTCCTTCCTCTTCTATTTCTTCTTCTTGTACTTATTCTATTACTTTTTCTTCGATTTCTTCTTCTATTTCTTTTTCTTCTCTTTCTTCTCCTTCCTCTTCTATTTCTTCTTCTTGTACTTATTCTATTACTTTTTCTTCTATTTCTTCTTCTATGTCTTTTTCTTCTCTTTCTTCTCCTTCCTCTTCTATTTCTTCTTCTTGTACTTATTCTATTACTTTTTCTTCTATTTCTTCTTCTATTCCTTTTTCTTCTCTTACTTCTCCTTCCTCTTCTATTTCTTCTTGTACTTATTCTATTACTTTTTCTTCTATTTCTTGTTCTATTTCTTTTTCTTCTCTTACTTCTCCTTCCTCTTCTATTTCTTCTTCTTGTACTTATTCTATTACTTCTTCTTCTATTTCTCTTTCTATTTCTTTTTCTTCTCTTTCTTCTCCTTCCTCTTCTATTTCTTCTTCTTGTACTTATTCTATTACTTTTTCTTCTATTTCTTCTTCTATTTCTTTTTCTTCTCTTACTTCTCCTTCCTCTTCTATTTCTTCCTCTTGTACTTATTCTATTTCTTTTTCTTCTCTTACTTCTTCTTCCTCTTCTATTTCTTCTTCTTGTACTTATTCTATTACTTTTTCTTCTATTTCTTCTTCTATTTCTTTTCCTTCTCCTTCTTCTCCTTCCTCTTCTATTTCTTCTTCTTGTACTTATTCTATTACTTTTTCTTCTATTTCTTCTTCTATTTCTTTTTCTTCTCTTACTTCTCCTTCCTCTTCTATTTCTTCTTCTTGTACTTATTCTATTACTTTTTCTTCTATTTCTTCTTCTATTTCTTTTTCTTCTCTTACTTCTCCTTCCTCTTCTATTTCTTCTTCTTGTACTTATTCTATTACTTTTTCTTCTATTTCTTCTTCTATTTCTTTTTCTTCTCTTACTTCTCCTTCCTCTTCTATTTCTTCTTCTTGTACTTATTCTATTACTTTTTCTTCGATTTCTTCTTCTATTTCTTTTTCTTCTCTTTCTTCTCCTTCCTCTTCTATTTCTTCTTCTTGTACTTATTCTATTACTTTTTCTTCTATTTCTTCTTCTATGTCTTTTTCTTCTCTTTCTTCTCCTTCCTCTTCTATTTCTTCTTCTTGTACTTATTCTATTACTTTTTCTTCTATTTCTTCTTCTATTCCTTTTTCTTCTCTTACTTCTCCTTCCTCTTCTATTTCTTCTTCTTGTACTTATTCTATTACTTTTTCTTCTATTTCTTCTTCTATTTCTTTTTCTTCTCTTTCTTCTCCTTCCTCTTCTATTTCTTCTTCTTGTACTTATTCTATTACTTTTTCTTCTATTTCTTCTTCTATTTCTTTTTCTTCTCTTTCTTCTCCTTCCTCTTCTATTTCTTCTTCTTGTACTTATTCTATTACTTTTTCTACTATTTCTTCTTCTATTTCTTTTTCTTCTCTTTCTTCTCCATCCTCTTCTATTTCTTCTTCTTGTACTTATTCTATTACTTTTTCTTCTATTACTTTTTCTTCTCTTTCTTCTCCTTCCTCTTCTATTTCTTCTTCTTGTACTTATTCTATTACTTTTTCTTCTATTTCTTCTTCTATTTCTTTTTCTTCTCTTTCTTCTCCTTCCTCTTCTATTTCTTCTTCTTGTACTTATTCTATTACTTTTTCTTCTATTTCTTCTTCTATTTCTTTTTCTTCTCTTTCTTCTCCTTCCTCTTCTATTTCTTCTTCTTGTACTTATTCTATTACTTTTTCTTCTATTTCTTTTTCTTCTCTTTCTTCTCCTTCCTCTTCTATTTCTTCTTCTTGTACTTATTCTATTACTTTTTCTTCTATTTCTTCTTCTATTTCTTTTTCTTCTCTTTCTACCTCCTTCCTCTTCTATTTCTTCTTCTTGTACTTATTCTATTACTTTTTCTTCTATTCCTTCTTCTATTTCTTTTTCTTCTCTTTCTTCTCCTTCCTCTTCTATTTCTTCTTCTTGTACTTATTCTATTACTTTTTCTTCTATTTCTTCTTCTATTTCTTTTTCTTCTCTTACTTCTCCTTCCTCTTCTATTTCTTCTTCTTGTGCTTATTCTATTACTTCTTCTTCTATTTCTTTTTCTTCTCTTACTTCTCCTACCTCTTCTATTTCTTCTTCTTGTACTTATTCTATTACTTTTTCTTCTATTTCTTCTTCTATTTCTTTTTCTTCTCTTTCTTCTCCTTCCTCTTCTATTTCTTCTTCTTGTACTTATTCTATTACTTTTTCTTTTATTTCTTCTTCTATTTCTTTTTCTTCTCTTACTTCTCCTTCCTCTTCTATTTCTTCTTCTTTTACTTATTCTATTACTTTTTCTTCTATTTCTTCTTCTATTTCTTTTTCTTCTCTTTCTTCTCCTTCCTCTTCTATTTCTTCTTCTTGTACTTATTCTATTAGTTTTTCTTCTATTTCTTCTTCTATTTCTTTTTCTTCTCTTACTTCTCCTTCCTCTTCTATTTCTTCTTCTTGTACTTATTCTATTACTTTTTCTTCTATTTTTTCTTCTATTTCTTTTTCTACTCTTACTTCTCCTTCCTGTTCTATTTCTTCTTCTTGTACTTATTCTATTACTTCTTCTTCTATTTCTTCTTCTATTTCATTTCTTCTCTTTCTTCTCCTTCCTCATCTATTTCTTCTTCTTGTACTTATTCTATTACTTTTTCTTCTATTTCTTCTTCTATTTCTTTTTCTTCTCTTACTTCTCCTTCCTCTTCTATTTCTTCTTCTTGTACTTATTCCATTACTTTTTCTTCTATTTCTTCTTCTATTTCTTTTTCTTCTCTTACTTCTCCTTCCTCTTCTATTTCTTCTTCTTGTACTTATTCTATTACTTTTTCTTCTATTTTTTCTTCTATTTCTTTTTCTACTCTTACTTCTCCTTCCTGTTCTATTTCTTCTTCTTGTACTTATTCTATTACTTCTTCTTCTATTTCTTCTTCTATTTCTTTTTCTTCTCTTTCTTCTCCTTCCTCTTCTATTTCTTCTTCTTGTACTTATTCTATTACTTTTTCTTCTATTTCTTCTTCTATTTCTTTTCCTTCTCCTTCTTCTCCTTCCTCTTCTATTTCTTCTTCTTGTACTTATTCTATTACTTTTTCTTCTATTTCTTCTTCTATTTCTTTTTCTTCTCTTTCTTCTCCTTCCTCATCTATTTCTTCTTCTTGTACTTATTCTATTACTTTTTCTTCTATTTCTTTTTCTATTTCTTTTCCTTCTCCTTCTTCTCCTTCCTCTTCTATTTCTTCCTCTTGTACTTATTCTATTACTTTTTCTTCTATTTCTTCTTCTATTTCTTTTTCTTCTCTTTCTTCTCCTTCCTCATCTATTACTTCTTCTTGTACTTATTCTATTACTTTTTCTTCTATTTCTTTTTCTATTTCTTTTCCTTCTCCTTCTTCTCCTTCCTCTTCTATTTCTTCTTCTTGTACTTATTCTATTACTTTTTCTTCTATTTCTTCTTCTATTTCTTTTTCTTCTCTTTCTTCTCCTTCCTCTTCTATTTCTTCTTCTTGTACTTATTCTATTAGTTTTTCTTCTATTTCTTCTTCTATTTCTTTTTCTTCTCTTACTTCTCCTTCCTCTTCTATTTCTTCTTCTTTTACTTATTCTATTACTTTTTCTTCTATTTCTTCTTCTATTTCTTTTTCTTCTCTTACTTCTACTTCCTTTCTATTTCTTCTTCTTTTACTTATTCTATTACTTTTTCTTCTATTTCTTCTTCTATTTCTTTTTCTTCTCTTACTTCTCCTTCCTCTTCTATTTCTTCTTCTTGTACTTATTCTATTACTTTTTCTTCTATTTCTTCTTCTATTTTTTTTTCTTCTCTTACTTCTCCTTCCTCTTTTATTTCTTCTTCTTGTACTTATTCTATTACTTTTTCTTCTATTTCTTCTTCTATTTCTTTTTCTTCTCTTTCTTCTCCTTCCTCATCTATTTCTTCTTCTTGTACTTATTCTATTACTTTTTCTTCTATTTCTTCTTCTATCTCTTTTTCTTCTCTTTCTTCTCCTTCCTCTTCTATTTCTTCTTCTTGTACTTATTCTATTACTTTTTCTTCTATTTCTTCTTCTATTTCTTTTCCTTCTCCTTCTTCTCCTTCCTCTTCTATTTCTTCTTCTTGTACTTATTCTATTACTTTTTCTTCTATTTCTTCTTCTATTTCTTTTTCTTCTCTTTCTTCTCCTTCCTCATCTATTTCTTCTTCTTGTACTTATTCTATTACTTTTTCTTCTATTTCTTTTTCTATTTCTTTTCCTTCTCCTTCTTCTCCTTCCTCTTCTATTTCTTCTTCTTGTACTTATTCTATTACTTTTTCTTCTATTTCTTCTTCTATTTCTTTTTCTTCTCTTTCTTCTCCTTCCTCTTCTATTTCTTCTTCTTGTACTTATTCTATTAGTTTTTCTTCTATTTCTTCTTCTATTTCTTTTTCTTCTCTTACTTCTCCTTCCTCTTCTATTTCTTCTTCTTTTACTTATTCTATTACTTTTTCTTCTATTTCTTCTTCTATTTCTTTTTCTTCTCTTTCTTCTCCTTCCTCATCTATTTCTTCTTCTTGTACTTATTCTATTACTTTTTCTTCTATTTCTTCTTCTATTTCTTTTTCTTCTCTTTCTTCTCCTTCCTCATCTATTTCTTCTTCTTGTACTTATTCTATTACTTTTTCTTCTATTTCTTCTTCTATTTCTTTTTCTTCTCTTACTTCTCCTTCCTCTTCTATTTCTTCTTCTTGTACTTATTCTATTACTTTTTCTTCTATTTCTTCTTCCATTTCTTTTTCTTCTCTTTTTTCTCCTTCCTCATCTATTTCTTCTTCTTGTACTTATTCTATTACTTTTTCTTCTATTTCTTCTTCTATTTCTTTTTCTTCTCTTACTTCTCCTTCCTCTTCTATTTCTTCTTCTTGTACTTATTCTATTACTTTTTCTTCTATTTCTTCTTCTATTTCTTTTTCTTCTCTTTCTTCTCCTTCCTCAACTATTTCTTCTTCTTGTACTTATTCTATTACTTTTTCTTCTATTTCTTTTTCTTCTCTTTCTTCTCCTTCCTCTTCTATTTCTTCTTCTTGTACTTATTCTATTACTTTTTCTTCTATTTCTTCTTCTATTTCTTTTTCTTCTCTTTCTTCTCCTTCCTCATCTATTTCTTCTTCTTGTACTTATTCTATTACTTTTTCTTCTATTTCTTCTTCTATTTCTTTTTCTTCTCTTACTTCTCCTTCCTCTTCTATTTCTTCTTCTTGTACTTATTCTATTACTTTTTCTTCTATTTCTTCTTCTATTTCTTTTTCTTCTCTTTCTTCTCCTTCCTCATCTATTTCTTCTTCTTGTACTTATTCTATTACTTTTTCTTCTATTTCTTCTTCTATTTCTTTTTCTTCTCTTACTTCTCCTTCCTCTTCTATTTCTTCTTCTTGTACGTATTCTATTACTTTTTCTTCTATTTCTTCTTCTATTTCTTTTTCTTCTCTTTCTTCTCCTTCCTCATCTATTTCTTCTTCTTGTACTTATTCTATTACTTTTTCTTCTATTTCTTCTTCTATTTCTTTTTCTTCTCTTTCTTCTCCTTCCTCTTCTATTTCTTCTTCTTTTACTTATTCTATTACTTTTTCTTCTATTTCTTCTTCTATTTCTTTTTCTTCTCTTACTTCTCCTTCCTCTTCTATTTCTTCTTCTTTTACTTATTCTATTACTTTTTCTTCTATTTCTTCTTCTATCTCTTTTTCTTCTCTTACTTCTCCTTCCTTTTCTATTTCTTCTTCTTGTACTTATTCTATTACTTTTTCTTCTATTTCTTCTTCTATTTCTTTTTCTTCTCTTACTTCTCCTTCCTCTTCTATTTCTTCTTCTTGTACTTATTCTATTACTTTTTCTTCTATTTCTTCTTCTATTTCTTTTTCTTCTCTTTCTTCTCCTTCCTCATCTATTTCTTCTTCTTGTACTTATTCTATTACTTTTTCTTCTATTTCTTCTTCTATTTCTTTTTTTTTCTTACTTCTTCTTCCTCTTCTATTTCTTCTTCTTGTACGTATTCTATTACTTTTTCTTCTATTTCTTCTTCTATTTCTTTTTCTTCTCTTTCTTCTCCTTCCTCATCTATTTCTTCTTCTTGTACTTATTCTATTACTTTTTCTTCTATTTCTTTTTCTTCTCTTTCTTCTCCTTCCTCTTCTATTTCTTCTTCTTGTACTTATTCTATTACTTTTTCTTCTATTTCTTCTTCTATTTCTTTTTCTTCTCTTACTTCTCCTTCCTCTTCTATTTCTTCTTCTTGTACTTATTCTATTACTTTTTCTTCTATTTCTTCTTCTATTTCTTTTTCTTCGCTTTCTTCTCCTTCCTCATCTATTTCTTCTTCTTGTACTTATTCTATTACTTTTTCTTCTATTTCTTCTTCTATTTCTTTTCCTTCTCCTTCTTCTCCTTCCTCTTCTATTTCTTCTTCTTATACTTATTCTATTACTTTTTCTTCTATTTCTTCTTCTATTTCTTTTTCTTCTCTTTCTTCTCCTTCCTCATCTATTTCTTCTTCTTGTACTTATTCTATTACTTTTTCTTCTATTTCTTTTTCTATTTCTTTTCCTTCCCCTTCTTCTCCTTCCTCTTCTATTTCTTCTTCTTGTACTTATTCTATTACTTTTTCTTCTATTTCTTCTTCTATTTCTTCTTCCTTCTCCTTCTCCTTCCTCTTCTATTTCTTCTTCTTGTACTTATTCTATTACTTTTTCTTCTATTTCTTCTTCTATTTCTTTTTCTTCTCTTACTTCTCCTTCCTCTTCTATTTCTTCTTCTTGTACTTATTCTATTACTTTTTCTTCTATTTCTTCTTCTATTTCTTTTTCTTCTCTTACTTCTCCTTCCTCTTCTATTTCTTCTTCTTGTACTTATTCTATTACTTTTTCTTCTATTTCTTCTTCTATTTCTTTTTCTTCTCTTACTTCTCCTTCCTCTTCTATTTCTTCTTCTTGTACGTATTCTATTACTTTTTCTTCTATTTCTTCTTCTATTTCTTTTTCTTCTCTTTCTTCTCCTTCCTCTTCTATTTCTTCTTCTTTTACTTATTCTATTACTTTTTCTTCTATTTCTTCTTCTATTTCTTTTTCTTCTCTTACTTCTCCTTCCTCTTCTATTTCTTCTTCTTGTACTTATTCTATTACTTTTTCTTCTATTTCTTCTTCTATTTCTTTTTCTTCTCTTACTTCTCCTTCCTCTTCTATTTCTTCTTCTTGTACTTATTCTATTACTTTTTCTTCTATTTCTTCTTCTATTTCTTCTTCCTTCTCCTTCTCCTTCCTCTTCTATTTCTTCTTCTTGTACTTATTCTATTACTTTTTCTTCTATTTCTTCTATTTCTTTTTCTTCTCTTTCTTCTCCTTCCTCATCTATTTCTTCTTCTTGTACTTATTCTATTACTTTTTCTTCTATTTCTTCTTCTATTTCTTTTTCTTCTCTTACTTCTCCTTTCTCTTCTATTTCTTCTTCTTGTACGTATTCTATTACTTTTTCTTCTATTTCTTCTTCTATTTCTTTTTCTTCTCATTCTTCTCCTTCCTCATCTATTTCTTCTTCTTGTACTTATTCTATTACTTTTTCTTCTATTTCTTTTTCTTCTCTTTTTTCTCCTTCCTCTTCTATTTCTTCTTCTTGTACTTATTCTATTACTTTTTCTTCTATTTCTTCTTCTATTTCTTTTTCTTCTCTTACTTCTCCTTCCTCTTCTATTTCTTCTTCTTGTACTTATTCTATTACTTTTTCTTCTATTTCTTCTTCTATTTCTTTTTCTTCGCTTTCTTCTTCTTCCTCATCTATTTCTTCTTCTTGTACTTATTCTATTACTTTTTCTTCTATTTCTTCTTCTATTTCTTTTCCTTCTCCTTCTTCTCCTTCCTCTTTTATTTCTTCTTCTTATACTTATTCTATTACTTTTTCTTCTATTTCTTCTTCTATTTCTTTTTCTTCTCTTTCTTCTCCTTCCTCATCTATTTCTTCTTCTTGTACTTATTCTATTACTTTTTCTTCTATTTCTTTTTCTATTTCTTTTCCTTCTCCTTCTTCTCCTTCCTCTTCTATTTCTTCTTCTTGTACTTATTCTATTACTTTTTCTTCTATTTCTTCATCTATTTCTTCTTCCTTCTCCTTCTCCTTCCTCTTCTATTTCTTCTTCTTGTACTTATTCTATTACTTTTTCTTCTATTTCTTCTTTTATTTCTTTTTCTTCTCTTTCTTCTCCTTCCTCTTCTATTTCTTCTTCTTTTACTTATTCTATTACTTTTTCTTCTATTTCTTCTTCTATTTCTTTTTCTTCTCTTACTTCTCCTTCCTCTTCTATTTCTTCTTCTTGTACTTATTCTATTACTTTTTCTTCTATTTCTTCTTCTATTTCTTTTTCTTCTCTTACTTCTCCTTCCTCTTCTATTTCTTCTTCTTGTACTTATTCTATTACTTTTCTTCTATTTCTTCTTCCTTCTCCTTCTCCTTCCTCTTCTATTTCTTCTTCTTGTACTTATTCTATTACTTTTTCTTCTATTTCTTCTTCTATTTCTTTTTCTTCTCTTACTTCTCCTTCCTCTTCTATTTCTTCTTCTTGTACTTATTCTATTACTTTTTCTTCTATTTCTTCTTCTATTTCTTTTCCTTCTCCTTCTTCTCCTTCCTCTTCTATTTCTTCTTCTTGTACTTATTCTATTACTTTTTCTTCTATTTCTTCTTCTATTTCTTTTTCTTCTCTTTCTTCTCCTTCCTCATCTATTTCTTCTTCTTGTACTTATTCTATTACTTTTTCTTCTATTTCTTTTTCTATTTCTTTTCCTTCTCCTTCTTCTCCTTCCTCTTCTATTTCTTCTTCTTGTACTTATTCTATTACTTTTTCTTCTATTTCTTCTTCTATTTCTTCTTCCTTCTCCTTCTCCTTCCTCTTCTATTTCTTCTTCTTGTACTTATTCTATTACTTTTTCTTCTATTTCTTCTTCTATTTCTTTTTCTTCTCTTACTTCTCCTTCCTCTTCTATTTCTTCTTCTTGTACTTATTCTATTACTTTTTCTTCTATTTCTTCTTCTATTTCTTTTTCTTCTCTTACTTCTCCTTCCTCTTCTATTTCTTCTTCTTGTACTTATTCTATTACTTTTTCTTCTATTTCTTCTTCTATTTCTTTTTCTTCTCTTTCTTCTCCTTCCTCATCTATTTCTTCTTCTTGTACTTATTCTATTACTTTTTCTTCTATTTCTTCTTCTATTTCTTTTTCTTCTCTTACTTCTCCTTCCTCTTCTATTTCTTCTTCTTTTACTTATTCTATTACTTTTTCTTCTATTTCTTATTCTATTTCTTTTTCTTCTCTTACTTCTCCTTCCTCTTCTATGTCTTCTTCTTGTACTTATTCTATTACTTTTTCTTCTATTTCTTCTTCTATTTCTTTTTCTTCTCTTACTTCTCCTTCCTCTTCTATTTCTTCTTCTTGTACTTATTCTATTACTTTTTCTTCTATTTCTTCTTCTATTTCTTTTCCTTCTCCTTCTTCTCCTTCCTCTTCTATTTCTTCTTCTTGTACTTATTCTATTACTTTTTCTTCTATTTCTTCTTCTATTTCTTTTTCTTCTCTTTCTTCTCCTTCCTCATCTATTTCTTCTTCTTGTACTTATTCTATTACTTTTTCTTCTATTTCTTTTTCTATTTCTTTTCCTTCTCCTTCTTCTCCTTCCTCTTCTATTTCTTCTTCTTGTACTTATTCTATTACTTTTTCTTCTATTTCTTCTTCTATTTCTTCTTCCTTCTCCTTCTCCTTCCTCTTCTATTTCTTCTTCTTGTACTTATTCTATTACTTTTTCTTCTATTTCTTCTTCTATTTCTTTTTCTTCTCTTACTTCTCCTTCCTCTTCTATTTCTTCTTCTTGTACTTATTCTATTACTTTTTCTTCTATTTCTTCTTCTATTTCTTTTTCTTCTCTTACTTCTCCTTCCTCTTCTATTTCTTCTTCTTGTACTTATTCTATTACTTTTTCTTCTATTTCTTCTTCTATTTCTTTTTCTTCTCTTTCTTCTCCTTCCTCATCTATTTCTTCTTCTTGTACTTATTCTATTACTTTTTCTTCTATTTCTTCTTCTATTTCTTTTTCTTCTCTTACTTCTCCTTCCTCTTCTATTTCTTCTTCTTTTACTTATTCTATTACTTTTTCTTCTATTTATTCTTCTATTTCTTTTTCTTCTCTTTCTTCTCCTTCCTCTTCTATTTCTTCTTCTTTTACTTATTCTATTACTTTTTCTTCTATTTCTTCTTCTATTTCTTTTTCTTCTCTTACTTCTCCTTCCTCTTCTATTTCTTCTTCTTGTACTTATTCTATTACTTTTTCTTCTATTTCTTCTTCTATTTCTTTTTCTTCTCTTACTTCTCCTTCCTCTTCTATTTCTTCTTCTTGTACTTATTCTATTACTTTTTCTTCTATTTCTTCTTCTATTTCTTTTTCTTCTCTTTCTTCTCCTTCCTCATCTATTTCTTCTTCTTTTACTTATTCTATTACTTTTTCTTCTATTTCTTCTTCTATTTCTTTTTCTTCTCTTACTTCTCCTTCCTCTTCTATTTCTTCTTCTTGTACTTATTCTATTACTTTTTCTTCTATTTCTTCTTCTATTTCTTTTTCTTCTCTTACTTCTCCTTCCTCTTCTATTTCTTCTTCTTGTACTTATTCTATTACTTTTTCTTCTATTTCTTCTTCTATTTCTTTTTCTTCTCTTACTTCTCCTTCCTCTTCTATGTCTTCTTCTTGTACTTATTCTATTACTTTTTCTTCTATTTCTTCTTCTATTTCTTTTTCTTCTCTTACTTCTCCTTCCTCTTCTATTTCTTCTTCTTGTACTTATTCTATTACTTTTTCTTCTATTTCTTCTTCTATTTCTTTTTCTTCTCTTACTTCTCCTTCCTCATCTATTTCTTCTTCTTGTACTTATTCTATTACTTTTTCTTCTATTTCTTCTTCTATTTCTTTTTCTTCTCTTACTTCTCCTTCCTCTTCTATTTCTTCTTCTTGTACTTATTCTATTACTTTTTCTTCTATTTCTTCTTCTATTTCTTTTTCTTCTCTTTCTTCTCCTTCCTCTTCTATTTCTTCTTCGATTAATTCTTCTTCTATGACTCTTTCTCTTACTTCTTCTATTCTTTCGTCTCGTATTTATTCTTCTTCTAATACTTCTTCTATTTCTTAGAAATAATAGAGAATAATAGTACTTCTCTATACCTTCTATTATTTCTCCTATTAATTCTTATGCTTCGCTTAATTCTTCTTCTATTTCTTCTATTACTTCTGCTTCTACTACTACTTCTTCTTCTTCTTTTTTTCTTCTTCTACTTCTTCTTCTTCTTCTTCTCCTATTACTTCTCTTTCTTCTTCTACTCCCGGCATAAACTGCTCCTCGCTCTTCTGAATAGCAATGGTGGTTCGTTCCTTGTTTCATGTTTAGCATTGTGTTTCCTTTTGCTTCAAATCTACCTTTCTACTTCAATTCAAACATCTATCGTCTGAACTCTGAACCTTCTTCTTTGTATTCATTGTTTTCCTTCTCCTCAATAACATTCAGATCATTTTACCTATCTCACAGTTCACACTCTTCCTCGGTATTTTGAACAGAGTTAGAAGAGTATCTATTGTTTTCTGTTAAATATTTGGTTTCTAGTGCCTTTTAAATTCTTCTTATTAGCATTCACTTCCAGTATCTTCTTGTGGCTTAGCGGTATTATTGCCTTGCTTGAGGCGAATTGAAAAGCAATATTTGTCTCCTAAGTATCCTCCCATTCAATCTTTTACCCACCATTTACAAACAAGCGTTGTTGTTTCTTTTTAAAATTTTTGTCTTCTCTATATCCTGTGAATATCAACTTGTCAAAGCCCCCTTATTTCTCATTCGTACTCTTTTTGTTCCAAGTTTCTTCCTTTCTAATTACTATTTTCCTATTTCTCTAAACTCATGCCTCGTCTTAATCTGTGTAGAAAATGTTCCAATATACTAATGGCATACATCCATTTATATTAAAGCTCTGTTTGGTCTAAATTCAGTCCTTCGGTGGGGAATGACATCTCCAGGGTGAAAGCCTGTGCGATGTTAAATGGAGGCCGTGCACTGTCCAGACAACACGTATCTTCACACTCGATCGTACCGACAGGATCCAACGAAAAACAGTGAATTACATTTGGGACCGACTTGGATTTTAGAGTTCCTGGAAGGTTTCCAGTGTTAACAACTAACCCCCTTCCAGCGTCTCTGATATCAGAAGAAGTTCAACAACATTTTTCTTTCTTCTAAAGAAATTTTGTTGTTTCTTAATTATTTGCTGAGGTTTTTGAAGGCATCTTCCCATTTCAGTGTCTCATATTCCATCGGTTGTTATAACACATCGTAGGTAGTTACATTTCTGCACTTGCATGAGTTTTACGTCTTCAACTCTTATATCCAGCTGGTCATGTTGCGAACAACTACTTATTCTCTCTTATTACAATCAAAAGTTAATCCCCCGTTGTACTGCCTCGGCTCGAAATTCCAGCTCGTTTCTATCTATGTCTGCCATCAACATGGTATCATCTGCGTATCTCAAATTGTTAAGATGAATAATAAATTCAATTGTTAAGATGAATAATAAATTCAAACAGAGCATCTAATTCTCTGGGGAGGGAAATAACAAGAGAAGTGTCAATATAAAGAATCAACGTGAAATCCAATATGTTTTTTTTTCAGTTTATAAGCTTATATTTATAAAGTTGAATTTTAGAAACTTCAGTCTTGATAAATATATATTAAGAATACGCAATTCCTAAAGAAAGGAATGAATTTTTTATTTATTAATCCGATAGATTTTTATTACTTAACCCTTATTTATAATTGAGTCGACACTCCGTTTATTTATTAAAGAGCACACTCTTGTGCAAACTAAATTGAATCAAAACAAATAATTCAGTTATTATTTACTTTTTCATATTTTTTTCCAATGAAACTTGACCCAGTGTACATATTAGTACTTCGTATGTGCATTCCACGAAGTGGTTCCTTGCAGACTGAAAACCAATTCTCGATTGGATTTAAATCAGGAGAATTTCCGGCTAGTCTATACTACCTTGATTTGTTTACTGGTAATGCTTGACAGTGTATTCGTACAACCTTTTGATTTTAGTACGCTACCTTGGATTAACGTTAATCGCAGAAAATAGTCATAGGACAACTAATCGATAGTCTAGACAATAGTGACTATGTGTAATAAAAACCTGATGCAATCACGGTTGACGCAATATTTTTAAAACCAAACAAATTTCATCATACACCCCGAAAATAGATTCATATTACTGGACACCACTGCAAATGATCTAATCTGAGGAAAAAGTACAAATCAATTACACCAGGGGGACTAAAACTGAGCGTATGGTTAAAGAAAGGTAACTAAAGAGGTTTTTTTCAATTAATTTGAACAAGTGTGCATATTTATTTAATTTCGTCTCCCGGTGCTTTTTCTGTCTTGCATTCACCGTCATAAGATCTAACGTGCATTGGCCCTCTCGTCGATGAACAAGGAAGTTGAATAGTACGAGAGAGCAAAAGTGTTAAGCAACAAGTGTTATCTCATTGACACGCTGAGAAAACCAATACATATATAATTCTCAGCCGACAAGATTAGAACAAAAAATTACAATCTATTCTCGACGAGGCAATAAAATTCACTAAATTAAGGAAAAATCCATCGGATTCAGAAATTTATTTTTTTTTATCCCGTAACCCATAGGACAGCAGTGGGAACACATGTACTGCACCCACAGTAGAAGTCGTGTTTCTTGAGCAAGATAGCCTGACGGATCCAACCCTCTCTGGACCAGTTTTTTTCCTTCTCTTATACCAGTAGAACAAAGTTTGTCCTGCTATTTACCTATAGCATGGGGGAAAGAAGAGGTTTTATACCCTCTCTAAAGGATATTAAAACGTAAATCGCTGCAGTGAATCCAACTAGATTTAGAACTCGGCACCCCGATAACTCAATCCGTGTCGCTATCCATTACTCCACCGTGTCTCCTCTTCAGACTGATAGAGTATTTCAATTTCAGTTTTCTTTTGAATGAGATAGTCTCTAGTTTGGGGGTAGCAATTCAGGCCGTGATTCAAAGATTTTTGCAGATTCATTAAAAAAAAGTTCGCAAATGATCACAGTAAACAACGAACGCTGAGTTAATATTTTAACAATCAACAAAAATTGTCGGTGATTACCAACCAGGCTATATATATGATAATGTAAAACCCCATAAACCAGGTTTTCCTTTCCGATTTATCATATCAGACATACCTACACCAGCATACCATCTATCAAAAACCCTCAATCACATAATTTCTCTGTACACACCCAATAATTACAGTACTGCATCAACAAATGAATTTTTCCGTATCTTAAAAGCAACAACTCCCATCGGAAATAATCTAGATTTGATTGATGTTAAAAATCTTTTTATCAAAGTCCCTGTTGGAGAAACAATCAACATAATTATCGACTTTGTCTACAATTCAATGCCTCCTCCTAAAATCCGACCATCAATTCTCCGGAAACTTCTACTCGCCTGTATCACGAAAGCTCCATTTTTTTGTCATAATGGCGACACCTACATCTAAACTAATTGTGTAAATATGGGAGACAATTTAGGTCCTCCTTTCTCTAATTTTAGATCAATATACTGAAAACAAAGTGGTAAAAACAACAGATAATTAAAAATCTGCACAAGATACGTCGGTGACATGTTTGTCTTGATTAAAATCTAAGGACAAAATTATAAATCTGAAATTAATTTTTGGAAAAAAGTCAACGCGATAAATTTACATATGAACTCATTTTTAATTAAAAAAAATCCCATTCCATTGATGTTGATATAGAACTAAAATCCAAATTTACAAATTATCTTTGTAAAAAAAAGCACCAGTACTAACTCTTGTCTTCAAAAGTATATTAGCAAATGCCTGAAAAGATATGAAATAGAAATGGTAACAAATTACTTAAATAGACCAAACCAAAATTCCACTACTCAAGAAAAAATTTTGAGCAAACTAAAACTCATCAAACAAACATTAGTCAACAATAATTTTCCCAACTACTTCATTGGTAAATAAATAAAATTAGTCTTACAAAAAATACGCGAGGCCATTTTATTTTGTGTTGTATAATAGTAGAAGTGGTTATTCCGAGCTTTCGTATGTTCAGTGAGGCTGGAATTCACAAAGATTATTTCTGAGTGAATAAAACATATAAAACGAACATTAGTCAGCAATAATTTTCCCAACTACTTGATTGATAATCAACTAAAATTCAAAACAACACAATATATATATATATATATATATATATATATATATATATATATATATATATATCGTAACAGTCAAAACATGAAGAAAAATGAAAAACACATAATACAAGCTTCCTTGAAAATGGCTAAATCAAATAGACAAAAGCACTTGGGACAATGGACAATTAATTTACGCAAGGGTATATATATATATATATATATATATATATATATATATATATATATATATATATATATATGTAGAAATATTTATATATATATAAATGAATATATATTTATATATATATATACATAAATATATATATACATAAATATATATATATATACATATATATATATACACACACACACACACACACACATATATATATATATATATATATATATATATATATATATATATATATATATAAGGCAGGATGTGTGTGTGTGTAACGAATGCGCAGCCGCAATTTTCGATGGATTTGCACCGAAATTGACATGCACATGCTCCAAGTTAGGCCAAGACCGACTTTGCATTTCCCAACTCCCATCGATAGTGGAAATAATCAATTTTTTCATGCTACTACGGCAGTTTTCATGTAGTTTGCGGCCATTTTTTACTGGTCAGTGTAAGAGCCTATAGCTGGCTGCCACGAATAGGCAGGAAGATTCTATTGCCCAGCATGCCAAAAAATCGATAGCTGCATTCGTCACAAA
Organism: Acanthosepion esculentum; assembly: GCA_964036315.1. Classification (NCBI taxonomy): domain Eukaryota; kingdom Metazoa; phylum Mollusca; class Cephalopoda; order Sepiida; family Sepiidae; genus Acanthosepion; species Acanthosepion esculentum. Next base: position 7,522,459 of record OZ038485.1, on the reverse strand, counting down.
TGGGAAAAATTTAAATCTTCATGGCACTTTATTCCAATTGGCTCATTCGCTTGCTTAAACTCAACGTTGATTCTGATTCCGCAGAACTGGGTTGGGTGTGAAAAAATATTTGTTGTTAACATTCTTTTTTCATTCGGTTTTTCCAGTTACGAGTCCTTCTTTAAAGCTGATCGTTTTGTGTTCATTTTGTTTAGTTCTTTTTTCGTAACAGATTTAATGTTTAGTATAGAGCTTAGAAAAAATTCGCAGGAATAGGCAAGAAGTAAGGCATGTAGCAACATCAGCATGGCAAAGCGCACTACTTTAAAGGCAAGGAAGGGCAAACATATTTTAAGTCAACTGATAGCGATTGATGTATGAGTCGTATGATTTTTGAGTCAAGCACGAGCAACGCCGGGCCATGCTGCTAGCATATATATATATATATATATATATATATATATATATATATATATATGTGTGTGTGTGTGTGTGTGTGTGTGTGTGTGTAATATATTTTATATATATATATATATTATATTTCATATATATATATATATATGCGTGTGTGTGTATGTGTGTGTGTATTTTTAAGCAGCAACCTTTCTTTTTTAAACATTATTTCCAGTATCTGTCTATATTTCTGCGATGATTTTTTTTTCATTGTTCTTACATTTTGCAATTTGGTGGAAGGAAGAGAGAGCAAAAATTGTTTATTGTTCCAAGCGCTTTCAGACACATTTTAGTTATTTTCCAAGGGGATTTTTTTAACATGTTGTTAATTGCTATTCATGTTTTGACTGCTTAAGATGCATTTTTTTTGTTTTGTGTTGTAGAATAGTAGGAGTGTTTATTCCGAGCCTTCGTGTGTTTAGTGCGGCTGGAATTCAAAAAGAATATTCCAGAGTGAACTAAAACATATAAAACAAACATTAGTCAACAATAATTTCCTCAACTACTTCATTGATAAACAACTAAAATTCAAAACAACACAATATACATATATATATATATATATATATATATATATATATATATATCTTAACATTCAAAACATGAAGACAAATTAACAACAGCTGAAACAAGCTTCATTGAAAATGGCTAAAAAATCTCCAAAGCACTTGGAACAATGGACAATTGTGTATTCGGGCAGCAATTCCTCATTTATACATGTTTCATTAAAGATGACAGACATGGTATTGTGATTGATTTTTTCTTCTGTTCAGACAAGTGTTTTCTTTTCTGGACACAGTGTGTAGAAACTGTCCAAATGTTCTGTAATTGCAATCGCTTTCGGCTATACTTTTAGCCATTATCAATGATGATTTTATTTTTACTTTTGAACTGGATATATGGGTTTTGTTTATGTATGTAGAGTTATAGGGATGTTTTATTTTACGAACACAGTCATCATATTATATTTTAGAATTGGACATTGTCCGACAATTTATTTAAAGACATTTATATTATGTTTAACGTTCTTTTTATAGATACAAGTATTTAAGTAAAAAGAACGTTAAACATAATATAAATGTCTTTAAATAAGTCATCATATTGTAGCCATGTTCGTAGTTAATATTATAGAGTGTTGGCTTTTTCTTTTTCATTCTTGAGGTTTCCATTGCTTTTCATCTCTTTTTACATATGGAAGAAGTTATTCTGCTTACAAAAATACTCGACGACAGTAATAATAATACCACCCAAAAAGAAAAACATGAACACATTTTACTGTAACCAGATGCAGAATAATTATAAGAAAAACGGATCCACTATGCGAAGATTTATTAAACACCATATTTCTGCTGTAATTCTAAGGAAAACATGTACAATCTATAATATATTACAGAAAACTGAAGACCGCAGACATTATAGTCATTAATCAAAGTAAAACCCCATTAAATCTATACTGGAGATGACCAATATAGTCTATCAATTTAATATATAACTAACGTCAAATTTGGATAATGTGAAACAATGTTCAAGTATGACTATAACAGAATTTCCGATGGCTGCCGTTGTAGAGGAGATTCAGTATGGCTTCTGCATTCGGATACCCCCTACTATTCAAAAATTCATGGGGATGACATATTTACACACACACGCACACATGTATGTATATACATATATATATATATATATATATATATATATATACGTATATATATATATATATATATATATATATATATATATATATATATATATATATATATATATATATATATATATATATATATATATATATGCAGAAATATAGTCTTAAAGTGTGCTATATTTATGGGGTAAAGTACTCAATATCAGAGATAGAGCGTGTGTAAATATAAAAGTGGACATGGAAGTATATATATATATATATATATGTAAAGACATTATGAAATGGACAAACTCCGACAATTATTTTAAAGACATTTTTATGTTTATATATATATATATATATATATATATATATATATATATATATATATATATATATATATATATATATATATATATACGTTTGTGAGTGTGTGCTGCTTTTCAAACTTTAGTTGAATTTGACTATGAAACACTAGTTTCACTAATACATTGTATTCACTTTCTCCTTCGATGTGACTCCATTTTGTCGCAATGCAACGATAAAGTGTACATAGATTAGTGTCAGAAGCCAGTATAGTTTTTCGAGCACATTTTACATTTTCTAAAAGTCTCTGAGTGTTTGTTCAATATGAGAATATCTTCTACTCGATGCAGAAACAAAAGTAGACAACTAATATACGTAAGTCTCTTTCTGCACGATATGAATAATAAACAGAAGCTATTTATCAACCTGTTAATATTTTATTCCTAAGATGACGTCAGAAGCGAAATGTTTCTTGCCGTAAGCCATTAATTTCTATATGCGGACCAATATTCCTCGTAAATTTAACAATGTTTGTTTTGCGAATCAATTGCAGTGTTTAAAATTTTAAAAAATAATACAAAAAGAATGAAGTTTAAATTACGTTACGCATTTTTAATCTATGCGAAAACACATAATATCTGCAAGTCTTTTCATGTTGTGCACATCGTCGTCTTATCACTCTGCCGTTTATTTGTTCTGATCTGCTCCTCAATAATACAATTCTTTCTCAGTGCTTCTTTCCAAAATTGAGTGTTTACATGAAACCAGGCGGTTAGCAGCGAATTACATACTCTCAATTCAACGAATCTTTAATTTTTTTTATAATATCTTTATCATTTCTGCTTTAGGTTTTTTATTATCCTTTTTTTTTAATGAAATTACAAGAATTTCGGACAAAATAATAGTTCTAATGTTGCATTAAAATAACAAAAGATACCTTTCAAAACATAATCCAAGCATTAGGAGGTAGGTAAGGTTTAGTTTGGTTTATTTTGTTTTACAGCATATTAATCTCGATGTTTTTTTAACGCCGACAAAATTTTTATTGATGACATTATTTTTTTCAAAAAATGTATTTCTGGTAATATAATGTATTGCTGGTATTTAAACCTATTTTTACATTTTCATAGCGTTTTGAGAACAGATTTTGGTTAACTATTTGCCCATAGTTGAGACCCTAACAAATGCTACGACCTCGGGTCAAGATGGACCTAGGAACACCAGCTCTCAAGAGATTGTCCCACGCTCCTCAAAATCTTTTGATCCGAGGGCTTGCTGTTTGACGTAGTTTATCGTCTTACCCAGGACACAGGATGCAATTTATGCTCATACTCATGATTTTTAAAGAAATTGCTATTAAAAATAAAGAGTGCTGAAGTTCTACGTAATATCACCTCTTCTATAGAGCAATTATGACTGGAAGATTTCCTCGAAGATGAAGAGACGAAACAAGAGAGATTGTATAGCATTTCCTTTGTTTCTACGGTTTCACAAACACTTTCATATATATAAAGCCACGAACTAGTTTTAGATCGCGACAATTGTTTAGAGATTATAATGATTTTACTAATATATATCTTAATATTTAACTTATAGTTGTGATGAGAAAAGGTGGATTCATGCCTTTCCCAATGTCATTTGCTTGTAAGAGAATTTAACGAAATAGATGGCTCTGCGATTTCCAATTTCCAGCTGTTATCCATTATGCCATCAGTGTATCCAAGCACTGGCCAGGCTGGGCGTTGCTTAACTTCAGTGATCGTATGAGAAGCCAATAGAGATGGGGGTTCAACAGATGAGGGTTGAGAATTCCATTGACATTGAATAGGAAGAACGAGGAATTTTTAGTTAAAGAAAATAGGATTAGAGATGGACACGGATAAACTCAAAAAGAGTCAGAGATATTGTCTGAGGCTAAGGAGGAAAGGACATATTGAGGGAAGGGGGCATTTACATTAGTCGGACTATTATCCTCATCTTTGTCGCCATATTTGTCACAACGTTTCGGCCGTTGTACGCTCCGGCCTTCTTCAGGTGGTTGGAATTTCGAACCAAACCCTTTATTTCGATCACTGGGGTAGACTGTTCTAGTTCCACGAGCCATGTTTGATGAATGTCAGTTATCAATTATCTCCTGGTAATTTTCCCTCTGAAAGTTCTCCACTGCCTGAACCGGTTATTGAACTCACACTCTTTGGGTCTGTCACTGGATCTAACCAACGCCTTTATCCACTGTACCATGTGTCCTTGAGGACATCTGGGTATGAATTTCTGAGTATTATAAACCTAATTTTTCAGCAACCATTTTTTACCAGTACTCATATTGCAATTTTGCTGTTATCATTCATGTTTTTACCAGATCTCATATTGCAACTTTTTTGTTATCATTGCTGTTCTCTGGCACTCCTTATTACTGGTTCCCATATTGTATTTATTTCTATGCTTGGCCGACTCAGGAGATTTTTGTGGCCTAGCATATGTGTTGATTCCTTAAGTTTACGAATTTTCCAATGGTGTTCCCTGTCTATGATCTCAACCTGATCCCACAGGGGACGGTGATCTCCCTTCTCTCTCCATATGTGGTCAGCCACGCCTGATTTTTCTACTTCCCCTCGCATTACAGCTTTCTGGTGTTCTTGAAGCCTTACCTTGAGGGGGAGACCTGTTTCTCCTTTATATTCCTTTCTGCAGCTGCACCAGTGATCGAAATAAAGGGTTTGGTTCGAAATACCAACCACCTGAAGAAGGCCGGAGCGTACAACGGCCGAAACGTTGTGACAAATATGGCGACAAAGATGAGGAAAATAGTCCGACTAATGTAAATACTGTACATAATACCTCATCTCAGAAATATAGACGGACTCTGAGGGAAGGAGGGTCGGAGAATAACCACAAGTAACTAGCCCCTCCCTAACAAGTTTGTGTGAACGGATTGCTCAGCAGAGACAAAGGAGTATGGTAAATAGTAAAAAAAACTGTTTAGAAATACAAACAAGAGGATATTGTGGAGAGCAATGATCTTTCAGGAATATGGCACAGAAAGAAGAGGTCTACTCCTTGACCCTACCTGCGTTCTGCTCTATATATACGATCTGTCTAAGAAACAGCAATTGAAATATATTTTCTGCCTTTAAAATAAGTTTCAAAGGGTTGAGAAGCCGTCAAAAACAAATCAGAAAAATGTTTATTGATACACCCTCAAACAATGAAGATCGGAAGCTGACCTCTGACCTAACCTCGATCTAACAGCTTAATAGCGTAAGAACTGGGTTGTAACATTCTCCAAAATCAAGGATCACTCACTAACAACCTTAAATTTACTCTAATACTGATGAACGTTGTGCATATGGCCGAGTGGTCAGAGGCCTTGCTGCTGGACGTAGTTTATCGTCTTATCCATGTCGCCGGATGCAGATTATTCTCATACCCAGGATTTTTAAGAGATAGGAAATTGCTATTAAAAATAAAGAATAAGAGTACTGAAGTTTTACGTAATATCACCTCTTCTATAAAGCAATTGTTACTGGAAGATTTCATCGAAGATGAAAAGGCGGAACAAGAGAGATTGTATAGCATATTGATTTCTTTCTACGGTTTCTCAAACATTTTCAGATATATAAAACCATGGCTAAGTGGGTCGAACGTTCGTTTCTCTGACCATAAGACCCTCGGGTACGAATCTCATCATGGTCACTTTGTCAGGAAGATGATGTTATCGGTCTGGAGAAGGCGATCCTAACATGCGGCACCCTTGGAAAGTGCCAGAAAACCATACCCCGGGTTGACTCAAGCTTTCTGAATGGAATTGGATAGATGGAACCCTTGGGGATCCGTCGTTGATTGTGCTAGCATGAAGTCACAATTCATCGTGACCGAGGCGGTTGAGCTTGCTAGCCTTGTTCACACTAGATAACGCGCTCTATAAACTCTGAGGTCCGCTCAGCATAGTTACAGTATAAAGGTTGGCTCTGTGGGTCTTGTACAAACACAAATCTACCTGAGCATGCGTCTGCAATGGTGATTAGCTAGCCACACCCTAGCAGACAGGCATCCCCGGATTCGAGTGGCTGCACCATTTGCATTTTATTTACTGATAGGCGGTTCTATACTTAATGCATGTTCTACCACGGAAAGCCTATTCGGACTAAAGGTTATCCTAGTTCATAACTCATGAATACGATGTATTGATAAAGATTCTGAGAAAAAGACTTGAATTTTGTGCCTCTCGAGAGAGAGAGCACCTGACTAATTCTGTCAAATCAGACAGAAAAATTAAGTATTTATGCTATATCTGGAATAAAGTTTACCAATCCTTACTTTCCAAAATTGCGTAAGCGCCGTTGTGAGGAGTGAGTTATTTCACCCTAATGTGGAATGGCATATTTCATACCAACCCGTGGTATGGTTTACAGACACTCTATCGTACGGAGGATACTCCACGTTATGAATACTTTTGAGACACGCCTAAAACTATGGCCAAGACCCGCCTGCTCAGGCAGATTCTTGTTTGTTCAAGGCCCACAGTGCCCACCGTTATATTGCAATTATGCCGAGCGGAACTTAGTTATACTTTCTGGGAGAGAGTCCGTTATCTGGCGGGATCAACAGTCAGACAAAGCTAACATACTCAAAACCTCCGTTACGATGACTTAGGAGTTCGTGCTAGCACAACCACCGAAGGCTCCCCAAGGGTTCCGTCTACCCAATCCAACTCACAAGGCGTGGGTCAACCCGTAGTATGGTTTGAAGGTAGCGTATCGTACGGAGGACGCTCCGCAGGGTTTATCACTACGGTTATGACTACTGCCGAGACGCGGCCAAAATTTATGGCCAAGTCCCGCCTATCTCTATCTATAGGATTGAATCCCTTCATTACCTACGTGTTCCTTTTGGTAATACCGGCATTCCAACCTGTATAGTTCTTCCCAAGAACCGCTACTATTTGGAACAAAACCTGGATACTTCGTCGCTTCCATGTGACAATAGCCTACTGAATACAAGAGTGATTCGGCGATTTTAGTATGTAATTTGCGTAGTAATTTGTGTTCAATCGCTGTGGTAGGCAGTGTGTACTTTGACTCAGCTAGAGACGAGTTGCACAATAACCGAGAAGTAATAAATATACCACTTGCATCTCCAGAAATAACGGAAGGAACGAGAACACTGTACTCTCGTAGATCAAATTAATGTTTCAGGTCAATGTTCCTTGGGCGTTAGCCGGATCGATAAACACCCGATGTGGCCGGAGAGCACAATGATCAAAACGTTGTGATAAAAATAACAATGGTGATGACAAGAGTCCGCGTGTAAATGGTGAAAACTACTCATCCCATAACTGTAGACAAGTGTACATATATTTAAGAAATTGATTATATAGGGTGGTCCGAAATACTTGTAACTACCTACCTCTCTTCCAAACTGTTGGAGGACGTCTCAGCCATCTAAAATAGAAAATGATATTATATATGGGGTGAAAATACTTTACCTTGTAATTTACACTGGATTTAGTTTCGTTGTTCGCTCCAATATTCAAGCCTTGGTTTGAAAGGGTGATTCTCAAAGCAGACAGGTGAAGTTTACTTACGGTGTTATTATAACACAATTCTTTCCTTCTTTTTTTCGAAAATAACTCAGAAGCTTGCGTCATGAACAGATTTATTCATTTATTATTTGGAATCTGTAACCTGTAAAATATTTTTGTATGTGTTAATTATTCCCCTATTTGGGGGAATAATTAATACATCCCATTCCCGGATAAAATGTACAAATCTTAATTTATTTTGACCCTCCCTCATTTGGCTGATTGGACATCATATTCGTAGTCTATATATTGGATTGAACACAACTTCGTATCGCTTTTCAATAGATGGCATTTGTACCTGTGTTGTATTTTGACACGTAACTGACACTTATGATATATAGATGTCAAGGAAGGTGGCATTACAACGCGCCTTTACATACAATTCGTGTGTGGATTATGTTTTTAAATATTTATACGTTAGAAGTGAAACAGAGGAAAAAGTGATGCATTTTTCTCATATGATGCTCTTTTATTTACTGGAAGAAAAAAAAACACTGTATAAACAGCAAAATAGTATGTGCTGTTTATTGGGATGGTGCTATAGCTGAACTTTAAGTGGTTTGCTAAATATAGAACAGAAAAACCTAGATAGTTCTGGCAGGCTTGTCGATGACCAAACGGAACAGCTGATTAAATCCGGGCACCACTGCACAGGGCATTGTAGAGACAGTTCTCATAATGAATATGAACTTTTAAGTCATTGAACGCTTTTGCATACGTTAATCGCTACGATGTTTGGATTCTTCAGCTATTAGCAAAAAATGTAATTAAGATTATTTCTATCACTGATATTCTACTTAAACGCAACAAAAACAAACCATTCTTTTTAAAAGAATGATCACAGGCGATGAAAATGGCTTGTTTACAACAATGTAGAGCGAAAAAAAGGTTTTGATGAAAATAAAATGAGCTCCCTTTAAATATTCCATTCGGCAAACTTTATCCTAAGAAGGCGGATATTGGAAGGGCATTTGTATTAGAAGCTCCTGCAAAGTCAGACATAGATTTCAGAGAAGTACTGTTCCGACTTGCTTCGATTAAAGTCATGCAATGACCGGTATTTCTATCTTTGATTCTCCGCTTAAACGCAAAGAAAACGAACCATTTTTGAAAGAACGATGACAGGCGACGAAAAATGGATTCTTTACAACAATGTGCAGCGACAACAATGTGAACTACTCTTCCGACTTGAAATGTGAACTACTCTTCCAATTGATAAGACGCCACAACTGGCCAAACAGAAGGTTTTTGCCTTCTATTTGGTAGACATTGCTAAAGCTTGGCTGAAATGCACTAGTATATACGCTGTACTTACGGCGTCTTTCATCTTTGCATTACCACTTATTTCCATCTTTACCAACAACAACCAATAGAAATAAGTTCAACGCTCTGGAAGTTAGTAAAATGCACTTAGATGAGTTCATCACTCAAAAAGGGGTAAGTCTGGGTGGATGGCCTCATGAAACTGCCACAAGGTTGGTGAAAGTTCGTGGAGAAAAATAGCACAGAAATCGTATATTA
>OZ038485.1:7462998-7507998 GCA_964036315.1 Acanthosepion esculentum | reverse complement strand
TCTTTGGTGTCTATAGTTTCGGTTTGGAGGCATTAAATATTACAAGCCGTTTCCTGCCTCAGACAACCATAGATTGGAGGTCCTTTTCGAGACCAACGGCCAGGTTAGCTTTGGCAGGAATACCAGATGTACTATTTAGACAGGAGTAAATGGTAGTGCTGTCTGCGTAGATGCGTACTTGAGAACTTATGACATCAGGAAGATCAATAATGAAGATGAGAAACAGTGTAAGGCCCAGGATAGAGTCTTGGGAAACACCAGCAACCACATTAAGTAATACACAGAATTATGTAGCTCTTGAATTTTTTTACAAAGAAAAAAGAAAATTCTAGTCCCATTATTTTATGAAAATATATATATATAAAATGTGTACGTATATCAATATAAATATATATATATATGTAATTTTTTAGTTATAATATTTATATATCATATATGCGTTTCACTTATTGGAAAGCGCTGAATATCAGTGACAAAGGTAACATATTTAGTTGTCTTAGATCGATCTTAAATCTCACATCAATCCAACTATATATATATATATATATATATATATATATGTGTGTGTGTGTGTGTGTGTGTGTGTGTGTGTGTGTGTGTGTGTGTGTGTGTTTGAAAACAGTGACTATTACAGCTAATAATGCAAGACTCTTGGGTAAATCGAATCGAGTTCTCACAGTCTCTGTGTGTTTATCTAAAAATAAATACGCTTAACTTCACTTTCATCCCTGCTGTGCGCCAACGGCTTAGTGGTGGAATCCCCGACTGACGCCAATCCAGTCGGGTTTCGATCCTAGCTAGAGGCAACCGGACCTCTATCCACACTGATGAGCTGTGATACAGCGAAACAGTCTGTCTGTGGATGACAATATATATATATATATATATATATATATTACATATATATATATATGGTTGCTATACATATACATATATATATATATATATATATATGCAATATATATATATATATGTATATGCAATATATATACACTACACACACACACACACATATATATATGTAAATATATATATATATATATATGCTTGCTACCGTCCGGTGGGTAGAGCTAAAATATTCCTTCTCCTCCTACACACGTTGTTGTCAATCGCCAGTCGTCCGATATAATGTATTCAAAGAAGGCTTCCCCAATGCTCGATTTTCTTTTCGACTCTCCCAGATTTACATTTATGATCTGCTTCTTAAGAGCAGGAGTCGGCAAGCTAGAGTACGCGTGCCACACGTGGCACGCCAAGCCATTTCCAATGGCACGCAGCCGCAAATGACTTCATGATGTCCGAGCCAATAACTAACACAACGCAAAGAAGATATTTAGCTGTTTTAATTTTAGTATATACTAAAGTATATATACTATATATATCTATATAACATATATTGTAGAACAGGTATACTGACGTATGCTGTTGGCACACTGAATGATTTTAAAACCCTACATCGGCATTTAGCAAAAGGTTGCGAACTCCTGCCTAAGAGTATATGCTGACCAGACAACGGCATATGGGTGCACTTTCATAATCCCTGATGACCAGAGACTCATAACTGATCTTTCTTCTGATCAAGCACTAACAATTCATTTGGAGAAAGAAAAACTAGTGACATTGCATAATCACCGAGTAAAGCCTGCATATTCGCGAATCGTGTTGAACGGCTGCTCTCTAAGGGAGGCCCAGTGCCTTAAGCGTCTTCTGGGTCTTAAGCTCCACCCAGAACTCAAGAAGAACTCATGAATACTATCCATCTCTAAAGGATGATCGTTTCCCCGCATCATTGCAATGAGTACAAGCCTCCTTATATACTCTAGCTTTACGAGAGCCAGATCAAGAGGAAATGAAATACTGCCGGCGTATATGGCCCTAGCTTTGCAGTCTTTCCCGTCCCAAAGCGTCGACGAGGTCTTGGGGGTGACTATTTTTTCTATCCTAGAACAAGCCGCTTTTCCACAGACAAAGCGTTGCTAGATTCTCGCTACTCCATCTCTATCTCCATGAAAAATTCGCAGACGAACTACATTTCCATGCTTCTCACCTTCGCATCTAAGACTTGCGATGCCACGTACATTGTGGCGAAACACCATCCATCTCTTGGTGAGATGTGACCTCCACTCGAATAGCCTCCCACGAACCGCAAATTTTCCGAACCTTTAAGCCTCCTAAGAGGATGCATCCCCGATCTCTTCAATCTTAACCTGTTTAAGTCTTGGCTAAACCGTTATCCTCCACAGATATCCTCATAACCTGGACACCTCAGCGTGGTGTAATGGTTAGCAAGCTTGTCTCGCTTGATCAGTTTCGGCCTTGTGCAACATCTAAGCTACGCTTTGAAAATAACCATATCCCCATAATGTGTACCGCTTACATCTACCTCTGTAATATCTAACATGGGTGCATCTTAGGCCTTGTACAAGGCGAAAAATACTGTAAAACAAACAAAAGAAATCTTAGTGAAAACGGTTCACACTGTGTAACCCAAACCTACTTATTACTTGGCAAGGCCACAGTCGCTCTTATTTGATATAGAAATGCAATGAAGAACACAGCATTGTATTCTGACAGTATATCAAATTATAAGGTAAATGTAATAATTAGATTATTAGTTGAAATGTCAAAAGAAAATCGTTTACTTTTTTATCAGCAATGGAGAAAAAGGATAGCTCCGAGAAAAATGTTTGGAAAGTTTCTAAATTCATTCCTGTATACATTGTTATAAATAAATTATTGTTCTTAGAATTCAAAAAAAAAAAAAACGAAAGAATGATTCTTAGGATCAATTTCCCCTACTATAGAAATATCCTCTTATCTCAAATGCAACTCCGAGCAAGATGTAAAAGACAGATTGTGTGCATCCAATTTTGCTTTATTTTTCTGTCTTTGGAAAGAAAATCATAAAAAAATACAAACTCAGATTGCATTTCGTTATTTCAACCTTACACTACTGGCGTAAGATATGGACCCTCGAGATATTAAGAAACTTGATTCTACCAGACAAACCTCCGTTCAATTATGAACTTTAATTGGAAGGATTATGTTACCAACTTTGCAAATCTTTAGAAAACTCAAACCAACAGCATGGAAGCCACCATCATTTAATAGCTCCTTCGATGGAGAGGCCATGTGCTCCAGAAGAAAAGTCAGCGTCTCCCGTGCCAAATCGGGACTGGCTAAAGGAAAAGAGTTATATGTATCGCTGTTGGGATCAGCTGAAACAAATTAACACATATGCATTATCGACCTGCAACACGGGATGGAACTGGAAACAAATCGTTCACCTTGACGTCAAAATAATTTCAGTGCTAATTGTTTTCGAAGTACACAGTAGAAACAGAGGAGAATCGGCAAGTACAACAGGATCTCGAAATCTATAATCAACTGCACTTATCAGATAAAACAGTGGAGACGAAGGTTTCATGTCAGAATCAGTTTTACCAGCCACCAAGGATTAGACAAGAGAATCGTGACAAAATTAATATACCCCCGAAACGAGAAAGAGGCGACAATGAATGTCGGGTTTTTAGTGACAGAGGTTGAGTCTAATAAAAAAAGTAGTAATAAATAATAAATAAATAAAATAATACAGGTGCTAACAGATAAGATCAAACTCTCTACACCGTCGAGTTTGTTTACGAGTGTGCTAACTTTCTACTAACGCAGGAATACATGAACATCTTTCTGCGTTTAGCCTTGTATAAATCAAAATAGAACAAACCTCGTTAAAGATGGAATTCAGTACTTAGAATTATAAATGTCACTGAAATTTCTGGGACACAATTACAATATTAGCGTCGTATATTACTTATTAAAACGAAGGGCTAATTCTCACTTACAATATAAGTAAAGAATTTTGGTATACTTTGCATTTCTCTAAAAAGCACTTTACAATAATATATTTTGTATGTTTTAATGTAAAATATTAAATTTCAGTAATTAGAGAATAGCTATCCTTATTTTGACAAAAATTACACACTTAACTATAAAAATTATATTACAACAGCATCATATTTAGATTTCACCAATAAAACCACCACCTGGTTTAATTACTGCTTTACAAATTATTTTATGCTTCCAATATTTTTTGAAAAAAAAAAGTATATGACACAAAATCCCAAGCATTATTCAAGCTCTGAAAAAGATCAAACCTATTGACTCTGGGTATACTCTTTGAACTCTCCTACCCAATTCGATGGGTGAGAGGTCAGAAGATTGAAGTATCCAAGACATAATTACTGAAATTTACTTTCTTTTTTGACTCCAGGTAATTTTAATATAATTTCGAAGTTTTGGGGATCGTTGTCTCGTTGAATGGTGATTTCCTTCCAATTATGTGTAAACCAGCTGATATAGCATGTTTTAGCAAAATCAAATGATATTGTTCTTTTTTTTTATACCCTTGACTTGAATCCATTCTCCAACCTTTTTGGTAATCACAAAATCTACTAAGGGGTTATTGTTGATAAGAAAATATAATGTTTCTCATACAAAATATCCATAAGTTAGCGAAATGTATTGTATAGAGACGAATCCAAATTTGAACTTTTTACTAGTAAGAGGAGCCTAGAAAAATGCTGGGAAATAATAGCAAATACACTGTAGTAGCTTCAATTTTATCTTATACTTTCAAGAAACACCGAAATAGATAATTTTCAGGTGTTTTTTTAAAAGATGGAGCCCGTACACTAACTTTTTGCCTGTAGTGTACGTAACATGAAATTTTATTCACTCACTTATTTCTCATAAAAAATGAATAACCCCCTCTTAATGCACACCCTCTCAGGAGGCAGATAATGTAAAATCTATTCTAATCGATTGTAGTAACCTTCCACCTATATGTCAACGATTTTATGACATGACAAGTCTAGAAGAGTTATTCAAGATGATACCAGTAAAGTATATTCTAGCCTAGTTGAAGGATGTCGGTCTATACCACAAATTTAAAACTAAATAACACTGTCTATACAACAAATTATACTATTAAATAGCTCCATTCTAAAATCATTATTGCGTTGGAACAAATGACCGAAATGATTGTTTACAAGCCATATATTTAAATATATATTTTCAGATTTGAATAACCGACTTAGTTGATACGCCGTTAAAACAGAACAATCAATAGATAAACATTTAATTCAACACTAACCTTCACCATTTACCGTCGGCCAGATGGTCTTTGGTTTCAAAACCCTCAATGAACACGTATCCTTTCCCGTGTGGATGTAAGAGTTTGTTTTCTTACAGATGGGTATTTATAAATCTCTCTTACTTTATATAAAAGAATTCGGTTATATTACAACAAATTTGAAATTAATACAAAATATTTTCTTTCTGACAAAAGACACTTCAATTTTCAATACAAATTCGAAATCTATACAAAACTCGAAATCATTTCTAGAAACGAAAAGAAAACTATAATATTTTCTGATTCTCTATCAGATATAATAATTTCAAGAAGCCTTATACGGACCTAAAGATTAAAATAAAAGGTCTACTAAGATGCCGATGTTGAAAACAAAATATTTTCTTTTCATATAAACTATTCATAACATAGCAAAATGTCTTGTGAAGAGTCGAATCCAAATTTGAACTTTTTGGTCGTAAGATGAGCCTGGAGAGACTGAAAAATAACAGAGAATATACTTTAGTTACTTACTTTTTGTCTTTTACTTTTAAAATATATAAACAAATATATAATCATCAGGTGTTTACTAAAGCAATGCAGAGTTTCCACTGTACAAATTATTGGTATTCATTGCAACAATTATTGAAAAAATGTAGATGACAGATCTTCCCAATCGTTCCTCAAGATTTAAACACGCTCACTCTCACCATTTGTGTAACTTTTCAGATTATCCTATCCAATTAATCCGATGCTAATTCACTGACTGTGAGATTAAAAGATTGAGGCGGCCCTTATTTAAAATATCTTGTTCCTTTGTTTTGACTCGAGGTCATTTTGACATAATTTAGAAGAGTCGTCTTGTTGAAAGGTAACTGTTTCCCAATTATGGGTAAACCAGATGGTATAGAATGTCTTTGCAAATTCGAATGATATTTTTCTTTTCCCATGATTCCATTAATCTGAATCAAATCTCAAGCCCGTTTCACAATCTGAAAAGGTCAACTAAGGGTTTTATGTTGAAAAGAAAATGTATTATAGCAAAATGCATTGTGAAGAGACGAATCCAAATTTGAACCTTTTCGTCGTAAGATGAACCTGGAGAGTGACTGAAAAATAGAAAATACACTTTAATTACGGACATTTTATCTTTTACTCTAATATATATATATATATATATATATATATATATATATATATTAAATATATTTTAATATATTTACTTTTACTTTAATATATATATATATATTAAATATATAAAAAAATATTGGCTCCTGAAAAATTAATTTCGGTTGAGCTCTCTGGTTTGAGGTGTGAATTTGTAAACAGTGACTATTTAAGCTAATACTGCGCGACTCTTCGACAGAATTGAGTCACTGTCAGTCACTGTGTGTTTATCTGAATCTAAAAATAAACACGCTAAAATTCACCTTCATCCCGTACCGTAAGCTGATGGCTTAGTGGGAGAAGTTCCGACTGACGCCAATTCAGTCGGGTTTCCATCATAGCTAGAGGCAACCGGACGTCTAGCCACACTGATGAACTGCGAAACAGCAAAACAGTCTGTCTGTGCATGACAAATATATATATATATATATATATATATATATATATATATATATATATATATATATATATATATATAGTTAAGTTACGAAAAACTTGGTAATCCGTATGGGTAGTCCCAAGTAGGATGAAATTTTGAGAACTCAATGTAAATACAGAACTAATAATTTAAAGAAAAATAGATCACTTTAAGGCTCCATGTAATATTTCATTTCACCAGTGACCTTTTAAGGCATTCTGGATCATCAGACATCACTTTCAAAAGGTGAAACGAAAAATGAAATGAAAATTTAGACTTTTGATGGGTAGTATTAAGTTTATTTAATTTAACAGAGAAGGTAGCGAAGAGTGGTGTGAGAGACACGGTCGATTTTAGAGAGGGTTTAATTCAATATGTCTATCTCTCAAACTTAATATTAATATACACACACACACACACACACACACACACACACACACATATATATATATATATATATATATATATATATATATATATATACATATATATATATAATTTTCAGGTGTTTTTAAAGCAATGCAGAGTTTCTTCAAACTGTTTGCCTGTAGTGTAGGTAAGCATGAAATGTTATTCCTCCTCTCATTTCTCATAAACAATGAGCATCCTCTTGAACGCACAGCTTCTCAGGCGGGAGATAATGTAAAGCCTATTCTAATCGAATGTAGTAACATTGCACCTATATGTCAACAATTTTATGACATGCTTCATCAAGAGACGTTCTTCAAGATGATAACAGTAAAGTCTATCCTAGCGTAAAGGATGAAGGGAACTCCATACCATAAACTATAGCACTAAATAATTCTGTTCTAAAGGAATAACTGAAGAGTGATGGAACTAACGACCCTAAGGATTCTTTACAAGCTATATATTTATAATATATTCTCGGATTGGAATAACAGACAGAGTTGATATTCAATTCAAACAAAACAATATTTACAATAAATCAACATTTTATTCAACGCCAGTTACCCTCTGATAGAGGATCTCTCTGTCCCAATACCCTTGCCAAACACGTATCCTACTTTTTCGTGTGAATGTAAGAGGCTGTCTTCTCCGAGGTGGGTAATTATAAATATCCCTGTGCTAATATTTGTCTATGAGTGCACATCCTAGTGGCAGCTGGTACGACGACGTTTTTACTTTTCCAGGACTGCAACTGTCATTAAATCAAGCGCAGGCCCGCAAACTCGGGTAGGAGCGCATATCTCAGGTAAATACACCTAGTTTCTCTGGATAAGTGTAAAGTCTGTTTTGCTATGATTTTGGGTGGGAGGCACATCTATATAATAAGGAAAAGAGGTTTAGAGAATTTGATACTCATAGTACACAGTGAAGATCATTGAAAAAGAGAGAGATCGAGGGACATACCAGAAGAACTTGTGCAACTATATGGCAGAACAGGGATTGGGAGATAGAGAAATCTGACAAACATTGCTTATAGCTATATATAACTGCAAGTATTGAATAGGCAGGATCGCCTACACCCTAAAGGAACACCGCCTATAAAAAATATGGAATTTATACGGAAGTTTATTTTGGAAAAAATCGCGATAGAGTTAGCGTGCAAGGAATATGAACTAAGTTGTTGGTAAGATGATATTTCAACACTGAAGTTATGATTATGAAATGTATTATCAGGAAGCATTTCATACATTATCTTCGCCTATGTCATTATCTTATCGATTAGGCAATCTTTTAAAGGCTTTCGTCTCGGTGCTGTCCTGTTCAATCAATATCTAAAGTTAGCGAACTTTCAGTGTCCTCTCCAGAGTGACCCAATATTGGACAAATAGGTTAAATCAAAGAGAATGCAGGGTATTAGAGTTTCGGGCAGGTTAAGATACAAAACCTATTTGGGACTTTCTCTTTTGATTTAATTCACGAGTTAGTTTTGTATTTTCATTTCGCCTCATATTCTTACTTTCTCCATAGCTTATAGTGCAAAGGGAATGAAAACGATATATATATATATATATATATATATATATATATATATATATATATATATTGTAAAGGTAATAGATCCGTTTAAAATATTAAAACTGATCCACAAACTACTATTAATTCTACTTAATTACTATATATATATATTGTAAAGGTAATAGATCCGTTTAAAATATTAAAACTGATCCACAAACTACTATTAATTCTACTTAATTACTAATGACAGGAGATTAAGGGCTAGAGTAAATGCAAATGGTGACCATTTAAAATTGTTAATAGATGGAAATTATTTTCAATAAATATAAAAATCAACCTGAAAAAAATAATTATCCAAAACTAAATCGTTTTTTGAACACATTGATTTAACAGCCTGAATGTCCGAGAAATTATGTCTTTAAAATAATTTTAAGACTTTGTCCATTTCATAATGTGTGAGGTCATTTGTTTACATTTGGATACGCTTTGAGCAGTTATGAATGTACGTGAGAGATTCATGGAAGATAGAAGTTTAAAAACAGTAAAATCGACCTTGCTAATTGAAAGATCCTCCGTGGTTCAAACAGTTAAGGCACGTCAGGCTATATGACAGTTCCGTATAGGATACAGGTTCGATTCCTGTCAGAGGACGAATATTTTCTATGAAAATTTCTCGGACATCCAGGCCGGTAAATGTTATTTAATACTGTTTATTATAAACAGAGCATTTACTTAAATATTTGTATCTATAAAAAGAATGTATAAACATAAAAATGTCTTAAAAATAACTGTCGGTCATTGTCCATTTCACACACATATAAATCTGTATTATAATTTCAATAGTTAAAATTTTTTTTTAGATATAGTTAAAAAAAAAACTTTTTAAACAACATCTAAAATATTATCGTTAGATTTACGTTAGAAATATTCAAACACAGTTGCATTCCACATAACGTGACGTCCGCGTCTCGCGACGGACGCTACTTGAAAACAAACTTCTGAATACAGTTATTTAATTTATTTCTGACGAAAGATCGGGGCAGATCTGAAATATCAAATATATATATATATATAAATATAAATAAATACTTTCACAAAAAACAAAACAAAAAAAATTCAATATTTTTTTAATTTGTAACTTTTCAGTTGTTTTCTCAATATTATATACATATCAAGAAAATATACGTGGCTTCTCATTATGATATATATATATATGATAATAATATATTTTTATTGTATGCTATATTTATGGGTAAACGTGATAATATTAGAGAAAGTGCGTATTTAAATATGAAAGCAGAAAACACCGAGCTGCGACAGTCAGTTTCATTCTTCAATGCAATCCCAGGACACGTGTGCTTTGTTTTGACTCGATATATGCCGGACAATGGTGTATTATGGGTAGCATGGTCTATTATATTATCCTAGCGGTTATTCTGCTGTTCTCTTTTAATCAATGCGTCCCTAATGCCAGTCTGATGCAAGGGGCTACCGGGAGTAAAAGAGAAGGAAAAGATAAACATTAGAAGAAACCCGAAACGAAATCCTGAAGACACCTAATTATTTGTTGTCGATTATTATTATATTTACTTGTGTTTATGAGCGCATTCGTAGTTTGTTAACCTGTTTATTATTTATTTAATTTCCTTATTTAATTTTTTAAAATATTTTTAGCCAGACAAAGCTACCAAGGTTTCACCTAAGGGGATCGTCAGAGAAACCTAGTAGGTTTGTCTGGCTCACTAGGTTTGACTAGGTCTGCTCTACGTTTGTATTGAGCACTTTTTAATTAGTTGTTTACTCGTGTCGGGGTTTTATCTTTGGGATTTGAACCTGTATCTGTGACAGGTTTTCATGTTCCTAACTTTTTCTGTTTTAAAACCTTTTTTCTTTCCAGATTGATTTGATTATTGGCAAATCAAGTGTTCGAAGGTTTTTCGAGACGAGAATATTTACCTATATATAGATATATATAGATATATATATATATATATATATATATATATATATATGGTTGGACTGATGTGAGTTTGTGTCCCTGGGTTTCACGCTTTTGCGGACGAACTGTTTAATTTTTTTAAAATTTTGGATTTATGTAGGTTGCGTGTATTGGTGTTATTACGGAAGTGGGGTGGGTGGGGAAATCGTCGTCCTGATGTGACTCACGCTAACGTAAACATACATGCATGCCCGTACACCCATTGAGGTACGCAGACACATATACACACGCGCTCGCACACCGGGGCTCACACAAACAGAAACACATGTGGACAGTAGCCATGTCAACAATCAGACTATTTCTCAATTTTTCCGCGGAATAATATTTCCTCGCACGCACGTATATACGTTTTGTGGTGTCTATATAAAATTATAATAGGTAAAAATTGATATTATTTTTGTATTTTTTAATGTTGATTTGTTATTTTTTTAAAGCTGGTCATTTGATTGTTTTTGATGACTGCGTATATGTAACTGGTAGAAATTGCAGTTCGTAATCCTTATTGGTTTTTATTTGGTGGTGTTAAATTTGCTATGGGGAGCTATCTATCTATCTGTCTATCTATCTCGTAATATGTGAATCCATATCTCTCCCTCTCCCTCTCTCTATCTCTCTCTCTCTCTCTCTCTACATATATATATATATGAAAGGTTATCTATCTGTCTATCTATCTCGTAATATGTGAATTCATATCTCTCTCTCTCTCTCTCTCTCTCTCTCTCTCTCTCTCTATCTATCTATCTATCTATCTATATTATATGGTATTTTGTTTAACATAATGACACTTTATCTATCAATCTATCATAATATGACAATCTATCTATCTCTATCATAATATGATAATCTATCTGTCTGTCTATCTATCTTAATATGAGAGTTTATCTATCATCTGTGTCCATATCTATCGATCAACAGATCTATATATCTGTGTCCATATCTATCTATCTATCTATCTATCTATCGCAATATGAAAGTTTATCTATCTGTCTATCTATCTCGTAATATGTGAATACATATCTCTCTCTATCTATCTATCTATCTATCTATCAATCTATCTATCTAACGATCTATCTTAATATGGCAGTCTATCTATCTATCTTAATACGAGAGTTTAACATCTCTGTCCATATCTATCAATCGATCAGTCGATCTATACATCTATTTTATCTGTGACTATATCTATCTATCTATCTATCTATCGCAATATGAAAGTTTATCTATCTGTCTATCTCGTAATATGTGAATTCATCTCTCTTCTCTATCTCTCTCTCTATCTATCTATCTATCTATCTATCTAACGATCTATCTTAATAAGGCAGTCTATCTATCTATCTTAATATGAGAGTTTATCATCTCTGTCCATATCTATCTATTGATCAGTCGATCCATACATCTATTTTATCTGTGACTATATCTATCTATCTATCTATCTATTTTTCCATCTATATTTTATGATATTTTGTTTAACATAATGACACTTTATCTATCAATCTATCATAATATGACAATCTATCTATCTCTATCATAATATGACAATCTCTCTCTATCATAATATGATAATCTATCTGTCTGTATATCTATCTTAATATGAGAGATTATCTATCATCTGTGTCCATATCTATCGATCAACAGATCTATATCTGTGTCCATATCTATCTATTTATCTATCTATCGCAATATGAAAGGTTATCTATCTATCTGTCTATTTCGTAATATGTCAATCCATATCTCTCTCTCTCTCTATATATATATATATATATATATGTTTATATATATATATATATATATATATATATATATATATATATATATATATATATATATATATATAACGATCTATCTCAATATGGCAGTCTATCTATCTATCTATATATGTATCTATCTATCTTAATATGAGAGTTTATCATCTCTGTCCATATCTATCTATCGATCAGTCGATCCATACATCTATCTATCTATCTATCTATCTATCTATCTATCTATCTATCTATGTTATATGATATTTTGTCTAACATAATGACACTTTATCTATCAATCTATCATAATATGACAATCTATCTATCTCTATCATAATACGATAATCTATCTGTCTATGTATCTTAATATGAGAGTTTACCTATCATCTGTGTCCATATCTATCGATCAACAGATCTATATATCTGTGTGCATATCTATCTATCTATCTATCTATCTACGTCTTTCCAATATCTATCTATCTATCTATCTGTCTATCTATCTATGTACGTCTTTCCAATATCTATCTATCTATCTATCTATCTATCTATCTATCTATCTATCTATCTATCTATCTATCTATCTATGTACGTCTTTCCAATATCTATCTATCTATCTATCTATCTATCTATCTATCTATCTATCTATGCACGTATTTCCAATATCTATCTATCTATCTATCTCCTATTATCTGAATGCTTATCAAATATTTTCTAAATACATGCTTTAAATTATTTTAAAAACGCAACGAATATTCCGTTCAGGTTCGCAAGACTTAATGAACGCTTAAAACGTAGTTTTCCTTTCCGCAAAGATGTTTTCATTAAAATCGATTCATGCTGCGCAGCTACCCGCCGAGAATATAATTTATGGCTCTTAAGATAGAAGATATCCCAGGATCTGTTAAAAAAATACTTAACCAACTCACACCCTACAGCAAGTCATTAAAACTCAATTTAGGATTGTTGAGACACATAATGAGACGAGGAGGATCTATTTAAATTAAGAATCCATTGCTGTTTTAAATCATTACTCCTCGTCGTTCCATAATTAACACATCAGCTGCGCCTGTTCCAAATACAGAAATTTCCTCTGGTGAAATATATTTTATTTCAGGTGGAATTTCTTATTTCTTTCGGTCTACACATATTTCGTTTTAGTGTTTGGCTATGTGTGGTAAAATTACTCCCTGAAGATGACAATTTGAAATTGTCGAAACTACTTTGCATGTGCCTTCCATCTGACATCAACTCGAATATAAGGATCATATTATTCAAGGATAGGAAGTTAATGTCTCATTAAGTTCTGTTAGCGAAGTAATTTCGCCATTAATCATATTAACATTACTAATTAATTCTTTGTATAAATTCCTTCCTTATTTTATAATATATAAGCTGCACACTGTAATATATATATATATATATATATATATATATATATATATATATATATATTGCCTTAATAATCATTTACTACTAGATGTAAACTTATATTTGAGAAAAAGTTTCTAGTGTTTTAATCTGAATTCTATAAATGTTTTTTAATCGACTATTTCACATTAAATCCCCAAAATGTTCGTAATAAGGTTTTTAAAGAACTTTAACATAATTAAATTGCTTAGACTGTTTAAACAAAGAAATTTGCGAAATCTCAATGTAAAGAAAAAAACAACGCATATTCCAATGGAAGTCAATGACACTTTTTACAACTTCTCTCTCTTTTTTTGTCTCTTTTTCTTTTTTTCACTCTTTCTCTCTTTTTTTCTTTTTATGCTTTTGGTAGATCCCCCTCCCATACCAAGATATAACTTCCGTTAGCAGATTTAAAGTGTCACTGTCTAGATTTCAGCGAAAATTTAAATTTTAAATTTGAAACAATAGAAATGTTACATCTAACTCAATGCTGTCTCTCTACCCCCTACACTGCCCCCACTTCGTTAATTTCCTTATTATTGCCTGTCGTAAATGTGTAAATTTATTTTCATTTTTTCATTTCAACATTTGGAAATAAATCTGATGATCCACTGTCCTTTGAAAGGGCTGTGGTGAAATAATTTATTATATGGAACCTTAAAGTAATCTGTTCTTATTTAAATTATATATATATATATATATATATATATATATATATATATATATATATATATATATATATATGATAATTAAGTAATTCATCAAGTCTAAAAGTAAGCTCAACAGAATGCAGAAAGTACGAGACGGCCGTTTTCATCCTGTATTTGGGACTCATCAGCAGTGTGCAGCCACTACCAAGGATTGAAACCCGGAGTATTACGTTATCAGGCAAACGTCATACCAACTGTTCGAACGGGCCTCGGTGACAAAGAGGTAGCGAATCAGACTCGATATAGCGCCGCCCGATCACATATTTCGTGGTGGAACTCATCCGAGTTTCTCTTTTACCCCTAGGACTGTTCTCCGACTACTATTCACAAGCCGCTCTATCACACACACACACACACACACACACATATATATATATATATATATATATATATATATATATATATATATATATAAACATTTATACACGCTCTATCTCTGATATTGAGCACTTTATCCCATAAATATAGCGCCCCCAAGATATATACATCTATTTTATCTGTGATTATATATATCTATCTATCTAGCTAGCTAGCTATCTATCGCAATATGAAAGTTTATCTATCTGTTTATCTATATATATTTCAAATGTATATCTATCTCGTAATATGTGAATTCATTTCTCTCTCTATCTATCTATCTATATTATATGATATTTTGTTTAACATAATGACACTTTATCTATCAATCTATAGACTATATTTATTCATATATATATATATATATATATATATATATATATATATATAATGTAATTCGCATAGAGGCCAGATCGAAACCCGACTGATTTGGTATCAGTCGGAGTTTCATACCGCTAAGACATCGGCGATTTGGAAGTGAGAAAGACGAATTCTAGCGTATTGGTTTTACGAATGTAAATAAATGCCAGTCAATCATAGTGGCCTATTCATTGATGAAGAACGATGTATTAGCGCTAGCAGCTACTGTTTATAGAATTCTCCCATTTCTCTAGAGTGCTGAACCGAAAGATTTTCGAGAGAGTTATATATATATATATATATATATATATATATATATATATATATATATATATATATATATATATATATGTGTGTGTATATATATGTGTGTGTATGTGTGTTAAGAAACAGACAACTTCAAGGGTTCATAGGACTTTAAGCCTGGTAAAAATAGTCGCCAATATTTTTGTATGAAAATAAAGATTTGATTAATTAGGGGCAAAATCCCGGTGCGAAGGAAATAAATTATAATCCCAAGAACCCTTCATTTTGTCTGTTTCTTAATTTAATCAATATTTGCTCTGTTTTTACATTGAGCTCTCTGGATAACATCCGCCTTGGGATTATCCATACGGATTACCAAATAACTTCATTAACTACCGATATATATATATATATATATATAAAAGTGAGCATAGAAGTCGACATATAGAGGCGACAAGCTGTTTCATGCTAGATGCAATCGTCAAGCCACTATATATATATATATATATATATATATATATATATATATATATATATATCCAGTTTTTCTCTTTTCCCAACTTCAGGGCAAGTTTATGTGTGGAGGCAGCCCAAAGAAGCTTACAACCCTGACTGCCTTCTTCCAACACTGAAGTATGGTGGTGGATCAGTTATAGTTTGGGCCGCTATATGATGGAAATGTCTTGGTTCAATAGTTGCACTGCGTGGTAGAATCAACAGCAAAGATTACCTGAATATTTTGGGTGATCATGTTCATCCAATGGCCCAGACTTTATCCCCTGATGGTGACTGCATCTTCCAAGACGATAATGCTCCAATACATACCGCTTGAGTGGTTAAGAATTGGTACGAAGAGCATGAAAATAAGCTAGAACATATGGAGTGGCCTCCCCAATCTCCAGATATCAATATTATTAAACATTTGTGGTGCATTTTGAAGCGACAATTTAGGAGCCGGTATCCACCATCGTCGTGTCTTAAAGAGCTAGAGCAGGTGTTAATGGAAGAATGGCTGAAAATTCCTCTGGATGAAGTCAGGAAGCTGTATGATTCCATTCTTAGATGTATTAAAGCTGCATGTGAGGCTAAAGGAGGACCAAATCCATATTAAATACATTTTCTTTGAATTTAACAAGTGTTTCAATTATTTTGTCCACCCCTGTGTTTGTGTGTTTGTGTGTGTGTGTGCGCGCGCGCGTGTGTCTGTGTGTGTGTGTGTGTGTGTGTGTGTGTGTGTGTGTGTGTGTGTGTGTGTGTGTACTTTGCCCTCGTTTAATCTTGGAAGGGCTACGAGCACTAAACGGTTAGCATGTCTTTTTCTTTTCAAGTTTTCGATTCTCCATTTAACGGGGAGTATTTTTTTTTAAATTTTTCTCTTCCACTTTGTTTAATATATTTGTATATATTAATTGGTATTTTTAAAAAGTCAGTTTTTCAAGCCATCTACATCTTCTTCTAGTATGCGTCGCATCCCTTCAAGACGTTGACGAACATTGACTCTCCATAATTTCCTGTCCATTTCCAGTCCATTCCTTATCAAATTTTATCTTTCTGCTATCTCTACTAAACCCTGATCTATAATCCTTTGACTCTAGATCGTTAGCTATGCTATGCGTTATTTTCTTCCGTCCTTCTTGCTTTCGATATGCCCTGTGAGTGTCAAACTTTCCAAGTTCTCTTTCCTCATTTCAGCTGTCTCTTTCTGATGTTCAATATAAATGTCCTTTTTATTTCCAGTCTCCCTAAAACTTCGCCATTGCCCCACATGGTCAGAGCATGGTATTCTCAGCATCCTGCTGTAGAACTACCTTTCTGTTTCCATAATTTTTTCTTCATCTCTGAGGAGATTTTCCAGCAATCACTGGCACATAGGAACACTAGCATTAGATAAAAGTTCAGTACACTTTTCATAGTTTTGGTTTACGGTCATATCACGTTGAAATACCGGTTCATACACGTTCATTAAAGTTAAGAAACGTCGAACATAGTTAGTACATAAATGGGTGACTGATTGGGGATATTAGGGGCTTTAAGCTTGGATATGCAGAGTTCCAGTTCCGGTCGGGTTCTTTATATTTACTTAAAATACCTTGGGAAACATATGAATCCAGCTCTTCTCCCCCAGCAATTGGTTAATTATTTACGCTTGTATCAATAAATTATTATTATTATTAAAATCTTTAAAAAAAACTTGAAATACCCTGCAAAAGGTTGATAACCCTTAAAAGAAATAAATTAATCAATTTTCTTTGTTTCTAAAGAGATTTTTTTGTTTCTTAATACTATAACAATATTTAACATGGCGTACGGACGAAAAGAGTTAAGAAAATGATTTTCTTTTTTCTTTTCTTTTTGTCAGAAAAGCATTTATTTTCCCAGGATATTGAGAACAAGTTGAAAAAATATATACAAAATACTATTATTGCTGCCTAGCGAGTGTCAGCGAACAGGTGCAGTTTTAGGGGCCAGCGGTTATAGTCGTCTGTTGAAAGGTGTCAATGTCCACGTTCTGGGAAAATTATCAGCCAAAATGTACCTGAGAAAAATTATAATTGTGAAATCAGAATGAGCAATTGTACAGGCAGAAGATGACGTCAGGAAGTCTGACTTCATATATTGGCTCCTCCCGAAAGAGGAGATCTTCCAAAATTGGAAGTGTGGAACAGAAAACGAAAGGAGGAGACTTTTAGGAGATTTGCATAAAACCCACCTATTCGCCCGCACCAGACCAGTTGGAAGGGACACCCATAAATACAAGTGCCCACGGGGGCAAAAGTGAGTTGTGATCCGCAGGTGCAGTTGGACTGAAGTTGCGACGAGGAGTTAAGATATTTCCGCCATAACGCTGTTTTGCCAACCTAATGATAATAATAATAATGTCTGCTGTTGAAGAAAAACTCCGACGATAACCTTGTGCCAACCTGGAAAGTACAAACCACTGTACTTGGAGATAAATCCAGTCGTCAAGTCTGGCTACCATTAAAGAAGTTATCCGAAATTTTCGTTCCGTCGCCAAATATTAGAACGCGTTGGGAAAAGAACTGTAAATATTTTTTTATTTGGATATAAACATCTCTTATAGTCCAAGTTCCTTGTACCACGGTGATGGTCCAAGGTTAGAACCAATGAAGAAATAACTCGAACACAGGTATGGAATAACAAAGATGTATTACAACAAAAATATAATACAAAGAAGTAGAAGTATTAGTAATGACTATCAGATTTGGTTAGAGTGAACTATGTTTTCTCGACAAGTATCACTATTCCAAAGTTCTTACAATTATCTGTCCTCCCTCTTGAGAGGCGCATTATTTATAATGTCAGGAATAGTCCATTATTATTATTATTATTAAGTTACCAAAATACCTCCCTTCCGAAGCTTTTGCGTAGCAGGGTTTTTTAATATTTTTTTCTCTTTGGATCTATTACCAAAGGTTCTGTGAACCTCCTTTTTCTGGACGATTTTCGTGGTTCTGGCATTGTTTGCAGCCTTTTTATATCAAATGTATCGAAAACCGTATCCATCTTTTATGTGAGAATTTGTGTCCCTGGACTATGTAAACCATATTCTCGATTCTTTTTTCAATTGTACCTTCCTCCCAGTAAGATGTATTTTTTTATATGCTTTAAAACAAACTTTTTCTCCTGGTTGGAATTTTCTTTTTGGTACGTACAACTGTGTTATTTGCTTCGTTTGTTTTGGTAGCAATTTATCAAATACTGATCTGGATTTTCTGGCGAACATCACTTCTGCGGGTGATAATGCCGATGGCGTAGCATTATTTGGCGTAATTCGATATACCCGTAGAAATTGTTGTAACGCTTTTTTCGTAGGCCCACATATGCTTTCCTTTCGGGGATTTGATATGTTTGATTTGAAAAATTTCGCAAAACTCTTGGAAGTCTGCTGATGTGAACTGCGTTACATTATCTGTGACTAGACAATCCACTACTCCGAACCGAACAAACAGCTCGTGGGGGCAATTTATGGTAGTTTCCGAAGTAGGATTTTTGCAACGAAACACCTCCGGCCATTTACTATGACTATCCACTATGATCAAATAGTAGAAACCATCTATTGGACCTGCATAATCTGCGTGTATTCTTGACCACGGACGATCTGTCTCTGGCCCTGGCTTATGGATGATTGGCGGTGCTTTGGCTGCTAAGGAACAACCCTTGCATTTTTCCACCATCTGTGTAATGTCCTGGTCCATGTTTTGCCAATATACATAGCTTCGCATCTGCGATTTCATTCTATTTTTTCCTGGATGGCCTCTGTGGAAATCCTTTAGGATTCGCTTTTGTAGTGTTTTGGGAATTACTACCCTTTCGTTATAAAGTAGCACATTATCGCATAAAGAAAAGCTGTCCGATGTTTTCTTATTTTTTCTGCTATTTTTGCTTTTGTTTCTTTTATGAATTCATCATTTATTGCTTCATTTTTAACCTTGTAGTGTGACGGGGAGGTTTCGAACTGTACAACATAGTACAGTTTTGATATATTCTGCATGTCGTAGGGCTGCGAGTACAGGATCTTCCAATGGCTCTGTTTTCGTTGGTATAAGCCTCGACAGACCATTCGCATGCCCGATATTTTTCGTTGGTAGATACTCCAATCTGAAATTGTAGTTCAGTAGAATCGTACCCCATCATAGGAACCTATTGGCAGTGTAAACCGGTAGATCTTTTTTTCGAACCAAATATTGTTAGTAACGGCTTGTGATCCGTCTGTGGAGTAAAAAATCTACCATAGATATACCTATGAAATCTTGTGACTGCAAAAATAATTCCCCGAGTTTCTTTCTCTATTTGTGAGTAATTTTTCTCTGCTGGTATAAGGGTTCTGGAAGCATGCGCGATGGGTTTTATTGTCCCATCCGGCATTTTATGCAGTATACACGCCCCGACTCCATAGGCGCTCGCGTCACTTGCTACAATTATTTCTAATTTAGAATCGTAGTGTGCCAAAAATAAATCCGAAGTTAACGTCTTAATTATTTTGTCAAACGTTTTCTGGCATTCATCTGTCCACTGCCAAACTTTTTCTTTCTTCAGAAGTTCGTTCAGTGGTGCGCGAAGTTTATGCACGTGAGGAATGAATTCCTGGTAGTAACTCACTAAGCCTAGAAAACTTTGTAATTCTGTTATGTTCTTTGGAACTGGCATTTTTTTTTATTGCCGTTGCCCTTTCAGGGTCTAGTCGTCTTTCTTCTTGATCGATGATATGTCCCAGGAATTTTATTTCCTTCATAAAGAAATCGCACTTGTTTTCTTTTACCTTGAATCCATAGCTTTGTATTCTCCTGAACACCTCTTGTACGTGTTTCCAGTGTTGTTCAACACTTTCGCTATTTATCAATACGTCATCCAGGTATGCAATCGTGTACTCTAGTCCGGCGAGCATAGTATCCATTGTCTGTTGGAATATAGCCGGCGCGACCTTAATCCCAAATGGTAATCTTTGGTATTTGTACAATATTTCGTGTGTTTATGCACAGTAATTTTGAACTTTCCTCATCGACTGGAATTTGTAGGTACGCTTCACTTAAATCTATTTTTGAGAAAAAGTTTCCGCCGTTTAATTTTGTGAATACTTCTTCTGGACTGGGTAGAGGATAGTGGTAATCTTTTATCGCTGCGTTCAAACCCGTTGAGAAACTAGCGCATACTCGAATCTCACCCGATTTCTTTTTGACGTAAACCGTAAGTGCGGCCCATTTACTGTATTCTACTTTTGTCAATATGCCAGTGTTTTCGAGTCTAGCTAATTATTGACCTATTTTTTCTACTGAAGCGAACGGTACCCTCCTTCTTTTTTTTAAGATAGGTTAAACGTTTTCTTTTATTTATATATTTGCTGACATGTCTTTACATCTTCCGAGACCAGCTGCAAATACTTCGGGGAAACTCTCTTTTAATTTCTCTTTTCATTTATCTGCCTCGGTCGATAAACTTTTTACATTTTGGCAGTACGTACTTATTGGTAAATCCCAAAGTTCGAATTTTTGCATCCAGTCCGTTCCGAATAAGTTTTCTGTATTTCTTAACACACGTCTTTAATTTTTTGGTCATTCCATTAAATTTCACATGTGTAATCACTTCACCCTCAAATTTTATTTTTCTCCCCGTTACTGATCTAGCAATTTTATCGGTTCTTAACATGGTAGGTTTGTTCAGTTTTCTCCATGTTTGTACGTTAATAATAGTTAAGTCCGAGCCGGAATCCAACTTTAGTCTGACTTTTCTGTTTTGCATTTCTAATTCCACGTATTTTCTTATGGTAGTCTCATCCGCTTGGTCAGTGCTCGTGATTCTTATTCTGCTTTTGCTTTCTCTTCTAGTCCAACAATGAGAACTTTTATGTCCTACTTTTTTGCATGAGAGACAAGTTTTAAAACGGTATGGACAGTCTTTATACCAATGCCAAGTCCCACAGCGATAGCATGGACTGTGTGGTAGTTTTTTTCTGATATTGACTTTTTGAAGTAGAAAGGTTTGTTTTACCTGTTTTTGAGGAGGGAAAATTGGTTTGTTTCTGAGGAGAGAAAGTTGGTTTGTCTTCGTACTTTACGTATGTGTGTGATGCCAGATTCTTCTATATCATTTGAGTCTTTCTTTACACTTATGCATCTCTGACAGTCTTCGGCTAGTTTTGGAAGTATCAAATCTTGTTCCCTCTCCAATTTTGTAAGGATTCTGCGTCTAATTCCCGCGTCTTTGGTTGAAACCAGGCCTTGGACGTATATTAAACATTTGTAATTGTCTGGGCTGAGTTCCGATAACGTAAAGTCATCACAATATTTGTTTACAATGGATGCGAAAGTTATGTAATCTTCGCCGTCCTTTTTTGTTAGGTTCAGACATTTCCATCTTTTGTGGAATAGTGAGGTATTAGGGCTGAAAAGTTCTGTTAACAGTTTTATGGCTTCTTTGAAAGTTAACTCATTTGTTTTCGTCGGTAGGATGTAATCTACGAATTTGGTATATTCGCATGTGCCTAATTTTCTTAGTAATAGACGTACTTTTCTTGCATCTGACCAATTTCTGCAGTCAAATTCATATAGATCTTCGTACCTTCGGAAGTAAGTTGCAAAGGTTTTGTCTTCGTCGGGTGCATACGTGAAATCTTCGATAGTGCTCCAAATAGCGTCTTGTGAGAAAACTGTTTCATTTTCGGAATTTTGCCCTTTATTTGACATTACACGTAGCAATAATTCTTGTAATTCAAGATGTTTCTGTTCGTTTTTTTTGTTGCTGTTCAAATTGGATTTTCATAAGTGTCCACAATGGTTGACTTAAAATCTTCCATGTTAACGTAATTTTGTGTAAGTATTTTCCCTTAGTGTATCCTGATATTCTGGAACCTGTGTATGAAAAATAAAAATTCCTTTGTTGCCACAGTAAAATTGATGTCCAAAAAAGTAATTTTTTTTTTCTTTTTTTTTAGAAATCTCCACGTAGAACTTGTTTCTTACAGTTTACTCGTCGACACTGTTATGTGCGACGGATAGCAAAAAGGTTTGTCCTCCACGTAGAGAGTTCGTTTTTTGGGGTTTCCTCGTCGCCACTTGTTATGTGCCACGGATAGCAAAAAAGGTATGTCCTCCGCGTAGAGAGTTCGTTTTTTTTAGTTTCCTCGTTGCCACTTCTTATGGCCCAAGTTTCTTGTACCACGGTGATGGGCCAAGGTTAGAACCAATGAAGAAATAACTCGAACACAGGTATGGAATAACACAGATATATTACAAACAGAAATATAATACAAAGAAGTAGAAGTATTATTATTCCAATGTTCTTACAATTATCTGCCCTCCCTCTTGAGAGGCGCAGTATTTATAATGTCAGGAATAGTCCATTATTATTATTATGGGTAAGTTCCCGTAACAACATCATATAGTGACTTATTCCGGCGTTGTCTAATTTATTTTCAATTTTGTGGGCGTGTATTCAACTCCTTAGTTTAACTTGGTTGAGATACACCAGTGCTAATTCAGCTTTATCCTCTTAAGATCAAAAATCACAACGTGGGTAAGAGAGGCCATAGTTGAAGAGATCATCTTTAAGACCAGATGCTGTGTCAAACGCCATCAATGACCGACGAGTGTGGGCTAAACGGCTTGTTCTCCGATACCAGCTACGCCGCCATTTTACTTTGCTTGGCTTTTGGGAGGCATCTTACGTTATCCCAAAACGTCTTCGGATCTCGGTGTTGCACTTTCAGTCGTCTGTTAAAACAATTTCCGTTTAAATTCTTTTACTTGCTCGATTTTGATAACACCAATTTTAAATTATCGGATTTCCACATCAGTTCTAAGATTAATAACGCATTTTACTTTGGCTATTAACGGGTTAAATGTCAATATTTGATATAGTGTTCTTTAAATAGTCTGGATCGTGATCACTTAGGAATTTTTGGGAAGACGCAAATGTATTAGCTGCTAAAAACTCTTATAACGATGTTTTATCGTTATTTTTTTCAGTGTTATTTGACATCAGTTATTTCTGTTCGATTTAAAATTGTTTTTGGCATTTAAGTCTGCAAAGCTTTCTCTATTTATTTATTTTTATCTTCATTTAATTTCTATTTTCTTTTTTACAATTATTTTCTTTTAGTTTTCTTTTTCTTTTATGTCCAGTTTCTCCCCTCCCTCTTGAAATTGGTACCAAGATAACCACAGAAAATCGAGGGGAATAAAGAAATTAAATAAAATGTTTCTAGTTTTATTTTTATTCGTTTTATGATTATCGATTGCTGTTCTAATGTCGAAGCACAGCCGGCAGTCTCGACTTTTGCACCGAAAACAAGGCAAACAGTCGCGTCAATGAACGCAGTGGAGAGGTCACATGATTACACGACAATGACAGCATTGTTACTTGTTAAGGTAGAGACTGTTGTTGAAACGGTACCAGAATATTGAGAGGAGGAAAAAAAATCAACTAAGGAGACGTCATTCCATTGAAGAATTAAACCAAAAATAAATAAATCAAAAATAAATTAAAGATAAAAGAAAGAATAAATTAAAATATCTTGCATCCAAAAATATTCGTTATAAAATACAGTCAATATGAGAATAGCCTCACCATAATGCGCAAAAAGAGAAAGAAATATCCGTTGCTTTTTGAAATCATTAAACCAGACGTTTCGTGAAAGAACAAGCAATGATACCTGGTATGGAAAGTAAAGATGGCGTCCACTGATCAGTAATGTTTGCCATACGACACTAATACATCTGGATTTATTTGTTAATACTATTACATATATACTAGGCCCAAGAGCCACTCGTAGTAAAGTGTTCTGAAGGGATTTATTGTGAGAGCAGAAATAGTATGAGGTAAGGTCACAGTTTATGAGGATATGTGTGAAAAATAACGGTTAACAGCATACGGATAGGTTAATATTGTGGTGGTTGAGAAAGCACCTTCTGGGGAGTCGTTTCATTCAAAATACCGATTCTTCGAAGAAGTGTTTTAGAAACTAAGAAACATTTAGTAAATAGCATTCTTTTTGACTTGCCGTTTTTGTATATTGTCATTTTCAAAGTGAACATTGAATTCAACACCGAGAGGCGACAGTCTGTCTCGTGCTAAACGTAATCATCAGGCCATGATGATTGCGTTTAGTGTGAAGCAGACAGTTTCTGCGTGTTGATTTCAATGCCTACTTTTATATTTAAATACGCTCTATCCCTGATATTGAGCACTTTAAACTTTAAATATAGCATACCCTAAAAGTATATTGTATCATATATATATATATATATATATATATATATATATATTTATGTCATTCACAGACAGTACTGTTTCGCTGTATCACAGCTCCTCAGTGCGACTAGACTTCCGAATGCCTCAAGCTAGGATTGAAACACAACTAATTTTGTGTCAGCCAGAGCTATCTTCACTCGGTAGAGTTACACAACTAAATCTCTCTCTCTCTCTCTCTCTCTCTTTCTATATATATATATATATATATATATATATATATTAACTGATGTAAAATAGGGTATTTTTGATACACAGTTATGACCATGTTTCAAAATGGAAGCTAAAAACTTCAAATTTAATTTTGTAATTAAATTAAAAACCTTAGTTCCATTTCATCTTCAAGCGAATATTGGAGTAATTTATTTTTTAAATTTACTGAGTTTTAAACGCACAGAAAAATTCATAATTCACTGTTTCCAAGGATACAGAGAAATCCAATCATTCAGACAAGGGGTGGTAGCGTGTTCATTTTTATTAACTTTTGTTGTATCAGTTATTAGTTACGTTCGGAAAAGGGATGTATTTTTCAACGAATTCTGACCTCCGCAATATGCATGTCGTCTGTTTGTTTGTTTTTTAATTTTATTGTTAACGGCAAAAATCGTTTCGGCATTTTTTCCTACTTGTATACATAAAGATTTTTTTGGGGGAGGGGTAGTGTGGGTTAGATTACATTTTATTTAACTACAGTTTTGAAATATTTTCACTCTTAATTATTAATAAAATATATTTCTTTTTAAAACAAGTAAATTTAATAGAATCATTTACATTATATAAAATTATTTCTTCATATCAAATGTATATTACCAGCTCGCATTTTTTTTAATTATTTCTAAATATTATTTATGTAAACATTTTGACAATGACGGCAAAAAATAGCTATTTCATTTTTCTGATTCAGTAAATTTTTATTTTTTATAAATTTAGTAATATATAGTTTCTCATGTATGGACAAAGGACATGGGTCATTTAATTCTAGCTTTTTCTTATTAATTTCTTATTAATTTCCATTTTACTGTAGGTGTTATATTGGATTCTTTTAAGTGTCAGAAGTACTTCGAGAAAGATGTTTGATTTCTATATTTATTTATCCTAAATGAAGTTGGATGTTGGTTGAACCGTTTTTTGAACTCATGGCTTGTGCAACCTATATAAATTTTTATATTTTCAGGATTTTCAATAGAAGAGATATTGCATTTGTATACTAATGATTCCGTGCGACATTTATTTTGTAGGGGACAGTTATGAGGGTTTCTACAGTTACATAATTTTTGTTTATCTTCATCTACTTTATTTTTATTTTTCTATTGTCTAAATTTTTTTGGTTTTGGTATAAGTTTTTATTGAAGATATTAGCATTATGTTTCTTAATAATTTTTTCTAAGTTTTCAGTACATTTGTAACTTAATTATAGGGTATTTTTATTGAAAAAAGTACTTAGTTTACTTTCACTAGGAAAATGCTTGACTATTAATGCGAGGAATTTTTGTCCCAATTTGTTCTTTACCATTTGGTTGTATGGGGGCGTATACCAAATTATTTTTCTACTTCTGTTTTTTTCTATGCTTTCCATTTTCATTTTTAATATAAGTTAGTTTTGAGTTTTTGTAGCCACTATCTTTTAGAGCTTTATTATAGAAATTAATATGTTAGTCGACCATCTTGTCATTTGCTGAATTTGTACTTATTCTTTTTCAGATAGATAAATTTATATGCTTACTTAGAGATGGGGGGGTATTTGATTTAAGATGTATATATAAAGGATTCGTATTGCGTTTTTTATAAGGTGTGCACAAATTTTCCTTAAATCTAATGTTTTATAAAGGATGTTACCTTTCTTAATTTAGTGCTTACCGTACTTTTTAAGCTCATGCTTTTAAATTCTTTATATAATACCTTTCTAATTTTATCTATTTTGAAGTTAGTAGAGTTTCTAATAACCATAAGACCATCGTCTCTGTATAAACCAATGTCAGTTATATTAATATCACGGTGCGCTGTAAGATTGTATAATATAAAAAGACCTATGAAATCAGAAAACTCAGTTGAGTCTAGTGATCCCATTGTGATGTCAAAGTGGTAATATGAATTTTTAATACATTGCTCAGCTTTACGTATCAGTACCGATTTTTTCGCAATTATTTTTTTATTTTGTTCTTTCCTTCTGTAATATCCGTGTACTGGGTAGCAAAGTCCAACGCATTCATGAACAGTTCTTTAGATATTGATTCATAATAATTTTCAATATCAAACTGCATTAGTGTACAGTTGTTTTTTTTTTCATTTATATAAGTTAACCTGTACGATATATATATATATATATATATATATATATATATATATATATATATATATATATATGGGTAATAGAACTGTTGATATATAATTCAAGTGGATCCTAATAATATAAACTATTACAGATGATGCACAAAGAGGTCAATGTATTTATTATTACAGAGCAAATAAATAGTAGCACACAATAAAAGCCAAAAGTACCTAAGATATATATATATATATATATATATATATATATATATATATATATATATATATATATATATATAGTACAGAATAAAATGCCAAATTACCTCATATATGAAGTACTTTTGAATTTCATTGTGTACTAACATATATATATATATATATATATATATATATATATATATATATTAGTACAAAATACATGAGGTAATTTTAGATTTTTTGTGTACTAATATATATAAATATATATATATATATAATTTAGCACACAATAAAATCCAAAAGTACTTCATAAAGGAGGTACTTTTTGATTTTTCATTGTGTACTAATATATATATATATATATATATATATATATATATATATAACTTACATAAAATATATAGACAACGCTTATCTATATTATTTAATGAGACATGTATTAATATATATATATATATATATATTTATATATTAGTACACAATATAATTCAAAAGTACCTCATATATGAAGTACTTTTGGATTTTTCATTGTATACTAATATATATATATATATATATATATATATATATATATATATATATATATCTGTGTGTGTATATATTTATATATATATATATATATATATATATAAAAATATATACACACACAGATATATATATATATATATATATATATATATATATATATATATATATATATATATATATTAGTATACAATGAAAAATCCAAAAGTACTTCATATATATATATATATATATTGGTACTTCATATATATATATATATATATTGGTACAAAATAAAATTCAAAAGTACCTCATATATGAGGTACTTTTTGATTTTATTGTGTACCACATTTATTTTTTCTGTAATAATATTTTAATAATTTTATAATTTCAATTTGAAAAGCCCGTTTCCCGAAAGGCAATATAGGAACCAATTCAATAGACAGTATTTTGCTTTCATAACAAGGTGAAAACTAACCAAACAATATTCACTAGTTTATTATTTTTGTGCCTTTTTTCGTCATTTTATATAAGGAACACATTTCCGAACTCCATTTAACAAACATTGACAAGTTATAGCAACCAGATAATATATGAATGGACGCCTCTGTCTTACATCGAGTGCAGCTATTCAAAATAACGCTGTCAATTGCCAATATTTAAACGGTCGAACGTTAAATTTCTATATTTTGTTTAAGCTGCTCTTTCTCGCTCTTGCTTTTCTTCTATCAGATGATAATCTTTACATTCATTCTAGCAAAATCTTTAATCTTTCTTTGTGTTCATGATATAAGCTTTTGATGTACAATCTCTAAACAAATCTTCGTTTGATATATCGTAATATATAGAGTCCCTGCAAATACCCGCTGATATAAACTCATTAATTGTTGACCCCGCGCTTTATAGAGTTAATCCGTTTTAGAAGACGCAATCTGAGGCCGCCCTCCATGAAGAGAGTTCACGAAAGTTTCTGAGTGGTTAAAATACGTCCTATGTTTGCCACCGTCGACTGTATTAATCTTTTGAACCGAGACTGAAGATTTATCTTCAAAACAGGATTTTAGACGCCGTTCCAACAGGTGCTGGATACATACACTGTGTATAATATCCATGTCTCTTTAGGAAGTGTGCTATCGTGACTTTCCTTAGCTTCTGTCTTGTTACTGTTTGCATTATAAACAATTAACAAAATATTCAGAGTGCCGATGTTATAAAATAACTGTTTTTGATAAGTAAAATCACAGAGAATGTTTGGTCAAAATGAAATGAAAAAATAATTGTAAAACCATGAAAATCCATTCACACTACTTAACATTTATCGATTACAATTATATCTGCTTTTTAAATTTCATTTTGCTTCATGCATTTTGCCGCTACGTTATTCAGTTTTTGTGAGACGTTAGTGAATATTGCCAGTAATTGTTATTCAATAGGTCAGTTATTTTCGGAGAAGGAATACGTCGTTGACTTTTTCGAACTTGTTTTGAGATAGTGAGTCGCGTTAATGTACAGTATTCCGAGGAGAGAAAAGCAGAAGCCCAATAGAAATATTTTTTTTTGTTATTTTATAAACGTTCTTATTTCTTTAGATCGACTTTGACTCAACCCAAGTAACATTTTTTTTCTGTATATTTTTATAACCCTTTACAAAAATCTATTTTACAAGTCTATAAGGTTACCATTCGTCAATGCATTGAATATGGCTGCCGTATCTCGCCTGGTGCTCCTGCTATGTATTTAGAAATTGTTGATAAAAGAAGAATCTGAAATGTTATGGCCTCTGACCTGGCATCTCAGCTTCAATTACTTTTCCACTCCCGAAACGTAAATTCCCCGTTCCTTTTCTAAAAATGGTTTCCGGGTAATTGTTCTGATGGAGTTTCGTATGAATCTTAAGCGTACTAAGAAATTGGCGGCACCTCATTCTTCTTTGTTACCTAGAGTTTATGAATTTAAGAGCAGTACTAAATTGGAAGAATGGTTTCATCATTTTAGAGTTGAAAGGAGTACATGTAACCGTAAGTTCTATGCTAACAGTTCCTTCTATCGTACACTCTTATGGCATCTTGTTTTCTAGTTAAGGTTGATCTTCAAAAAATTTAATACAATGTCAATCGTTATCTACCGTCTTATTAACCCTAGAACACTAACGATCAATTAAAATTATACCACTACTAACCATAGCTGTATCACACCCGATTTTGAAAATATCAAAAAATATATTAAATATAAATCTTTATTTGAAATATTTTACATGTAGGCACTTTGTACTTTGAGTTAACATTAGTAGGAACGAAAAAAAAACATATTATTTAGTTAAGAAAATCAGGTACTAAAAATTGTAATTAAAAATAGGAAAATTTGTGCTGGCTACTATATACCATGGTTTGTTTTCTAGGGTTAATTCCTGTTCTTTTATTGTTCTCTCTCTCTCTCTCTCTCTCTCTCTCTCTCTCTCTCTCTCTCTCTCTCTCTCTCTCTCTCTCTCTCTCTCTCTCT
Source organism: Acanthosepion esculentum (assembly GCA_964036315.1). NCBI lineage: Eukaryota > Metazoa > Mollusca > Cephalopoda > Sepiida > Sepiidae > Acanthosepion > Acanthosepion esculentum. The sequence continues at coordinate 7,477,310 of OZ038485.1, read as the reverse complement.
CTCTGTTTAGTAGTTTTTATTGTCATGTTCACTTACACTCAGTAAACTCTTGCGTCTTAACGGCTTTATCATCTTGCTTGGTGTGGAATATTAAAAAAAAAGTCCAATATAAATCCAGTAAAAATCCTGAAAGTATTAACCTCATAGTTATCTTATTTTCTGACAGACCATTAAATTTTGGGACCTATTTCTCATAAGAACGTATTAAATAGTTTTACTTTACTGCGACGTTTTTCTATTTTATGAAACTACTTTCATAAAATAGAAAAAAAAAGGTTATTTTTTAAGAGGTTCCTGTTAAGCTTGGGAGAATATTCCAAATGGATTAGAAAGAGGTAAAAAAAAAATGACCATTTTCGTCGGTGAATTTCTTTTTCCCGACAGTGAGATTCAAGAAAGCAAATTTGTCGTTTTTATTGACTAACATTACTCTCAAACCTGGAAAAACGATAAAAAGGATTCAAGCTGTGAATATTAATGATGCCCAGCTCCGAAATCCAGACGAAAATCATGCCCTTTTTTAAAAAAAAAAAAGAGAAAAAAAAGAACGTTAACTTCTTCAGACGAAGAAAGACTGACTGACTTAATATCAAACAATATTCAGAATAGTCAAAAATTTATTCTTTTTTTTAATTACATGATTCATGATTTTTAACTATTACAGTAATCTACGATAGGAAATAAAAAAATAAGGTAAGAGAAAGCGAGTCCGAATTTTAGCGAATGCTTATTTTTTCTCCCGTTCCGCTTGGTAAACGCTATACAATGATGGTTTAATTTGGTCTGCTGAAACGGAAATAAAATTAAAATGATAAAAAATAATAATCGTTAATAGCAGTTGATAATACTTCATTCAAGAAACAGAATAAAATTCGGGATAATATATTTTAATAGTGTCTCTCCAAGTAAGGTGATAATGCCACTGAGATGCAATACGTTACTGAGAGGAGAGACAATGTTAGTGACGAGAAAACACAATGGCAGAACAGGATTCAGGAATAAAGAATGTGGCAATTGATGTTGCATTTAAACTTTAGAAGATTGCAGACGCCTGGAAAACAAAAGGCGCAAGGCTATCCACAACCGAAAATTGAGAGAAAAGAAACTATTTGAACAAAACTTTACGGTTAACTCTAAGAAGTTGTACAGAAAAAGGATGAGACCAAGTTGTCAGTCTAGTACTATGTCGAAATCCTTGTTGTTGAAGTACCAAGGAGGAAAAATCACAGGAAAAAATGACACAGGGAAGCCATGTTGCGATGGGAATGTAACAGAAGCCGAGATGCTAGATCAGGACCGATAATATTACCGTCCCTTTTTCTGGATGTAATCAATTATCTCGAGATATATAGCAAGAGAACCAGTCCAGGTGTGGCAGCAATATTCAATGTACAGACGAATGGTAGATTTAGAAAGTAACAAAATGGATTCTGGAGAAATAAATTGCCTAACACGACACGGGGAACATGATCTCCTAGCAGATGACATAGTAATTAATTTAATCTAACCATTTCACTTCATATCAGAGGAAAAAAAACATGAAAGCATAATGAGTCGCAATCGCAGAGATTTACTTATTACATTAATCGGGCTGTTATAGTCATCTTCATTGCCATATTCACAACGTTTCGACCCTTGTACGTTCCGGCCTTCTTCAAACTATATTTGCCTTCAAATAGCGTGTTACAAATAGTGTTACAAGTCTCTGGGAATTGTCTATATCTCTGAGATGAGGAATTATGATTACTTGCATTATTTACATTATTCGGAATGTTATCCTCATCTTCATTGCTATATTCACAACATTTCGGCCTCTATATCTCTGAGATGAGGAATTATGATTACTTGCATTATTTTCATTATTCAGACTGTTTTTAACATCTTCATTGCCATATTCACAACGTTTCGGCCGATATACGCTCCGGCGTTCATCAGGTGATTGGAATTTCGAACCGAAGCCTTTATTTTGCCCAACTTGGCAGATTGTTCTAGTTCCACGTGCCATGCTTCTTCCTGATGTCAGTTATTTCCCTTTAACTCAACTATGCAAGTTTTCGTTCACCACTGCTATGGCCTGGTATTGAACGCATAACATTTTGAGTCTAGTCACTGGATCTAACTAACGTCTTTATTCACTGACCCATTGGATAAAGACGTTGGTTAAATCCAGTGACTAGACCCAAAATGGATAAAGAAGTTGGTTAAATCCAGTAACTAGACACAAAGAGTTTTGAGTTCAATACCAGGCCACAGCTGTGGTGAACCAAAACATGGAGAGTTTAGTTAAAGGGAAACAATTGAAACATCCGGAAGAGACATGACACGTGGAACTAGAATAGTCTATCCAGTTGGACAAAATAATGGGTTCGGTTCGAAATTCAAATCACCTGAAGAAGGTCGGAGCGTATAACGACCGAAATGTTGTGAATATGGCAATGAAGATGACAATAACAGTTCGAATAATGTAAATAATGTAAGGAACCATAATACCTCATCTCAGAGATATAGAGACCGAAACGTTGAGAATATGGCAATAAAGATGAGGATAACAATCTAAATAATTTAAATAAAGCAAGTAATCATAATATCTCATCTCAGAGATATTAAGACCGAAACGTTGAGAATATGGCAATGAAAATGAGGATAACAGTCCGAATAATGTAAATAATGCAAGTAATCATAATACCTCATCTCAGAGATATAGAGGCCGAAACGTTGAGAATATGGCAATGAAGATGAGGATAACAGTCCGAATAATGTAAATAATGCAAGTAATCATAACACCTCATCTCAGAGATATAGACACTTCCCAGAGATTTGTAACACGGTATCTGAAGGCAAATGTGGTCATCTAAAAAGACTAAAAGACAACAGATTCGTTTTGGAAGTGTAAAAGTTTGCAAATCATTTCTTGCTCTAGCTAAGAACCGACTGACGGTCATTTTAGAGGTTAGTTTGTAGTTTTTACTTTCAGAACCATAGATTTAAATACTTAGACCGTCAACATAAATACGGAGCTGCGAAGGCCGTTGATGAAAATCAGAATCAAAGTATGTCCAAAGATAGAGACCTGAGGGTTACCTGCAGTAATCTGGAATGATCTAAGAGAGTGAACGTTAAACTCTACCCTCATTCCAGTATTTTTAATAAGGATTAGATCAAACGAAACATCCGGCATGAGACACGATATTCCCTTAACTTGTGAACAAGACCTGCATGTCAAACCCCGTCAAACGCTTGGGGATATCTAAACCCGCAACCCGAGCTTCACTGTTCTCATCTAATTTCTTTAATACGCATTAAAGTATCGTGATGTAACAAACAATTCTCGAATCAAATACTATATTAACCTTATAATTAAGCTAACACCATATTTTTCGTATCTGGTGACGAGACACAAATATATATTGAACTGTTATATAGCAGACTCCAGCTGCTTTTAAAATTTACAAAGTGTCAGTTTTTCCTGAGGAAGCCAAACACCTTCCTGTTGTCTGCTATTGACTTTTGCGTCTGCAATTTTAAGTACTTCAGATATTCTTTATCACGAGTCATCCAGAATTGCGCGTTGGTGGAGCTGAAAACAGATTTCGAATTTCAATTGAGACACCCTATGGTGACTTTCAGAAAAGACTGTCTTTGTATTACAAAATATATTTGTTTATTAATAAATGGAAATGCTGTCTGGTTTCAGTTAGCCTAATGCATCTAATATAATTCTGTTTTCCTTGATTCAAACTTGAAGGAAAAACTGAACCGTCATAACAAGTTCGTTTTTGGGCTGATATATTTTACTGATTTTCTTTGTAAAAAAATAACCCAATTCTACCTGTGATATATAAATATTTTAGCATAATTCTTTTTCGTTTTTGATGGTAGGAAAAAGTGAGGGTTGTGTTGAATATTTCTGTGAGCATTTCTTATAAATATTTCATCATACAACAAAGTATTATTTGTAGATGTAGATATTTTTATGACGAGTAGGTCACGTATTTTAATAAGCTAGGAATTCACTTTCATCTTATAGGAAATCATTTCTATTTCTTTCGTTTGTAATAATGAATGAAATCCTCTTTGTTTTATAACATGCTAGTTGACAGATAAAAATAAAACTCTTTAAGATAATTATTCAAGATAAATATTGAATACTTTATTCAAGATAAGTATTGAATACTTTATTCAAGATAAGTGTTGAATACTTCATATCAAACTTTTCGTGTGAGACTAATCCAAGCCAATTGATATTTAAACCACTGTTTGATTGATTGATTGATTCGTTTTTACGATTTACCAACCCATTGAGGTTATTTAAAGCCAGAAAATATTTTGACATTCTAAGATTATTTTTGAGATAATAATCATTTTAGTGATTACTAATTAACTCATATCTGTAGGAGGATATGCAGATTCATGCCTTCCCCAAGAATATTTGCGCGTAAGTGCAAATAACGAATCTAATAAGAATTAAAACTCGGCTCTCCGATTAATAATTCCAATTGGAATTGGAATTATAACAGAATTGAAAATAAGGAAATCATTGAAATCAATAGAAACTAAAACTGATACAATGTAGAAAGCACTTGCTGGGCCATGCTTTCTTCACCACTACAATCTTAATCTCTTCAAAACGTATCTATCCTACCTATCCTCATAATATTCAACCAGTTCCCCCTTCTTGCACAACTTTAAACCTTCCACATTCAGTAATTCTCTACATCGAGTGGAAATCAAGGAAAAAACCTTTACTTGGAATTGCACTCATGAAAACTCACTCACTCATTTATTGGACTTCTAAAATCTTGTAAAAACTCACTCCGTCATTTATAGGACTTGTAAAAACTCACTCACTCATTTATAGGACTTGTAAAAACTCACTCACTCATTTATAGGACTTGTAAAAACTTGTAAAACCTCACTCACTCATTTATAGGACTTGTAAAAAACTCACTCTCTCATTTATAGGACTTGTAAAAACTCACTCACTCATTTATAGGACTTGTAAAAATCTCACTCACTCATTTATAGGACTTGTAAAAATCTCACTCACTCATTTATAGGACTTGTAAAAATCTCACTCACTCATTTATAGGACTTGTAAAATCTCACTCACTCATTTATAGAACTTGTATTGGGGGAAAAACAGTAAAAATAAAAGCTCCTTAATATGATTCGTCCTAAATAAACTTTGGATCATTCATTTTGTTCAGAGCTTTCATATCTGACATAACATTGGAACTTTATGTGTTATCCATGTCGTTTTATATTTACAAAACACAGTGGTAGCGAACTTTACGATGGAATTAAATATACAAGCACCAATATCCGTGCATATCGAATACATATGAACATGTGGCGGTGAAGGGGCTTTAATTGTGGTCTAATTACCTACCGACACTATTTCTCTGTGCGGAAGCGGAGATAAATGACGGAATTTTTTAAGCTGATTTTAAAGGTACGGAAATACGTACCATATTAAATTAAACTTAGGAAAGAAATTAGACAAATTCCCGAAAAAAAAAGCACTGATTTTAAAATCATGTTACTCTAATAAATATTTTGTCGAAACACAATCTTCTTACTCAGAATAAGCACAAGTTTTATATGACAAGATTCTCCCAATAATAACCACCATAGCTTCTGATATTATGGAAACTAAAATAGAATTATAGTACAGCAGTATTGCATGCAGTTTCAAAATTTCTGGTGGAGGGGAAATGCGTCATGGTGATCACTTTCTCACAGAAGGTGCCCAACTGACCTTACTATACTGTGCAGTCAACAAAATAAAAAAAACATGGTGCATGCGCGAAATTAAGTTTACCCATCGCACTGTGTACACCGGCCTCTCTCTCCGGTCAGCTACGGTTTCTCTATCCTTGTTTAGCAGGTGGTCGATAAGAAAGACGTCTCTGAACTCAAAACCACTCGGCGTGGAGCTAGTAAAATTTGCTTTCTGCTGAAACTAAAACAGCACCCAACGTGTTTTAAATCCAGCCCTATACTGTCTAGGGAGGCGACAATTCAAGCAGAAGAATGAATATGCTCACTGAAGCTGATATTACGCTAAGATGTTTTTTTGTGTGTATCGATTACTCAAACATGCGTTAAACTTAAGTGGAAATCGATTAAGACTGGGGTTTTGAATTGATTGTTTATAAAATATTTTAAAAGTTTCTTTGCTTTCCATTTGAAGAGTTCCGCACGAAAGTTACGTAAAACTACAAGCAAATACAATAAAGAAATTATAAAAATTAGTATAAACTCACATAAGATCGATAAACATGTCTTTATTTGGCATAGTCGAGACAGATTAAACGGTTACAAAAGTAAATTTGCGGTAGTCTTATAAATGAGTTTCACTTAGCCGTATTGAAGGCTTCCATTTGCAGTTATAGTATCTAGATCGATTCCAACCACAGGCAGCAGGATGAGAAATGTAAATACCCAAGCTAAAAATCGTGTGCAAATCTCAATATTCAACAGTATGGACACACGTGCGAAATGAATGTTGCAAAAGGCTGAGTTTGAAGCCGGTGTTCTACGCATACATACAATTTTAAGAAATCCCTTTTAGAGACCACTGCAAACTTCAAGAATTAATCAACTATCTCTTTTACTATTTTCACCTCAAACAAGGCAATAAAGACCTTAAGGTGCAGGGGGTTACTGAGTGTGAAATATATGAGAAAAAGGAAGACATTTTTTTAAGAAAGGGAACACTAATAATAGCCGGCCACTCGTATTCGAGGATACCCGTCTACCAGGGCGACTAACCAATCCCTATTGCAGACGCTCGCTCAGGCACATTTGTGTTCGTTCAAAACCCTCAGAGCCAACCTGTGGTTAATTCTGCATCTATGCTGAGCAGACCTTAGTTACAGTTTCTGGGGGAGAGCTTGTTATCAAGCGTGATCAACAATCTGAACAAGGCCAGCACGTTCAACTAACGATGACTGGTGACTTCATGCTAGCACAGCTATAGACGACCACCAAGGGTTCTGTCTACCTAATTTCATCCACAACGCTTGGGTCAACTCGTGGTATGATTCTCAGGTACTTTCCAAAGGTGTCGCACAATGGGATCTTCCTCCCTCGAGACCGATAACACCAAGAAATATTCTTCCTGACAAATCGACCATGGTGAGATTCGAACCCAGGTCTCAGGGTCAGAAGGCGAACGTTCTAACCACTCAGCCAGAAAATAAAGCAACAGGAACAATAACACAATAAAAAAACGGGAATTAAGAAGACCGAAGGTAACGTTTGGAATTACATTTAAATGTTTGAAGATCAAAATGAACAGGAAAACAAGAGGCCGAAAAAGAATTCCACAATTGAGAAGTGCGAGAGAAGAAACTGTTAGCATAGAACTTACGGTTCCGTCTAGTAATTTCAACTGCAAAATTATGAGATCATACCGCCGATCTAGTACAGTGTTTAAATTCATAACGTCTTGTTACCAAAGAAGAAAGCTCATTAGGAGAATTACCATGGAAATATTTAGAAAAAACACACGGAGAATCTACGTTACGGTGGTGGGAAAGTGACTGAAGCCGAGATGCCAGGTGAGTACCGATAAAATCTTCTTTGCATTTCATCAAGTATCTGTAAATGTATAGCAGAAGGACTAAACCAGCAATATTCAATTCAAGAAGAAATGATAGATTTATATATATATATATATATATATATATATATATATATATATATATATATATATATATATATATATATAACATATTCTAGCCTAAACAGCCCCCCCCCCAAATCTTTAATATACAAACAGAAAAAATACCGTAAGAATCTTTGCCGTTAAAAATAAAAATGTTTATAAAAAAAAAACAGTCGACATACATTTAGCGGATGTCAGAATTTGTTGAAAAATACATCCCCACCCATCCCTAAACATAACCCCGCTTTCGAATGTAACTGTTAACTGATAAAACGAAAATTAAAAAATTGAACATCCTACAACACCTTATGGATTTCTCAGTATCCTTGGAAACCCTCAATTATGAATCTTTGCCGTGCCTTTAAAACAGTAAATTTAAAAATATAAGTTACTCCAAAATTCGCTTGACGAGGAAATGGAACCAATGTCTTTAATTTAATAACAAAATTAAATTCAAGGGTTTTAGCTTCCATTTTTGAAACATGGTTATCACTGTGTAGCGAAAAAACATATTTTAAATCAATTAATTTATAATATATATATATATATATATATATATATATATATATATATATATATATATATATATATATATATGTAAGATATATGTAAGATAGATTCTGGCTAGAAAAATTGTCTAATGAATCACCCTGAAGAAGCTTACCAATCCATCCACTAAACGTTTAACGATGAAAGCGACGTGTGTCTCAATACTGGAGATTTAAGTAAAACATCTTAGTTTTGTGTGAAGGACTTTTGTACCAAGCTAATTAAACTGTTCTTTCTTACATTATTTTTTATAAAGGCTTAAGTATGAATTAGTAAGGTACTAAGTTTATGAAGAAATATATAAACTAAAACCGAAATAAGTTTACCAAAAAATCCGCTTTATCTGTCCAACAAGAACGCGTCTTCAATGATGTGACCTTTACATCATTTGTCTAGATAGCGATAGCGAAGAGCACGAAGGGGAAAAAAGATATGATATCGACCAATTTCCAAGTCACAGTAAAAAAAAAAGATATTTTGAAATTCCAAAGTTTATTTTAGAACTATCCATAATAATCCTCTGTTGAAGAACACGACATGCTGTTTTCCTTGAATGCGTAGGAGATTATGGACAGTGCTGTAGGATTCTTCAAATCCAGAATCTCCGAAAGCGTACCAAATCTCGATGTTTTTTATTATGTTTCATTTCTCATTTCGATTGCGATTTGACTTGGATTTGCTTTTACATATTCTCTGAGGAAAAATATTATTGACATTCCCAAAAAATAAGACAAATAGCTATTAATAAAGTAGCAATGGAACCCCTTATTTCGGGATTCAAAGCCTTTTCCGTGGCTGTGATGAGCTACACTTTTTTTTTAAAATTATGTGCTTTATATATCATAAATTAGCACAATTGTCATAATCAGCAAAATTTGATAGGTTTAAAAACGTTTGTAGTTATGTATTTCATATAAGAATTTTATAAGATTTTGTTAGAATTTGTACATATTGTATTAAAAATTTCAGTAATACTTCCAGTCTTTTATATATTACTTACTTGACTTTACTCCAAAGATGTGATCAAAATGCTAGGTTGGTTAACACTTTCAAGACAGACATGGTCTTTATTTGAATAGCTAAAAATTCTGCACAGATTAATAAAAAAAAAATCGAAGCGACATATATGCTTCTATAGCCGGATTTTTGGCATACTTTGAAATTAAAATTGGAGAAAAGGCGACATTTGAAGGAAAAAGTAAATGAAAATGAAACTTATAATTACAACCAGAAAACGACAGCTGAAATTTATATGAAATATAATGAGGAAAGTGTGATTAATTTGTCACTCACCAGAAAGACAAAAAAAATTAAAAGCAAATGGGACAGAGGGAAATATTGATTAACCTACCTAATATGTCTGTATGAAAAGATGACAGAGAGCGATGCTAATGGTTCAAACGATTCTATAGGTTAAATATGCTTGTGTATCAGCCAGTCGAAAAGAAATACTACTCCAATATCTTTCCTAACTGATAATCGAGGAATGGAACCTGCATTGATCTGTGATCAACTCTGTGTCGAAAATTTAAAAAAACAAACTAATCAAGGTTTATCCCTCTACACGCAAAAGTTAAGAACCAATTTCTGTGCCCAGAAGCGAAAGGGCTGGTCTGAAATGACCCACTCTTGTCATCACGCTTATATATACTTGTTATTACCACTTTAATCTGAGCAATACTCCAACTTTAAACACGACAATTTTATTCATTCGAAAGGTCATACATATTTCTTCTCTCTCATAGTTTGATTTTTATAATTGCGAGTAAACACATAATTTGCAGAGTTATATTATAAGAACTGAAATTGGAAGTGTATTTCTTTTTTCTTTACTTTTGTTATTTTTACGTCGATGTTATACTTGGTGTATTTTTCAGTTATTGAGGGTTGGCAGAAGATTAACAGCGCCATTCATAATTCGATGAAAGCGTTTCTCAATTTATGCACAGGATGGCTGACTACGTTGTTTCAAAATGGATCTTTTTAGGATGGTCCTCGATTGCGTGAAAAGGTCAAGTGTCTTTACAAAAGAATGTTATCCTTTCTTGCTTGAATATATCCTGTTTCTCTTTCGTCGATTTCAAACGGCCATGAAAAAAAAATTACAGTTGTTATTTTTTTAGATGCGAAGAATATCTTTTCATGACAAGAATAATTTGAAAAAGTGAATTAGATGCTAAGGAATATTTAGAAAACGGGTTATTTTATATTGGAATTATTAAATTTAAATCATTTAATTTCATTTATCGATAAAAATACTCTTGTGTACGGATCAGAGTGGTAGGTTGTCATATATATATATATATATATATATATATGTGTGTGTGTGTGTGTGTGTGTGTGTATGTGTGTGTGCGTGTATATATATGTGTGTGTGCCTGTATATATATATATATGTATGCGTATATGTATATGTGTGTGTATATATATGTGTATATATATATATGTGTGTGTATATATGTGTGTGTATATATATGTGTATATATATATATATGTGTCTATATATATATGTGTGTATATATATATATGTGTCTTTGTGTGTATATATATATATATATATATATGTATGTATGTATATCATTAAAAACGACACACACAGAAGCATGTATACACACATACATACATACATACATACATTAGACTATTTCTCTCCAAATAAGTAATAAGGATAGTGAACGCACAGTCAAATATTACATACACATTTATTACACAAACCAAATGCACTTTAACTACAAACAAGACGAATCCTCACTAAGACATATTATAAAGAAATACACTAACCCAATTGACCCGAATAAAAAAATCAAATTATCTATTATAAAAACAAATTTAAGACAGCTAACCTTATGCTAAAAAATAACAACGCACTAGCTAATTCAAAATTACAAAGAACGAACATTATCTATGAGTTCAAATTCCCCTTAAGGAACTGTGTTCCTGATCAAACCGGACTCATAAATAATTAAATCAGTTACACAACTACATGCTTATCCAGACGCCTCACGTTACACCTATCTGATCACAGCTCCATTAGAACCCATTTAAACACACACACAAATTTACCAGACTCCATTAGAAATATACTAGTAGAAAACACAAATATATTAATTGCTTCCACCTGTAAAAAAAGATTAAAAATAATGGAAGCTTTAATAATAAAAAAGAAAAAGCCTACCCTCAACAATATTAACTACAAACAAGGTCACAATGTGCTAACCGTATTCGGAAATTAAAACATCCCTACTACACACTAAGACATATACATAATGCACACACTCAATTAAGCTGAAAAATCAAATCATCCTTGATAATGGCTAAAACGCTCGGAAAAATAAAACATTTGGACAGTTCTTACACACCCTTTGTCCAGCAAAGAAAGCTCTTGTTCGTAGACAAGAAAAATTAAATAAAAAGCTTAACCGTAGTACCTTGTCTGTTGTTTTTAATGAAACATGCATAAACGACGGATTGCTGCCTAAATATACAACGATATATATATATATATATATATATATATATATATATATATATATATATATATATATATATATCTGCTACAGTTCAAAAGCTTTAAGCCACACCAGAACTAGCGTGAGATAAACGACAGAAGAGTAGAAAAATGATAACCGTGTATAATAATTTTGTCTTATTTAAAGTACAATACAACTATTTTTTCTGCCATTTTAAAAAAATTACCAGGGGTGACCTCAAAATGTTGCATTTTATTCATATTTATTTAATCATTTCACCGTAACCAAGTTGGAAATGTCACTTGTACGGAAGGGTTACAGGGAATGAATGTAAGAGAAAAACTGAGTATAGAGGAAAGGACAAAGTATGAACGGGATTCAAGAAGATAGAAGATGGTGATTGACGTTGAATTTACATCTTTGAAGATTGTAGTTACCAGGGAAGTAAGTAAACGGAAGGGAGTTCCACAGGCAGGAAGTGTGAGAAAAGAAACTGTTGGAGTAGAAGTGGCAGTTACATTTAACTATTTCAACACTAAACGGGTGGAATCTAGATGTCAATCTAGTAGCACGCTTAAATTCATGTGGTCGGGGTACCAGGGGGAAACAAAGCTCGTCAGAGAAATTCACCATGAAGATATTTGAAGAAAAGACAGAAGAAAGACACACGACATCAGTAGAAAGTGACTGAAGACAAGATGCCAAGTCAGGTTCGATTACATTGCAAATCCTTCTTTGTATTTTTTCAAGAACACCGAGATGAATAGAAGGAGCACAAGACCAGATTTGGCAGCAATATTCAATGCACGGACGAATTTTAGATTTGAAAATGTGCAAGATGGACTCTGACGAGATAAACTTTCTGGAACGACACAGTGATCAAATTCTCCTTGCAGTAGATGCAGCTATTGATTCAATGTAGTTGCGTCACTTCAAGTCAGTTGAAAAGGTGAAGCCAAGAAGACGAGGTGTATTGCTCTCCTCGAGTCTAACGTGAGCCACGCTGATTGCTGGCAGAAAAGTTTCTCTATGGTGGTTACATGACAGCATATTCTTTATGGAGGCTTTAAAATTTACAAACCGTTCCCTGCCACAGTTAACCACTGATTAGAGATCCGATTGAAGAGCAACGGCCAGGTTTCGTTTGTCAGCTCTGAGGTATTTTCTGTTGAGGCAGCGGTAAATGGTCGTGAATAAATACCTATTTGAGAATTGATGACACAGGAAGATCATTGATGAAGATAAGAAACAGCGGAGGACCCAGGATAGAGCCTTGGGGGCCAGCGGACCCAGGATAGAGCCTGGGGGGGGGGGCAGAGAACCCAGAGGACCCAGGATAGAGCCTTGGGGGGCCACCCGAGTTGGTGTGAAAGGTCCTGGAAGCGAGCCATTTGGAAACAGCCTTCATTTCAAGATTTGATAAGAATGATAGGACTAAAGCAAATAATCGCACTGTAATGCTGTAGCCATGGAGCTTGCGTAGAAAACCAGCGTGCCAAACCTCGTCAAACGCCTTCGAAATATCTAGAGCCACAGTTCGTGTATCACTGTTATTAGCAAGAGCTTGATATATATAGGGTGACCCAAAAAACGGGAATTTTTGAAGTGTGTATTGCCAGACACTAGCAAGTGGCAACACTGCGAGACAGTGACCTTGAGCAAGTAAACATTTCGTCATTTTCGTAACGAGAATGAAATTCACAGTATCCAAGCTGTGATGTTGCAGCAGTCAATGAGGAATCTCAGCAGCAGATTTCAAGAATGCATTCGTACAGGAGAACGCCATCTACAGGACGTAATTTTTAAAAATGAAAATTCCATCATTGTTTCTTAAATGGCATGTTTTAAGGTTTCAATTACTATGAATTAAATATTTTTCTTCCATCACTCTTGGTTTTATTGGATTGTTAAAAAGTTCCGGTTTTTTGCGGCAGCCTGTATATATATATTCAGTGATGGCCGTTTATACATAAGTGCTAGAAATGACGAAAAAGAAGCCATTTTATTTGTCCGAGAGTAGGTCGTTCGAAATAAGTTAACAACTTTAGAATTGACCAGAGACTCGAATACCTTGCTAAAAATCAGAAAGAGACTAATAATGCGATAATTTTAGGAAACAGAGGGGTTTCCAGAGTTCTTAAAAACAGGATCTACATAGGGGTTTTCCCACATGCTGGAAAGAAGGAAGCAGCGAGGCAATTGTTGTGGGGTTTTGAGAGAACTGGATCCAGCTCGGGTCCATATTTCGTTAGGACAACGACTGGGATCTAATTGCATTCGCTTTAAAATATAATTTTCAGCTATGCTCTAGCAGTTATGGGTTAACGTGCTAAATATCAGGGATGGAGGGTAGGTAAATATACACGCTGACAGTGAGGCCAAACGAGGTGGTGGAAGATTGTTTCCTTTCTGAGATCAGCATCAGGGGTTCAACTAGTAAAGCAAAAATACCCCTGATCTCAAAACGAGATTGAAAGTATTCGGGAAATAAAAGTAATTTTCACAGTTACAAGGCATTTCTTGCATCATTTTATTGTAATACACGGAAAAAATATCCGTGAATATGAAAGGATTATGCTAAAAATAAGCAGACATAATGTTTGTAATTTATTTAAAAAGAC
>OZ038485.1:7305498-7460498 GCA_964036315.1 Acanthosepion esculentum | reverse complement strand
GATCGTCAGTCTTCCCTCCCGTTCAAGTGGGTGCGTTGTGCTTTGATGCTGTCGCCGGGCTGAGCGCATTTCCTGGCCGCTTCACCGACCGCGACGCTCGGACGAAGCTTTGACAGGTTTTTCTTAACACTCAGAAACATATATATATATATATATATATATACGAGTTTCGAAAGAGTATATAGTTTCAAGAATTTTTAGTTTTTGTTTATTCTTTTCATGCTTAAGTATAGATGTGAAAATAAAACAAAAATTAAAAATTCTTAAAGCGATATACAAAAAAAAATTGAAACCAAACCTGAACAAAATAAATTATGAAATTATGAAATCTCCACAAACATTCTTAAATTCCTATAATTTATAACAGAAGCCATTGGTTTATACCATTGGCTTCCCATACTTAATACTTCTCGTTTTTTACTCTCGCGTGGTCATGTGTGACGTCCCGAGCGACGACACGATTTTCGCTTCCTTGTCTCGTAAATACGAGTTTGTCGTTACTTTGAGCTTATTCAAGCAGTAAGGGCGGGCTATCATTGTGTTTCCTTCTGTATGTTGTGAGATCTATTGAAATTGTCATCTTTGATAATGGCTTATGTAATCCGAAAGCTTAGAAAGGATTAAAAATATGTATTAATATGGTGATATTATTTCATCTTTTAATGATCATGTTATTAAGCTTATCAGACGATATGAATAGAAAACGTGTCTATATTATTTAATGAAGCATGCATCAATGAAAAAATGCTGGCAACTCTTCGGTAAATCGAATCGAATTCTCTCAGTCACTGTGTGATTATCTAAAAATAAATACGCTTAAATTCACTTTCGTCCCTGCCGTGCGCTTAGTGATAGAATCCCCGACAGACACCAATTCAGTCGGGTTTCGATCCTAGCTAGAGTCAACCAGACGTCTAGCCACACTGATAAGCTGTGGTACAGCTAAACAGTCGGTCTGTGGATGATAATATATATATATATATATATATATATATATATATATATATATATATATATATATATATATATAGGGGGTTCCACTAACTTTGACCGATTTTCATGAGAATTAATTTTAAGCTTCTAATGATATTTTTTCTTCTTCTTTCACATTTGACGGACATTTGGGCAATATTATTTTTCACGCATAATTGCCATGACTTAAATAACATGATCCAATAGAGAAACAAATAAATTTTAACAAATAACACTGATTTTTTCTCTTGACTATGTTCCGTCTTAATAACACACTCTCATATATAATCCATCTTAATGAAACACCCTTTATATATATATATATATATATATATATATATATATATATATATATATATATATATATATATATATATTGTACGTCCACTCTTATGCTACAAGGGCAAATTGAAAGAAAACCGTTTTAACTTTGATCTGAAACCCTGGGAAGCTCAAGCATCCAGCCGAAAAGAGTGACATAAGACATGTTTCATTGAGTTAAAGGGTATTGAAGACAATAGATTGAATCACCGTGATCAGCTTTTTCAAGCTATGAAGTAGAGACGCCATCAAAATCCTGCTTTAATAAATTTCATCTGTTACTGTTACTTTGTAGCCTGCACAAGGCTGGGCTAGTATCACACTGGAGAAAGCATAAATGAATTATATCTTTCCCTTACCCGATTTTCTCCACAATAGCCACTACTAGCATGCATAAGAGTAAAACAAAAGGCAACATCCAATGCTGACCCTCATTTAGCGTTCACGATAGGAGAGTCCGCCATATATTGTTTTGTATGTTGAATGATAAAAAATATCCGTTTTGTTTATAAATGTTTATTATATATTTAATAATGTTTTCCATTATTTGAAATGACTTGTTTTCACTTGTCAGACGTTTCTAAGATTCTACTAGTTTTCATGGGAAATGTTTTCGGCGGGGATTTGATTCTGGTTTAAGTAGAGGCAGTTTTCTACATCACTAAGTTGAGTAGCATCTGAAAAGGGTAATAATAATTTGGTGCAAGATGAGATGAATATGGCAAGCCGGATAGAGAAACACCAAGCATTGAATTTTACCTCTGTTCAGACGTATGACGATGGAGTGCCAAATAGACAAAAGAAATATGCCTTTTCGATACCTGTTTCTCTTCACTTTCACTCAAGGTTCCACAAACTGCTGGAGCCATTTGTGCGGTGTTCAGAGAAGACGACATCATAGAAAGAACTGCACAGATGATGGCTCTCCAAAACTTCCTTTTCCTTGTGGCCCTTATCAGATTGTGTAGGGTCCATTCTTCCTATTCAATTTCTGTTTATTGTTTTATATTACTGACTGATTTTTGAAAATTCTTAATGAATAACAGAATTAAATAAATGAAAAAATACGAACGCATTTATTTATATATATATAGGCAACTATACTCGTGTCGAAAAACCTTCAAATTCTTGATTTAACAATAGCCAAATCAATCTCGAAAGTAAAAAAAGAAAGAGCCAGTAACATGAAAGTCTGAAGAAATTAATCGCACAGATACAGGTTCAAGGCCCAAAGAAAAAAAAAACGATACTAGTAAACAACTAACTAAAGAGCTCGATACAAATGTAGAGCAAACCTAGTCAAACCTAATGAGCCAGGACGATCTGCCTAAGTGAAACCTTGGTAGGTTTGTCTGGCTCATTAGGTTTGACTATATATATATATATATATATATATATATATATATATATATATATATATATATATATATATATAGATACTCTTTTGGAAACTACTGCAAATCTCTCTCCTGTAAATGTTCCATCATCCAGTACGTCATTAGTTCAGATATCATTAACTGGATTGGGCCGAGAGGGTCTTAGCATTCCTTCATTTATAGTGAGCCATAAGTTTCTTTAGCACTTTCTACAATCAACACGTTCATGGATAGATAGATATCTAGATAGATATCTAGATAGATAGATAGATAGATAGATAGATAGATAGATAGATAGAATGAAAGAAACAGATTAGGAATTAAAAAGATAGAAAGAAACAGACTGGGATTGAATAGATAGATATCTAAAGACTGACATAGATAGATAGTGTTGAGGGGTCTTCCCCTTTTTCTCAAATGGACTCACCCAGGGTATACATATACTGCTGCTAGTAGATACCAGACAGACAGAGAGACAGTGACAGAGAGAGAGGTCGAACATAGTCGAAGGAACGAGCGTACGAACGTAGCGGGCAAGAGTCTCAGTAACGAGCACGTAGACTCAGTAAGAAGTCATACAGAGATACGTCAATATCAAAGACGATATATATATTTTTCTACTATCCCGTATTCCTGGAACTACTAACCTGTATTGCCAGTTTGTATTATTACGTTAATACATTTATTTTCCTATATTCATTCTTGGCGTCTGTTATTATTGATACCGGATTTCATCCCGGAATCGACAACAACTTGGCGACGAGGAATTCGAAATCACACGGAAGGAAAACGAAACAAAATTCTCTCTCTTCGACCACAACAACTTGTCGACGAGGAATTCGAACTCTCACGGGAAGGGAAAAAGAAACAATTTTCTCTCGTCGACTACAACAACTTCGCGACGAGGACTTCGGATCTACACAAAAAAAAACAGGTGCCGTTTGCCAGTGTCCACAACAAATTGGCGACAATAGATTTACGAGGATTAAAATAGGGAAAATCGAGTTTTTCGTAAGACTCTTATCATGGAGGATTTTAAAAGTATTTTAGTAGAACTTGTAAAATACCAAAATGAACAGCAATTACAACTCCAAGAAAGAATGGAAGAGAAGTGGCAAAAACAATTACTACAAACGCAGAAGGAAAATCAAGAAAGACAAATGCAACTCCAGGAACTAATAGTAAAGGTAGCGGGTAACAAACAACAAAATATCGGAAAAGAGGCGACTTTTTCCCAAGACGCAGTGGGGAATACGATAGAAACATTCAATTACTCTCGAGAAGAGGATAAACATTTCGGGTACTATTTCAGACGTCATGAAGACATCTTCAACATCGATTGTCAAAACCGGACGGAAGCTAAGAAGATATATCTTTTACTCAGAAAATTAGGAATAGATGAATACACAAAATTTGTGGATTACATCTTGCCAAAAAAGACAAATGAGTTAACGTTCGACGAAGCAGTTACATGCCTTACAGAGCTTTTCAGTCCCAAGACGTCACTGTTTGACAAAAGGTGGAAATGTCTTAACCTCGTAAAGGACGAAAATCAGGACTATTCCACGTTCGCCACAATCGTGAACAAACATTGCGATGACTTCAAGTTGGCAGAATTAACTCCGGACAATTTCAAGTGTCTTATTTTTGTACAAGGGTTAGTCTCAGCTAAAAATAGTGAAATGCACAAAAGAATGCTTTTAAAACTGCAAAATGAGCCTGGATTAAAACTACAAAGTTTATCAGAAGACTGCCAAAAATGCCTGAGTATAAAGAAAGACTCGAAGGATATAGAGAAGTCAGGAGTAGCACATATACGTAAGTTGAACAAAAATTTTCGTTTTTCACCCTCCGCGGAAAGAAAACAAAAATTCTATAATAATGAAAAAATATTTTCACCCTCCCCGGAAAGAAAACGAAAATACTATAATAATGGAAAAAGTACAACGTATAGGTCAAATAATGACAAAAATCTAAGCAAATATAACCCCATCCCACCCATCTGCATGTTATCGATGTGGAAAACTACACTGGAATAAGGATTGCCGTTTTAAATATAAAAACTGTCTAGCGTGTGAAAAAATGGGTCACAAGGCATCCCAATGTAGAAACAGAAAATTTACTAGTAAGATAAGAGCTACTAGAATGCACGACGAAGACAATATTAACATAAGAAAATACATGGAACTTGAAATTTTAAATAAAAAGATAAAATTACAACTAGACACAGGTTCGGATCTAACAATAATTAACCTACAGACATGGAGAAAGCTTAATAGACCGACCATGATGCATACACAGAAAATTGCTAAGTCTGTTACAGGGAAGCGTATAAAATTCGAAGGAGAAGTGATCCTAAAGGTAACATTCCACGGAAAACCAAAAAAACTCAAGATATTCGTAATGAAAGATACAGGAAATCTGGTGGGCACAGACTGAACGCAAAAGTTCGACGTATGGGATTTACCTATCAGTTCTTTTTGTAAGAAGATAAAGTGCGAACCATCAGAAACTATAAAATTAAAGGAAGAATTACATAATCAATTTCCAGAAGTATTCTCGAGCGGTTTGGCACGATGTAACAAGTTTGCCGCTAGAATTGAATTAAAACAAAATGTCCAACCAGCAGTACAAAAAGAAGCGAAACGTGCCGTTTGTCCTCAGAATACGGTCTGTGTTTGATGAGTTATTGCAGAACAAGAACAAAAACCGGCATACACCTATAGTACTCAAGAGATCATTCAAACCAGGTACAATAATTAACAGACTAGGAAATGTGACGTACACAATACAAGGCAAAAAATTTACCCACAGAAGACATATTGACCAAATACAAAAAAGACGTCTTGAGGAGTCGAGTTCGTCACCTGCAGAAAATGACGATTCGATGGATGCGATCTTTGAAGCTTTTGAGATTTAAAGACCACAGGAAGACACAGAAATTAGAAGGTCAAACAGGAAAAGAAAATTTATAGAATCTCTAATTATCGACCATAAGATGAAAAAATACTAACTCCCCCCAAAAGGGATCTAAAGAGGGGGTGTTGAGGGGTCTTCCCCTTTTAACACAAATGGACTCACCCAGGGTATACATATACTACTGCTAGTGGATACCAGACAGACAGAGAGAGAGAGACAGAGAGAGAGGTCGAACATAGTCGAAAGGAACGAGCGTACGAACGTAGCGGGCAAGAATCACAGTGAGTAAGCACGTAGACTCAGTAAGAAGTCATACATCGATACGGCGATATCAAAGACTATATATATATATATTTCTACTAACCCGCATTACTGGAACTACTAAGCTGTATTGCCAGTTTGTATTATTACTTTAATATATTTATTTTCCTATATTCATTCTTGGCGTTTGTTATTATTGATACCGGATTTCATCCCGGAATCCACAACAGATAGATAGATAGATAGATAGATAGATAGATAGATAGATAGATAGATAGATATAAACAGACTAGCATAGATAGATAGATAGATAGATAGATAGATAGATAGATAGATAGATAGATAGATAGATAGATAGATAGATAGATATGACAAGGATGAGATAGATAGATAGATAGATAGATAGATAGATAGATAGATAGATAGATAGATAGATAGATAGATATGACAAAGATGAGATAGATAGATAGATAGATAGATAGATAGATAGATAGATAGATAGATAGATAGATAGATAGATATAAACAGACTGGCATAGATAGATAGATAGATAGATAGATAGATAGATAGATAGATAGATAGATAGATATAAAAAGACTGACATAGATAGATAGATAGATAGATAGATAGATAGATAGATAGATAGATAGATAGATAGATAGATAGATATGACAAGGATGAGATAGATAGATAGATAGATAGATAGATAGATAGATAGATAGATAGATGGATAGATAGATATAAACAGACTGGCATAGATAGATAGATAGATAGATAGATAGATAGATAGATAGATAGATAGATAATGAACATGCTGATTGGATAGATAGATAGATAGATAGATAGATAGATAGATAGATAGATAGATAGATAGAAACAGACTGGCATAGATAGATAGATAGATAGATAGATAGATAGATAGATAGATAGATAGATAGATAGATAGATAGATAGATATGACAAGGATGAGATAGATAGATAGATAGATAGATAGATAGATAGATAGATAGATAGATAGATAGATAGATAGATATGACAAGGATGAGATAGATAGATAGATAGATAGATAGATAGATAGATAGATTGATAGATAGATAGATAGATAGATAGATAGATAGGTAGATAGATAGATAGATAGATAGATAGATAGATAACGAAAACTCTCATAGGGAGAAAGACAAATAGAAAACTTACATAGTTGTTTATTAGGTTGTTCGGAAACTGCATTCTTCGCATTGAAACCTTTAACGTCGCATCGTAAAGTAGACATAAGTGACTTTGTAACTCAATGACTGAAATGTATAAATCTTCAGGAATGGAACTTCGGAAACTACCGCCGTCCTGCCTGATGACAATTGCATCCTCCCCCCGCTTGCTCCTTAAATGTTGGCAACAGTTTCTGAAATTAAACGGATATTTTGTTTCCTCATATTCAAGGTGAGGTATATACAATGATGTTTTAAGTTCAATTATGAGATTGATATAAAATTGACAAAGAGAACATTTTAATCATTAGTAGCAATATATTAGAACTCAATTAAAAGGTTTATTTGGACATTATTTTCTAAACAACTTACTATACGTATATATATATATATATATATATATATATATATATATATATATATATATATATATATATATATATATATATATAATTTGAAATGGACAAAGTTCGACAATTGTCTTAATATATATATATATATATGTATATATTGATAAATGTATATATATATATATATATATATATATATATATATATATAGTTTGAAATGAACAAAGTCCGACAATTGTCTTAATATATACATATATATATATGTATATATTGATATATAATATATATATATATATATATATATATATATATATATATATATATATATATATATATGTGTGTGTGTGTGTGTGTGTGTGTGTGTGTTGTGGCAGTTATCTGTCTCTTATGCAAGTTCCACTGATGTCTGTCAAGATACTTCGATTAAAATTTTTATTCAATTTTCCTTGAGATTGTATAAGTGTCTCTTTTCTGGACATAAAATGTGTAAAAACTGTTCAAATGTTCTATGTACCGGTCCGCTTTAGGCTATTCTATTACACATAGATAGATAGATAGATAGATAGATAGATAGATAGATAGATAGATAGATAGATAGATAGATAGATATGAGAATGAGAATGAGAATTCTCGCTTGACAAGGAAGCGGGTCCAGACACCTTAACTCTACATAACTTAAAAAATTATGTTAGGGGTCTCGGCTCTCGCTTTTGAAACATGAGAACTCTTATGTAGCGGAGGAATCATATTTTTAAAAACTAAAAATATTATTATAATATATATATATATATATATATATATATATATATATATATATATATATATATATATATATATATATAATTTAAAAATCAGAAGGAGAGTTGAATTCGCTAACATGGTTTCAACTTTACAGTATCTTCGGGCGATTATTATAAAATGACCTCTTAAAACTTTTGTCTGGGGATACCATAAGGTTGAAACCTAGGTAGCGGATTCTACGGACTTCCTCATTTTAAAGTTAAAAGCTCTACATGTTATTTTCACTCTTATTTTTTCACGCCTGTATGGAGCACTTGTAATGCTACTGTTTCCTGGTTTGATTCAACTCTGACAATTAAGTTTATATATATATATATATATATATATATATATATATATATATATATAAATATATATATGAATATTCATGTATGTATGTATCTATCTATCTATCTATATATATATATATATATATATATATATATATATATATATATATATATATATATAAATAATAATAATAACTCATATTCTAGCATACAATCCATATTGTAGACGCTCGCTCAGTCACATTTGTGTTTGTTCAACACTCACAGAGCAATCCTGTGGTTTATACTGCAATTATGCTGAGCAGACCCTAGTTACAGTTTCTGGGAATGAGCGTGTTATCTAGCTGGATCAGCTATCCGAACTCTAGAACCTTGAGGTGGTATTATGAGTGGGACCTCGATAAAATAGAAAAACGGTCCACCCTAAAATCAAAGACACAATTCCTACAATTTATAACATGCTCTGGAATAGAAGAGAGAGAAGTGTTAATTAGTTGACTTTTCCTGGCATCCGGATTCAATATATATATATATATATATATATATATATATATATATATATATATATATATATATATATATATATATATATATTCCTTTAGTCAGTATTACCTGCTTCTTCACCATGCAGGTTAGCATTGTTCTGAATGTTCTTACAAATTCCTTGTGTTGAATGATTCTTTTTTTTTCATAAAACTTAGTAGCCTTTTGCCATTGATTCCTGCATTTTTGTCGGAATAAGATATCATTTTCAATGAAGTTTTTACAGGGATGTTTACATTGCTATTTTTGGCATATTTTAAATTTGAATCGTGGTCTATCATTTTGTTGCACCAATTCTTGATCATTTCCTTTGTCTATCTATCTAAATAAAATTGAGTTTGTTTCAGTAACTATTAATTTAGGAGTCATTTATGACCACATTACGTATTCTCGCTTTAAACTGCAGACTCTAGAAGATTGCATAAATTCTATGATATTCAAACATGTAACCAAACGGAAATTACGATTACAAAATGGCAGGTGAATTACTAAACGCCATACATCAACACCACCTTTTAAATGGCAGTAGAAAAGATTGAGTAACAGAAATTACTTACGTTAATACTTGGTTTGATGAAAATTATTTTAATATACGTATCAGCCAAACTGTGATTTTTAAACGATAATCCATTTATCTACTCGTCAAATTGGATATTTAGCAGTAGAGGAGAATGTTTAGCGAACTTCAAATTTACAATAGGGTCTATCTAGAGAAATGCCTTGTCAACAAGGGATTTTGATGTGGGCCACAAGGTTATCATATCTTTTTCATTCTTAAAAGTCCCGAATGCGTCCTGGGTAAGACGATAAACTACATCCGCTTCAGCAGGTTGACGTATAGTCATAAACGGTGGCGTTAAGTGAAAATTAAAAGGAGACTTAGGAGGAATAACGAGATTCGACGAGATTAGAATTGGACCTTTCGAAAGAGCATTCTTTCGGGAGTCTCTTTCAAAAAGCAGCTGATCTTGGTCAGAAACTGTCCAAATGGAACCTCTTTCTTAACAATAAATTACTAAAGGAATGAGAATTATTTCATCTTGTGTCTATGGCACAGTGGAATTTAACTGTAAAATTCTGAAGTGGTGGGAGTAAGGAATTTATATCGCCAGAACATCTACCATGGAAATAGCAACATATTAATGAGAGGCTTGAAATATTTCGTCTAAGAAAAACGGGTTGTAGGAAGGGAAATATTGGCACACAGGGCCAAGGAGAAACTTTGTCAAGGTTAGATAGATGTTGGGCTGTTCCAGCTCAGATGCGACAGCAATACTCTAGTTTTGGTCTGATCTAACATTTGTAAAGTGAGAGCTTGGCTACTGTTGACACATAATCACTATAGTCGTATAAGCATCTTTAACAACGGAGCTTATAGTGATTTTCCAAATATAGCTTAGATGAGGCACAAGGCCGAAAGTATGGGGCACCCAGTGAGGATAGAACTCACTATTCAGTTGTAAATGTTCTAGCGAGACAAGCTTGCTAAGTATTACACCGCCTCGAAGTGACCACTATAGTGATTTTCCTAGCGTAGCTTAGGCGTGACATAAAGCCGAAAGTATAGGGTACCCAGTGAGGATTGAATGACAACTCTGTCATTGTTCTAGCGAGACAAGCATGCTAACCATTATACCGCCTCGAGGTGCCCAATACAGTGATTTTCCAAACGTAGCTTAGACGGGGCACAAGGCCGAAAGTATAGGGTACCAAGTGAGGATCGAATCACTCCTCAGTTGTAAATGTTCTAGCGAGACAAGCTTGCTAACGATTACACCGTCACGAGGTTCCCTTTCTTTCTAAGCGCGGCTTAGGTGTGGTACAAGGCCGAATGTATGGGGACACCGAGTGAGGATCGAACTCACTATACAGTCGTAAATGATCTAGGGAGACAAGCCTGCTAAGCATTACACCATGCCAAGGTGACCAAACATGGAGCTTATATATGAGGTCTACTTGCTGTCTAGAGTGAAATTAAATTCCAACAGACTTTCAAAATAAGGTGCCTCATTAACATTATACTATTCATCGTGACAGAAAAAAATTCAGAGTCTGCTGGATGATAATGAAAATATACTTGCTTGGTTATGAATTATTGAAAATTATATACAAGTAGGGTCAGTGTTAGCGCTTCGACATTGTATAATGTTTAGCAAGATTGACTCGATAGAACACGTAAGTTCGATCCAGACTTTCGCCTTTTTACCACTTCTACGCTACGCTTAGGAAACCGTTATACCAATAATTCTGTATATTAAAATTATTTTGTTGAGACAATATATGACGATAAAATCCCTGTCTATTTTTTAAGATGATGTATTATGTACACTATTTGCATTATTTGGACTATTGTCCTCATCTTTGTCACCATATTTATTACAACGTTTCGGCCCTTCAGTATCTGTCTATATTTCTGAGATGAGGTATTATGTACACTATTTACATTATTCGGACTATTGTCCTCATCTTTGATGCCATATTTATTACAACGTTTCGACCCTTCAGTATCTGTCTATATTTCTGAGATGAGGTATTATGTTCACTATTTACATTATTCGGACTATTGTCCTCATCTTTGTCGCCATATTTATTACAACGTTCCGGCCCTTCAGTATCTGACTATATTTCGGAGATGAGGTATTATGTACACTATTTACATTATTCGGACTATTGTCCTCATCTTTGATGCCATATTTATTACAACGTTTCGACCCTTCAGTATCTGTCTATATTTCTGAGATGAGGTATTATGTTCACTATTTACATTATTCGGACTATTGTCCTCATCTTTGTCGCCATATTTATTACAACGTTCCGGCCCTTCAGTATCTGACTATATTTCGGAGATGAGGTATTATGTACACTATTTACATTATTCGGACTATTGTTCTCATCTTTGTCGCCATATTTATTACAACGTTTCGGCCCTTCAGTATCTGTCTATATTTCTGAGATGAGGTATTATGTACACTATTTACATTATTCGGACTATTGTCCTCATCTTTGTTGCCATATTTATTACAACGTTTCGGCCTTTCAGTATTTGACTATATTTTGGAGATGAGGTATTATGTACACTATTTACATTATTCGGACTATTGTCCTCATCTTTGTCGCCATATTTATTACAACGTTTCGGCCCTTCAGTATCTGTCTATATTTCTGAGATGAGGTATTATGTACAGTATTTACATTTATCGGTCTATTGTCCTCATCTTTGTTGCCATATTTATCACAATGTTTCAGCCGTTGTACGCTCTGGCCTTCTTCAGGTGGTTGGGATGTCGAACTGAACTATCAAGGACACATGGCATAGTGGATAAAGGCGTTAGTTAGATCCAGTGACAGGACCCAAACATTTGTGAGTTCAATACCTGGATAAGATAACTGATAACACATTTCCATTAAACATGCCACGTGGAACTAGAACACTCTACCCCAGTGAGCGAAATAAAGAGTTCAGTTCGAAATTTTAACCAACTGAAGAAAATCGGAGCGTACAACGGCTGAAACGCTGTGATAAATATGGCAACAAAGATGAGGATGATAGTTCGAATAATGTAAATAGTGACGATAAAATACGTTCGAACGCAAGATCGGGACATTCCAGGTTTTGTGGAACGTGGAAACACTTCTGTACTGACGCGGGATAGTACACTGGTCGGGGTTCCAGCAAGTGGCAAGTAGTAAACCACCAAAAAATTGGTCAGTAATTTTTACAATAAAATGACTAATACATTTTTAACTAAATGCTAATCGATAGAATGCAGAAACGTTGTCAAAAATTATCTGTAGTGGAAAGTATGAAATTAATTAAAAAAAATATTTGATTAAATTACCTATAGAAGTGTTGATATATCACCAATCGAAAATTAACCAAAAATAATGTTCAGATTTATGTCAGATGTGTTAGAACGTATGAGTTAGGTCAGAATAGGGTCAGACCAGATTCAGTTAATCTAGATTTCTTCTGGAATGGTTTCATAGTAGTTGTCAGAGCCGAGATTAAAGTGGTAACCATGCTGACCAAGAGCTTTGATCAAACGGGCAGGCGGATGTCTTCTAGTATGACGCTGCTCAAGTGACCTAAAGGTGGTTGACCAGGGCGTTATTCGTAGATGCCATTACCGACATATGACCTGCGAGCTATTCCGCTTTGAATTACACGGAATACCACGTGGGGAGTGTTCCCCAGAAGGGGATCAGGCACAATATAGCAATTGAAAGAATGCACTGAAGAAAAAAATCGTGTACATGATATAACCCATGAAACTGAAACATCAAAAAGTCAGTTTTTCTGAATAAACATTTTTCGCCTTCCTAATTTGAAAATATGCATATTGAAACACACACACGCACGCACGCACGCACGCACGCACGCACACACACACACACACACATACACACACACATATATATATATATATATATATATATATATATATATATATATATACTGATAATATTAGTGGTAAATATACACATACATATGCAATCATATATCTAAAATATAAATATATATACATACATACACATACATATTTGTATAAAAAATAATTCTAAGAGGATAGAGTCCAGGTAGAACTCAATGTCCACGACAGAGTAAGGATATAATAAAAAGACTTAAACACTAATGGAATATTAGTGTTTAAGTGTTTTTATCATATATATATCTGTAAATAGACATGTTTACACTTATTTAGGTCATGTTTAATATATATATATATATATATATATATATATATATATATATATATATATATATATATATATATATATATATATTATAATAAAAAGATAGAAAAGTAACATATATAATCCGGTGTTCTTATCGATATTTTTATTTTTAAAAAAACATGTCTGAATGTAAATTTACAGAGAATAAATATTATAAATTAACTGATTTAAAATATGGTTTCTTCGCTACACAGGAATTACCATGTTTCAAAAACCGAAGCTAAAAACATCAAATTTAATTATATAATTGAATTAAAGGCATTAGTTCTGTTTCATCTTCAAGCGAATTTTGGAATAACTTATTTTAAATTTACTTATTTTTAAACGCACATACAATTCATACTTTTTTGTTTTCAAGGATAAAAAGAAATCCAATCATTTACACAGGGGCAGTAACGTGTTCATTTTTATTAACTATTATTGTATCAATTATGAGTTACGTTCGAAAAAGAGGTAATGTCTAGGTAGGATAGGGATGCATTTTTCAACGAATTTTGACATCCATTCAACGCATGTCGTCTGTTTTTTTTATCAACGATATATATATATATATATATATATATATATATATATATATATATATATATATATATATAAATAAAGAGAGAGAGAGAGAGAGAGAGAGAAGTAAAAGAAAGGTTTTAAAGCACCCAGGTACACGTAGTCAATACACACACACACACACACACACTCATATATATATATATATATATATATATATATATATATATATATATATATATATATATATATATATATATATATATATATATATATATATATTTAAATAAAAACAGATTACTTTAAGGTTCCATATAATAAATTATTTCACCACAACCCTTTCAAAGGACAGTGGATTATCAGATTTATTTCCAAATGTTGAAATGAAAAAATGAAAATAAATTTACACATTTACGACAGGCAATAATAAGTAAATTAACGAAGTGGGGGCAGTGTAGGGGGTAGAGAGACAGCATTGAGTTAGATGTAACATTTCTATTGTTTCAAATTTAAATTTTTGCTGAAATCTAGACAGTGACACTTTAAATCTGCTAACGGAAGTTATATCTTGATATAACCTCATTTGGTCTACCCATACGGATTACCTAGTTTTTCGTAAACTATATATATATATATATATATATATATATATATATATATATATATATATATTTCTATGCAATAAACTCTAGCAGATAGGCAAAACAATCTACAAGATTAATACAATGGGCGTGAGTGTCCATAAAGAAAAGAATGAAAACATACTCCTCAATTCAGCGAAAACAGACAATGTACAATAGCCAAGTTTAATAATAAACAGAAGAAAAACATTGCAGAAAGGAGAAGGGCAACCTATTGAAAGAGGCTCTGTGCAAAGAAAAGCTTTACATTCCTCTGCAGTGTAGCATAGAATTGAAAGCAGAATATTCTTAAAAAGCAATGCAAACATCGAGAAATATCAGCATGATTAGCAATTCAAATGAATAGAACAAATGGATTCCATTGGATAATATTAGAAAATGGTAACAAAACAAATTAGGAATTGCTTTCGTGGCTATAAACTATAAGATACTTCAGAATTGAAAAATATCTTCAATTCAAGGGGAAAACAAATATGATATACGATAGAAACATGATTATCTAACAAAATGCAGATGTACGTTTATTTACAAATCAGAGAATAGTATTTAGATAGAATTCTAAAATGGCTAAACATCAGGATTTTACATAATAACTACAAATAATTTGAAATGTGAAGGCCACAAATACAACCCACTTTTACTTAGAACTGTACTGGAAATTTCTAGATTTCTGAGATGAGGTATTATGCACACTATTTATTTTATTCGGACTAATGTCCTTATCTTTGTCGCCATATTTGTTACAACGTTTCGGCCTTTCAGTATCTCTCTATATTTCTGAGATGAGGTATTATGTACACTATTTACATTATTCGGACTATTGTCCTCATCTTTGTCGCCATATTTATTACAACGTTTCGGCCTTTCAGAATCTGTCTATATTTCTGAGATGAGGTATTATGTACATTATTTACATTATTCGGACTATTGTCCTTATCTTTGTTGCCATATTTATTACAACGTATCGGCTTTTCAGTATCTGTCTATATTTCTGAGATGAGGTATTATGTACATTATTTACATTATTCGGACTATTGTCCTTATCTTTGTTGCCATATTTATTACAACGTTTCGGCCCTTCAGTATCTGTCTATATTTCTGATATCAGGTATTATGTACATTATTTATATTATTCGGACTATTGTCCTTATCTTTGGTGCCATATTTATTACAACGTATCGGCTTTTCAGTATCTGTCTATATTTCTGAGATGAGTTATTATGTATATTATTTACATTATTCGGACTATTGTCATCATCTTTGTTGCCATATTTATTACAACGTTTCGGCCCTTCAGTATCTGTCTATATTTCTGAGATGAGGTATTATGTACACTATTTACATTATTCGGACTATTGTTCTCAATTTTTTCGGCATATTTATTACAACGTTTCGGCCCTTCAGTATCTGTCTATATTTCTGAGATGAGGTATTATGTACACTATTTACATTATTCGAACTATTGTCCTCATCTTTGTCGCGGTATTTATTAGAAAGTTTCGTCATTCCAGTATCTGTCTATATTTCTGAGATGAGGTATTATGTACATTATTTGCATTAAGTACGTTATTATTCGTCGCCATATTTATTAGAACATTTCTGCCGTTGTACAACCGGTGGTTGAAATGCCGAACTGAACCCTTTATTTCGCTCACTGGGGTAGACTGTTCTAGTTCCACGTGCCATGTTTTAATGGATGTCTGTTATCAGTTATCTCCTGTTAATTCCCCTCTCCAAGTTCTCCACCGCCTTAACACGGTATTGAACTCACACTCTTTGGGTCCTGTCACTGGATCTAACTAACGCCATTATCCACTGTGCCATGTGTCCTCAAGAGTGTGAGTTCAATACCCGGTATTGGCACGTGGAACTAGAACAGTCTGCCCCAATGAGCGAAATAAAGGGTTCAGTTCGACATTCCAACACGTCGTATTCAATCGTGTATTTTGCGCATTTTGCCCCAAGCACCGTCTCGGTTTTATGAACCGAATGCGGTGTATATCGATTCGAATAAATACTAGGGAATTCCGAACTAAACCCTTTATTTAATCTATTAATGTAGACTGTTGTCGTTACACTGCCCATATCATTTATTACTCAGTTATTGCTCGCCCTGTTTCCAGTGAGTTCAAGTTGTCTACAACCGACTCCAGGCATTGTACACCTTTGTGCAAATTAATTGAAACAACCGTTTTACTTTCCTTTCTTGCACCATACAGTCAGTTTTAGACCCATTAGAGTTACAGGGTTTAATCGATTTCTATTATTGATGAGGTCATTTACAGTAGTGTCCAGCAATATGAATTTATTATCGGGGTGTATGATAAAATTTATATTAAAGTTTATACGGGATCTACGGGCAATTTTTGGCCGAGCCTATGGGCTCGGGAAACACCCACTTTAAACCCGGCCTTGTGCCACAACTATCCCGCGTGGGGGGGGGGCAGTAAATACTGTCTGTAATAGAGGAGGGTAGCACAAGAGTCACAGTTAGCGAGCACCTAGACTCAGTAAGGAGTCATACCGCGATACTTCAATACCAAGACTGTATATATATTATTGCTACTAACCCGCATTCCTGGATCTACTAACCCGTATTACCAGTTGTAGTATTACATTAATACATTTATTTTCCTTATCCATTCCTGGCGTTTTTTATTCATTGATATCGGATTCATCCCGGAATCCACAACACATATCAACCTCAATGGGTTATTTAATGTCGACAAGATTTTTATTATAGGTTCGTAGGAATAAAGAATATTTCTTGTAATTTTTTATTGACGTATTTTTGTAAAGATTGTTTTTTTTTTCGATAGTCAAATGTATTACTGGTATTTTTTTCAAAAGATATTGCTGGTAATAATTTTTCCAAAATATATTACTGGTATTTTTTTACTATAAAAACATATTTTTACAATTTCATGGTGTTTTGATCCCAGTTAGGCGGCTAATTATTTGCCCATTACATGGGACCCTAGCAGGTGTTATCACACCGGTCAGGGTGGGCCAAGGAACAACAATAATATAAGAGGTTATTCCACGCTTCTCGAAAAATCCCGATCTGAGGCCTTGCTACCGGATGTAATTTAACACCATACGCAGGACAAGCAGAACTTAGAATTTAACAATTCACACGACACATAGAAGACAATAGAAGCAGAGGAAGGCAAAGATTAAACAACTTAAAAAGGCATCACACGTCCTGCGTATGACGATAAACTATATCCGTGTCTTTGGTAAGACGATAAACTACAGCAAAGCCTCTGTTCAGGATGTTTTGAGGAGCGTGGAACCGCTTGTTAATTGTTGGTGTTGCCAGATGCACCCTGACCCAGGGCGGTAGAACCTGGTAGGGTCCCAGTATGTGCAAACTGGGGTCAAATATTATGAACGTGTAAAAATAGGTTTTAATACCAGCAATACATTTTGTTAGGAAAATTTATTACGAGCAATAAAGTTTTGAAGAAAAAATATTACCAGTAATACATTTTTGTAAATAATTATTACCAGCAATAAAAATTTTATCGGCATTAAATAACCCACTGAGGTTGATATGCCGTAAAACAAAACAAATCAAACCAATATCTACTGAGATAGATAGATAGATAGATAGATAGATAGATAGATAGATAGATAGATAGATAGATAGATAAAAAATATTACCAGCAATAAAAATCTTGTCGGCATTAAATAACCCACTGAGGTTGATATGCCGTAAAACAAAACAAAACAAACCAATATATACTGAGATAGATAGATAGATAGATAGATAAAAAATATTACCAGCAATAAAAATCTTGTGGGTATTAAATAACCCATTGAGGTTGATATGCCGTAAACTAAATCAAACCAAACAGGCATCACAAAGACAATGGCGGGTCGTAAAAGATCAAAAGGATTGCTGGAGAAGCTGTGGAGTGCCATGTTGACCCGAATTTTTTTTCTCTTCGAACCGCATAATAAAGGATATTCAAGAATTACTTCTTCTTGTTAAAATAAAGAAAGTGTTAAACTTTTGGTCTCAACTTTCAAAACATCTATATTCATTAGACCATTTTTTAGTATTATATATTAATATATAACATACGATATCTTATATTATATGTCTTCCATTTGTTTAGGCGGTGAAAATTACTGCCATATCTGGTGTGCTGCTACTGTTATATATTTAGATATTCTTCATAAATCGCAAAGAAGAGTCTGCAATTTTATTGGTCCTAAACTAGCATCTCGACTACAGTCACTTTCTCGCCACTGTCAAGTAGCTTCGCAGTGTCTTTTCTATATATGTTTGTTTATGATAATTATTCTGATGTAGTTTGCTAGAATTTATAAATTTTAAGCGAACTGGTATATTGGCGGGAAATTCTCATCATTTTACAGTTGAAATGGCTGCCAGATCGAACCGTAAGTTCTATGCTAACAGTTTCTTCTTTCATATTTCTCACTTATGAAAATCACTTCCAGCTTTCCACCTAAACCATGATCTTCAAATATTTTAAAGAAATCGTTATCGTTTGTCTTAATTCCTATTCTTTTTTTTTGTTCTCTCCACTTAATAATGTTCTCATTTTCTCTCACACTCAGACACTTGCATCTTAGTCGCTTTGTGCCTTGCTTGGGGTGAAATTATTAAAAATGATCATTAATTATATCAGGTTTTCTAGTTTATTAATAAAAAATATTCCCTGCAATATTACTTACTATTATACTATCAGTTGAACACCTTGTTACAATTTTTGTGTATCCTTATGTAACTAGTGAGCCAACCCAAATGACTTGACTCACTTCATAGTTCCCCAATAGAAGGTTAACCAATCAGGAGACGTGAAATATTCAATCCGTCGTGTATAAAGGCGGCCATTTTGATTACTCTCTCCGAATATCCAGTGCCAACCTGTCAGGCGAAAGAACAGAAGGAAGAACTACGCTCTGCTACTTTATCGGGATATCCACTGCTAACCTGAACTACGCTTCCCTACTGTCTTCGAAATATTCGCTGCCAACCTCTCTGGATTCTATACTCAAAGACTATCCATATCATTAACAACACACCTATCTTTATTGATAAATATTATTGTAAGATTAACGAAGGAAATCACACTTTTTACAAATTTGTTGAAATGTATTTTCCTGAAATTCTGTACAAAAGCATCATATAATTGGATTTCTTCCTCTTTCGAAAAATACCAATTTAAGTTATATATTTGTCATATTTTAAACAGAAAAAAAAAACATTTGTATGGTAGGTCTGCTTCAAAATATTATCTGAAATGGCAGGAGGCATTAGATCTTGACTTTTTCCTATTTCTGATAAAATAGAATAATAATAAAACTCTCCTCTTTTTCGTTGATCTTTGACGTTTCGTGTATTAGTTCTTGTCGCTAAATTAAAAAAAAAAATACAGTCGCACTAGCACAGACACAAATGAAAACACACCTGCTAAAGATATATCCATAACCTGTGATATTTAGAATTGTTTTCATACATATGCACAGGTACACAGCCTAAAGCACTCATTAAACACGCACGCAAATATATAATTTTTTTCATTGGGAAATTCGGAAATGACATCATTATGTGCATTCAGACAGATGTCTGCAATTTTATTGTAATTATTACAACGTTTCCACCATTTTGTCATCTATGTTTCGTCAGATGTAGGCCGATCCAGGTTCCCCATGGCGAATTTAGAACTGAACCGTATACAGCTAAACTGTTGTCGTTCAACTGCCCATATCGATATATATATATATATATATATAGAGAGAGAGAGAGAGAGAGAGAGAGACAATATTAGTGGTAAATATACACATACATATGCAATTATATATACACATACATATATGTATAAAAATAATTCCAAGAGGATAGAATCCAGGTAGAACTCAATGTCCAGGACAGAGTAAGGATATAATAAAAAGACTTAAACACGAATATTCCATGGTCATAATTTATTCCATTGGAATCATAAAAACGATCCAATTCATCAGACCTACAGATTCAAAAAGAAAACAGAAAAAACAACCCCGGGAAAATATTAGTAAGAGTATATGTGTGTGAGTGTGGGCGGACATGGGATCTATATAGAGGGGTAACAGACGAGAGAGGTAGGGACGTCCCAAAGTGGAGGGGGCATTAAACTTTAACAGAGAGAAGATTTAAAGAAGGGTTTCAGTGAGAAAAGTGTGCGTATTTTCAAACGTCCGAAGGTATACCGAAGATATATATATATATATATATATATATATATATATATATATATATATATATATATATATATGGGGATTTATATGAGGATATCATCAATCTAATTAAGTTTTAATAAGAGTGAAACATGTTACACTGATTAAAGTTTCCAATTTGTTGTTTATCTTATCATATATATATATATATATATATATATATATATATATATATATATATATATATATATATATATATATACATATATATATATATATATATATATATCATTGAATACGACAGACATGGTGCTTCGATTTAGTTTTTTATACAATTTCTAAAGTGATCTAATTTTTTTTTTCGTTTCGGATAATAAATTATATAAAAATTCTGCAATTAGGTCTAATTTAAATACTCATAGAAACCTTCCGGATCCTATTCCTAACACACTTGTTGACAACACAAATATAATAGCATCATCTAAGTGCGAAAATAGCTAAAAATAATGGGAAAAAACAAAAAAAACAAAACAAAAACCCTATAATGTCAACTATTAACATTGACACAAAATCTTGATCTTGTTTTGAAAATGAAAACTTTATATAAATACATACATACAACAAACTATTTCTTGTTAAAAGTTAATATATTTCAACCTTGAAAATGGCTAACTGTACAGTTCCCCCCGCCATATAATTTAGACGTAACCACCAAAATAGAAAAGGATTTCTTTTTTTAATATTCAAACAGAATATTTCCCCATCCCACAAGACTTCCAATAGGCATTTAGTCAATCTGCAGTTGTATGCCCAGTATACGTCCTTCGTAGAAAATATTCGTTTTCCTACAGGAATCGAACCTGTATCCTATACGAAACCGTCATTTAGCCTGATGTAACTTAACCGATCGAGCCACGGAGAATCGTTTGATTGGCAAAGTCGATTTTACTGCTTTTAAACTTCAATTTTCCATGAATCTCTCACGTGCATTCATATCTGCTCGATGCGTATCCAAATGTAAACAAATGACGTCAAACATTATGAAATGGACCGACAATTACTTTAAGACATTTTTATCTTTAGACATTCTTTTTATAGATACAAATATTTAAGATATTAAAATATTTTTATAGGTACAAATATTTAAGTAAGTTTCTCGGACATTCCGGCCGGTAAATGTTATTAATACTGTTTATTATAAAACAGAGCATTTACTTCAATATTTGTATCTATAAAAAGTACGTGTAAACATAAAAAGTATCTTAATATATATATATATATATATATATATATATATATATATATATATATATATATATATATATATATGGGTGGTCGCTTACTTGAATTTCTCAGCACAGCCAAGACATGATCTTTTACAAGTTGTTTATAAAGTCCTGCATTTACCTTTCCATGTAATCGCACCAAAGGGCTCACACCATCTCCAGATATCATCCCCCAAACCATGACACTTCTTCCACCGAATTTA
The DNA here is from genome assembly GCA_964036315.1 of Acanthosepion esculentum. Lineage (NCBI taxonomy): Eukaryota > Metazoa > Mollusca > Cephalopoda > Sepiida > Sepiidae > Acanthosepion > Acanthosepion esculentum. The sequence goes on along the minus strand of OZ038485.1, from coordinate 7,437,924 downwards.
ACACTAGTCTTAAGGCATTTAGGCGGCAATTTTTCACCTACTTTTCGACAAACGTACCTTTTTCCATCTGAGCCAAATAACATAAACTTAGATTCATCACTGAAATGCACTGTTTGCCATTTTTATTGAGACCACAACACATGTTCGGTTGCAAAGGTCAGACAACAATTTTTATTCTTGGAGCTGATCAGTGGCTTCACTGCAGGTGATCTTGTTTGTAGGTCATGTTCAACTAAACGACGAGACACAGTTTTTCGAGATAAAGTTTTCTTTACAATGCTCATTTCCCGAGAAACAACAGCAGCAGTTTTAAATCTGTCCTTTTTAACCAACTTCACCATAGCACGATCTTCTCTCTTGGTCGTTTTTCTTGGCCTACCTGTAGACTTTCTTGCTTCACACGAACCACAATCATCGTAGACCTTAAGAACACCGTGAACAACACTTTTTGACTTGTTAACAATCTTTGCAATAGACCCAATACTTAAATTATCCTTCTTTCGAAGCTTAATAATCTGCTGACGAATTGGCAACGGAGTAAGTGGCATTATATTAACAAAGTACACTGCAGATATTCTTACTAATGTTTATTAAATCAACCGTTACGTAAACAAATTTAAAACAATACACGTTCGCCGGTTAAATATACTAAAACACGAAGTAAAAGCAACCGTTCTGATCATTTTGGCCGCCATGGGTTTTGCAGTAAATCACTAAATCATTCATAACTTTTGTATTATCCTCTCAAATTACACCAAAATCTCAGACAATAGCAGATAATATCATATGTATTCTCAGTGGAAAATTATAGAATATAAAACCACTTTGATAAAAAATTATACCTTCTTTTCTGACGAAAACAATGCCGTTCTGAACATTTTGGCCGCAACTGTATATATATATATATATATATATATATATATATATATATATATATATATATATATATATATGAGTGTGTATGTGTTTGTGTGTGCGTGTGTGTATATACAATGAAAAGATTATTATTTACTATATTTTCTGTTTTTACTTTATTTTATGTAATCTAATTTATTTAGAAAATAGATTTATTTATAGGTAAATGCTGTTTTTTAATTAAACAGTATTAATTGCATATTCGAGAAATTAAATGAATTGTATCTAATAAAATAACGTATAAAGAGAAAATATATTAAATAACTGTCGAACCTGTTTCCTTCTATATTATCGTTGTTTACGTTAAGATGCCTTTCGTGAGCAGATATGATCGATCGAGGAAAATCGTCGAAGTCTGCGTTAAAAACATTAATTTGTACTCGGCTAACCAGAGGCTTCTCTATACCGAAGTGGTATAGTATATTTTCTCGAACTTTTTTAGGCTGGTAAATTTAATTAATACTGTTTAATTAAAAACATTTACCTAAACGCATTATATCTAATGAAATAATGTATAAACAGAAAATATATATATATATATATATATATATATATATATATATATATATATATATATATATATATATATATATATATATATATATATATATATATATATATATATATATATATATATATATATATATATATATATATATATATATATATATATATATATATATATATATATATATATATATATATATATATCTTAGTGGGAGAAGTTCCGACTGACGCAAATTCAGTCGGGTTTCGATCCTAGCTAGAGGCAACCGGACGTTTAGCCACACTGATGAGCTGTGAAACAGCGAAACAGTCTGTCTGTGGATGACAAAAATATTGGCTCCTGAAAAATTAATTTCGGTTGAGCTCTCTTGTTTGAGGTGTGAATTTGTGAACAGTGACTATTTAAGCTAATATTGCACGACTCTTCGGCAGAATCGAGTCACTGTCAGTCACTGTGTGTTTATCTTAATCTAAAAATAAATACCCTAAAATTCACCTTCATCTCTGCCGTGAATTCAATTTACCAATATAAGCAATAACGATAAAACATTAAAATATTTCAGAAGTTTTATTTTTTAAATTGTTAATCATGCAATTTGATAGAATTTATTTATTTTTAACATGTTTAATAATCCTAGCTCTGGGCACAACATACAAATAAACAAATAAACAAAATTGATGATGTTAATGATGTAATTGAACAGTACTTCACGTATTTAACAGCTTATAGCAAATAAAATAAATAAAACTTGCATATATAATTCGAATTTATATCTACAAATAAGAATGGCTATATAAAGAAAAAGAGTGTGGAATATTTAGCAAAATTATAGCACAATATATATTATTATTGTGTTTTGTTAGACAAAATAAATCTAAGTTTGTCTTTCTCCTTTTTACAGACGTCATAAAGATCTGTAAGAGATGAATCTAGAAATATACTTGTCTCTTTTGTCTGGTAGAAGAAAAAATGCCAAAAGAGCTAGTATTTGTATACAATTTCCCCTTTGTATTATTTAAGTTAGATATTTTTGAATATTTACTGAAAGAAAACGGAAACTCAAGTTAAATGAAATAAGACCCCACCATCCCACTCTCCCACCATCCCCCTGTCCCGGTAATCTCTTCTTTACAATTCTGGAAATTCTTCTTGAGCTCTTCGTAGTTATTTACAATTTCACGGGTATTCGATATTGAACGATGTGTTGTTTCCTCGAAGATCTTCATTCATTACTACGTGAAGCACTCGATCAAGGACATGATGTTGACAGCCAATGTGGAAATTATTTTTGGAATGTGTTTTTTAGAAAATTTTGGTATTAAATATTTTTCTTTTTAATATCTTACCCCCACTTATTTCAAATCATGAATTTCGTACAAAACCTTTCTATTTACAGAATTATTTTTTTGTTAAAAGTAGGAGTCTTTCGAAATCACCTACTTTTTTTTCAAATTTGAGCTATCTGACTGAAAATATGCTCTGAATTGAAAAATAATGAATCCAATAAAACTATGATATTACTTAATTAGCTAAATTTTTTCATTGCTTTAGTAAATAAGTAATATTAAAGACAATATTTACTGAAGAAAATTTTTTTTTCTAATGAACAATTAAATTTTACAAGAATTTTTTTCATTTCTTTTAAATTTTAATTATAATAATTCATAATAGTTTAAAATCGTATAAAACTCTGTATTAGGCTATTTCCTGGATGTGATACAGTAATTAAGTGGAAACAAAATTTACAAATCCAAAATTGAAAAGATTAATCAATTTAGTTCTGTTATTTATTTTTAAAATAATTTTTTTATTTTATATTATTTTTTTACTTACTACGTTCATTATTTTCATGTACGGTAGACTGAAATTGCCATGATCTAAAAGTTGTGTCCCTTTATTATGTCGCTTCAGTTACGTTTCAACAGGTTTTCAAAATTCCTATCCAACTTTAAAAGTTTAAATCTTAAACTAAGTTTTACTTTTTTCAATTACTATTTCGCTAAATATTTTTCATTTTATGTATTTACATTAGTGTGGGACATACTTCAATTGAGGAATCATGGTATTTCATTTGTTGTTAAATTATAAAATTAATTGAAGAAAATTTTATAGTATTTTAATTTTTTTTATTTTTGCATCAAGTCAATAAGATATTAAATAATTGCGGAAAATATGTTCATTTGTACAAATTACTAGGTAGTTAAAAACCAAAAATATGCATTAACTCAGAATTTTGACAATTGGTGTCATCCATAGTAACTGTCATCCCCTCGTCTATCAGCAATCCATCAAACGTTGGATCAAATGAACAAGACCAATCGTTAATAATTGGTTGTATATTTTTTTATGTTATAAGTAAGTAATATTTATTTCAAATCAGATTAATTTAATTTTGAATTTTCTAATTTAACTAAAATAACGTGTCAGAAATATATATTTATTTTTTAAATGAATTTTAAAATAGAAAAACTTGTTTTGTTTACAAATGTCTTAAAATTAAGAAAATGGCCGCTTTTAAGAACATTTTAAGAAATCAAAATTAAATTTGACATTATAATTTCTATCTGAAATACCCCAGAATATTTTACATAATGGAAATAATAAATTTACTTATTAAATATTTAATTAAAGCTAAAATGAAATATTATTATTATTATTATTCTCCTCCTCCTCCTCCTCCTCCTCCTCCTTCTTCTTCTTCTTCTTCTTCTTCTTCTTCTTCTTCTTCTTCTTCTTCTTCTTCTTCTTCTTCTTCTTCTTCTTCTTATCATCATCATCATCATTATTATTATTATTATTATTATTATTATTATTATTATTATTAAATATCGGCTGGGGAATACCGTAAGTTTAAAACCAAGGCAGCGAATCTAACTGATCTCCTGATTTTTACAAGCTCTACATGTTAGTTTTTTACTTTTTATTTTTTCACAACTGTCTTCAGCACTTTTTAACACTACTGTTTCCTAGTCTTATTCAGCTCTGACCGGTAATCACTTGCGTTTTATATATATATATATATATATATATATATATATATATATGTGTGTGTGTGTGTGTGTGTGTATATATATATATATATATATATATATATATATATATATGTATTCATCTGTCTCAATCTATATATACCTTTCTCTGTCTATCTCTATGTATCTTGACTCGCTAAAACAATTACGACTAGATAATGAGTTCTATCTCCACCGGGTGCCCCATACTTTCAGCCTTGTGCCACATCTAAGATCGATTAGAAGAGCACCATATCTATCTATCTATCTATCAGCCGCTTCATATCTATCATCTCTCTATCTAATGGGTGGAATCATATATATTATCTCTCACAATAAGGATATATCTTCTCAACTATTTTTCTTTTTATCGATAGATCTCTCAGCCATTTCAAATCTATCTATCTATCTATCTATCTATCTATCTATCTATATATCTATCTATCTATCTATCTATCTATCTATCAATCTATCTATCTATCTATATTTAGCTGTGAATGATGCCTGTGATAATAGTAGAAAAGTTGAGGAGAATAGTAATCTGTCAGAAGAAATCATTTCACTTATCCACTCGACCGATCGGATGTTGTGGCGCGATGCGTACCCTGTCAGAACAGGAATCTGAACGAGAAAGCAACATGGAAAGATTGACAGAAATAACAGCGAAATTCCCGATTCTTCACTCAGAAGGATTTGATGAAGACAGGAAAAAATAACGAATGAAAACGTCAAAAATATCTCGACCGATAAAACTGGAGAGTCGCGTATAAATAAACGACAAGGCAGAAAATAGATTATTGCGGGGAAAACTTTGAAATCTTCCAATAACGTTGATGTTGTTTGGGTCTATACTCTTAACATTTGTGGATGGTTCTATGATCTCCGAAATCGTTATTGTTTCTTTTATGGTCTGGGGTTAACAAACTTCCAACTTATCTCCACTTCCTAACCATCTCCATGTTGACCTTGTTCACCATAGTCAATGGATATAGAATCCAGCGCAGTACGTAATCTGTTCAATGAAACAACGTTAAAGATTAACAGTCACGAGTCAGACACTCTACTGAATCTGACTATATCGCCAATACCACTAGCAGCAGCTGTTCCTTAATTCTTCAGTCTTCGATATCAAAGGCTGGCTGTGAATATTCCGGGAAAAACATGGCTTGGTCGATAATATCTCTTTTCGATTCATGATCGATCAAGGGTACTTCCTTGGAAGTGAATGTGACCAACCTGACTGGAATTCGTGTTGACCATTTTCACCATAGTTTATCAATATAGAATCCAATGCAGTACGTAATCTGTTCAATGAAACAACGTTAAAGTTTAACACTCACGAGTCAGACACTCTACTGAATCTGACTATATCGTCAATACCACGAGCAGCAGCAGCTGTTCCGTAATTTTACAGTCTTCGATATCAAAGGCTGGCAGTGAATATCCATGAAAAACTTGGCCGCCTTTTATACATATACAATATTTTGAGCCTTCTGATTTGTTAACTCTTCTATTGGCGAACTATAAAATGAGTCAGCTCATTTTGGCTGGCTCACTAGTACACCAGGGTACCCAAAAACTCCTACACTCCACTCCAACAATCAGAGAACAGCGCGTAATTGTTTGCATAGTATAAATTTCTAGTGCAGTCTTAGAATAGGATACCAGACTAAATTGTCTATACATAAAGAAATGTTCATTATATCTGAAATCCTTCGAAGGATCATCGTCGAATCGGATTTCGTTTAACGTTCGATCCATCTTCGAGAATATGAGGGATTCTCATTCTCCTGTCGTACAGCGATTGTTTAGATACCATCTGCTTATCAGATTGTTGCCATATGTGTGTATATTTAGTTTATGTCTGTTCACTTCCATGTTCATGTTAGTGTATCTGTCGACCTCTTGCCAGGCGCGATTCGGCTTGTGTTATTTTTAGGAAACTTTTTAGATTAAACCTCGAGCTCTCTCAGTTTTTCTGAAACTACCCCAAGTGCAAAAATACTTTTCCATATCTTACCGTGAGCCTTGTACATATTGTATAGGTTAGCAATCCAGGGGCAACCTCTATTTTAACAGAGACGAATCTAAATATTAATTAGGAGATGTGAACTTTTTAAGGATATATGCGAATGCAAAATCTACATGAAATTATTTAGGCACCACTTGGTCGCACAATGACAAAGATTAACACTATTTACATTATTCGGACTATTGTCCTCATCTTTGTTGCCATATTTATTACAACGTTTCGGCTTTTCAGTATCTGTCTATATTTCTGAGATGAGATATTATGTACATTATTTACATTATTAGGACTATTGTCCTCATCTTTGTTGCCATATTTATTACAAAGTTTCGGCCCTTCGGTATCTGTCTATATTTCTGAGATGAGGTATTATGTACACTATTTACATTATACGGACTATTGTCCTCATCTTTGTCGCCATATTTATTACAACGTTTCGGCTTTCAGTATCTGTCTATATTTCTGAGATGAGTTATTATCTTCACTATTTACATTATTCGGACTATTGTCCTCATCTTTGTCGCCATATGTATTACAACGTTTCGGCCCTTCGGCATCTGTCTATATTTCTGAGATGAGGTATTATGTACACTATTTACATTATTCGGACTATTGTCCTCATCTTTGTCGCCATATTTATAACACCGTTTTGGCCTTTCAGTATCTGTCTTTATTTCTGTACGCTACGGCCTTCTTCAGGTGGTTGGAATGACAAACTGAACTCATTATTTCGCTCACTGGGGTAGAATTTTCTAGTTCCATGTACCATGTTTAATGGATGCCATTTACCAGTTATCTCCTGTTAATTCCCTTCTCCAAGTTCTCCACTGCTTTAACCGGGTATTGAACTCACACTCTTTGGGTCCTGTCACTGTATCTAACGTTGTAATTAATATAGCGACAAAGATGAGGACATAAGTCCGAATAATCAAATAGTATACACAGTACCTCATCTCAGAAATATAGACAGATAGTGACGAACATTAACTTGTAAATAATTTGAAGCGTTCGCCTAATTCAAATTCCTAATGATAAAAGTCTGTCTCTTATTATGAAAACCTAATAATAAGGGTAGAAAATAAATCAAATTTATTAAAATGGAAACCAAACATAATTTCCATGTATACTGAACTAACATACATACAGGAGAAAAGTCGCAAAAGTATTGTGGATTATATTATTAGGACTGGAAATATCGCAACTTCATGGAAAACGCTAGGAGAAGGTTATTATAGAAAGTTTGCTACCAGCTATGGTCCGGTAACATCTATTATTATTTTCAGTTGGATATGACACCATCACCATTATAAATGGTTTACTTATTGACTATAGAGTAACAACTCACGTTGTTACTAACAAATCCAAATTTATTAGTTTTGACAATGATTTAATCGAGAAAACCTCTTTACAGAACTTCCAGATAGCAGGAATCCAAATAACATTGTCTTAAAAAAGGTACGCCTCAAGTTACTTTAGGAGACGGAAAAGAATGTATGCAAAATTATATTTTAATTGATACCCTTTATATTCCTACATTCAAACAGAATATTTTATCTTGTCTACACGGCCCGCTAATAATAAATTGTGTTAAAATAATAATATTTAATAATAATTGTGTAAAATTTGGTCGTAATTATTCTAAACTTGTCTACCCCAAATCCTCATACGCAAAGTGCGGACGGGATGGAGATGCATGCCTGTGCCCTGTCGTTTCGCATCGTCATCGACTGATCGCCAGCGATCGAAAAATAAAAGATGCTCGCTTGTACTCTCTAAATAATGTAGTATCCTCCAAATCTAGTAAGTATAGCTTAAAACAATAGCATGAGATTCTAGGAAAGTGTAATATAAGAGATTTTTTACAGTGATGAGACGTTGTAGAAGGTATGAGAATTTCAGAAAAAACGGATATAGTGAGTGAAATAAAGAGTTCAGTTCGACATTCCGCGTTACATGTTTAATGGATGTCAGTTATCTGTAATCTCCTGAGAAAAATGAGGACAATAGTCCGAATAATGTAAATAAAGTTCATAATACCTCATCTCAGAAATATAGACAGATACTGAAAGGCCGAAACGTTGTGATAAATATGGCGATAAAGATGAGGACAATAGTCCGAATAATGTAAAAAATGTACATAATACCTTATCTCTGAAATATAGACGGAGTCCCGTTTTATTTCGTTTATTTCTCTAGTTTACTGTTTATGATATGCTAGACTTTTTGCTCATTTAAATACAAAAGTAAACGAAAATTATTTCCAGCCCATCCGAAATCCTCTATTTATTATATTTCTTTAAATACCAAATTGTTCTGGAATAAAAAAAAAACATCTAACAATTTTCTATTGAATTTATTTGAAACATGAAACATAACGAAAAACGAATTTGGCGTTGCGCTTCACCGAGAGAATGTCACCGAATTTGTTCTTATTTTCTCTAATTGGAGTCAAATTACATTCTCTCATTTGCGTCACTGAGCAAAAGAAGAGGCAACGAAAGAAAAACATAGATAGTATGATGCCAGTTAATGTGGGGAAAAGTTCAAAATTATGTTTCCCGTATTTGCAGCCTGAAAAGATTTTATATATCTAGTTTAAAAGAACGAAATTTGATGAAATGTTTTCAAATCTAAATATTTCAACAATATATGACATTTGTTAATTTGAAACACATGTATACGTATTTTAAATTTTATTTTTTTGCCTTTTTCATTTTACGACAGACTGAATAATACAGCCATAACAACTTCATTTTTTCTTTTACAAGAACTTGATTGTTGGTTGGTTGGCTTCCAATTATCTTTAATCTTGTCTGTTTTTCTTTGATTTGCTTTCCGGCGAGCAATTGGTTACCACGTGATTAGCTTCAACTGACATTTCTTTTGGCATGAGACAATGGCGAGAAAATCGACCAAATGAAGCTGTCTAGAAAAATAATGAGTTAGACAACAGACTTAAAAGTGATCTCAAAAGAAATTGCTGAAGGCAGGAGAATCCTCTTTTATCTACTGTAGAATTATAAACGATGCTCTTATTATTGAAAAAAAATTCTTAAGTGCTTGAAAAAGTTTGTGTGAAATAGAAAGGATTCTCGATCGATTCTGTTTCCTTCAATTCGCTCTATTGCCCTTCCCCCCGCTATGGGTTAAACAATAGTGCAGATTTGTCTCTCTTATCTTTAGGCCGTCCTGGGTATGATGATAAACTACATCTGCGTCCTGGGTAAGACGATAAACTACGTCAAACAGCGATGCTTCTGATCAGGAGGATTTGAGGGTAGTGGAACCACCTCTTAATTGCTAGTGTCCCCAGGTCCACCCGGACCCGCAGTGGTAGCACTTGTTAAGGTCCCAGCTATGGGGGAATAGTTACCCCCCAAAAAAAGGTGTCAAAATACTATGTAAGTTTAAAAATAGGTTTTAATACTAGCAATAATTTTATGGAAAAATTATTAGCAACAGTAGTTTTTGTAAAAGAGAAATATTGCTAGCAATATATTTTTTGAAAAAAAAATATTACTAGCATAGATTTTTGTTGGAAAACAATATTAGAAACAATAAAGTTTTTGAAAACAATATTAACAGCAAATAAAATCTTGTCGGCATTAATAACCCATTGAGGTTGATATGTTGTAAAATAAAACAAACCAAAACTTATCTTGTGGTGGCTAATAGAAGGAAAACTCTAAATTCAAATACAACCAGATGGGTTCCTTCAAGATTTTGTGCCTTAGGCACACAACTGTTGCTATGGCTGCACTACGCGTGTGGTGCACTTTCAAGCCTAACGGATTACTACCCTTGAGACATGAGGATATAAACAATTTAAGCGACTGATAAATATTTTAATCCGATTATTAATCATATTCTACCTTATAATACTACTAATTAAAATACTTAAAGTATTGCGTGTTACTATTTTTACTTGTACTTTTTCAGTGAAATGTCCTTCAGCTAAATGTACGTTCGGCCAAATGTCCTTCAGCCAAATGTCCGTTCGGCCAAATGTCCTTCAGCCAAATGTACGTTCGGCCAAATGTCCTTCAACCAAATGTACGTTCGGCCAAATGTCCTTCAGCCAAATGTACGTTCGGCCAAATGTCCTTCAGCCAAATGTCCGTTCGGCCAAATGTTCTTCAGCCAAATGTACGTTCGGCCAAATGTCCTTGAGCCAAATGTCCGGCTACAGAATGATCAAACAAGGAAGGATCAAGTCGAATAGTCTGCGATTAGTCCCTGGCTCTAATAAGCATATGTAAATACTTTTCTTTCTCTCTCTCTCTCTATTAGTATATACCATCAGAACAGGATCTTTCAGCGTTTTCTTTATTTGGTACTTCCACATATTTTAATACCATGTTCCTTCAGGACGCAGACGATACTGATTCTACACGCAGAATTTTCTTCATTATCTGCCATGAAATACCTTGCAGTGATTACCTCTTGCCTTCTCTACGGTTTCTAATTCAGTTTACTGCTCCTCCAAGATAACTACCTAAGGCTATAGAGACTAGTCTCTAATGCCATTTAAACCAATATCTGGGCGAGAACTAGATTCGTACCTTTCTAAAAAGACATTTTCTTCAGTTAACACAACAGATGAAGGTATGTCTTCCTGGCATAGACGATAAACTACATCCGCCAGAAAGGCCTCTTATCGGGAAGTTTTAAGGAGCGTGAAACCATCTTTTAATTTTTGTTTTCCTCCTGACCCAGAGTGTAGCTGCTATGGGCAAAGAGTGCACACCCAAATGAGCTCAAAACACGAAAATATGAAATAAATTAGAAAAATACATTTTCATAGTAAAAATACCAGTATTACATTTTTGGAAAAAAAATGACCAAACCTCTCATAAAAAATCAAATTTCAGCCTTAAATGACCCCATAAGATGTTCAGTATGCCGTTAAACAAACAAAAACCAAGACTGGTTTTGAACTCGGCTCTCCGATTCCATTCTCCTCGCCGATAACTATTAGGCTATCAGCACTCTGAGGCCATTTGTTCTACTTTATGATTCCTCCTCACTTATATGACATTGTTAATCTATTCATCTACCGAAACTATTCGAGTATTCTCTTCGAAGTGTTCTTTTGTTTCCCTTACTTTTGATGGGTTCTATGAGTATTGAATTCTTCAGCTTATCTTTCCTCGGTGTGTGCTCTACTGATTGTCACCATTCTATTTCTTCTGAAATCTTCTTCATTTGTCGTATGCTCAGTCGATGTTACTTTCAGTTTAGTTTTGTAGAACCACATCTCGATAAGGTAACTTTTTGTGGACTGTTGGTCCTCTGTTACCTACAAGGGGAGCGACTATATTGAATCAATTACTACGTCTACTGCTGGTCCACTGTGTCCTGTCACACATTGTTCTCGTCGGAACACATCTTGCACATTCATAAATCTACCATTCGTCTGTGTGTTGACTATTGCTGCCAAATCTGGTCAGGTGCTAGTGTTGTGTATCTTGACAAAATCCAAAGAATTGTCTGCAACACACACGATCCCGATCTGATGTCTAGATTGCAGTCACTTTCTCACTGAGTTGACGTCTCTTTTTCCGTCTTTTCTAACAATATGTTAATATGCAACTGTTCTGGTGAGCTTTTTTTTCTTAAGTGCTGAAACTGCATGAATTTAAACATGATACTAGATTGGCAACTAGGTCTCACTTTTTTTAATTTTTAAACTCGCTCGATGCAACCGTCTGTTCTATCACAAACGTTTCATTGCTCGCACTGCTCGTCTGTAGAATTACATTTTAATTTCTTGCGTCCTTGCCACATACAATCTTCAAAAATATATCGCCATATCTATCTTTCTGAACGCTGTTCTTTTATTGTCCTTTCTACACACCTCCCTAATAAAGACTTCTCATTGTCTTTCAATACTTGTAACCCCGGCTGCGTCTTAGTGGCAGTATCGCCTTACTTGGAGTGAAATGATTAAAATATAGTATATATTAACTTTTTCTACAGATCTTCGGATTTCGGTGTCACATATACAGGGTGACCCCCCCCCCAAAGAAAACGGGAATTTTTGAAGTGCGTATTGCCAGACATGAGCAAGTGGCAACACTGCGAGACAGTGACCTTGAGCAAGTAAACATTTCGCCATTTTAGTAACGAGAACGAAATTCAGAGTATCCCAGCTGTGATGTTGCAGCAGTCAATGAGGAATCTCAACAGCAGGTTTCAAGAATGCATTCGTACAGGAGGGCGCCATCTACAGGACGTCATTTTTTTAAATGAAAATTCCATCATTGTTTCTTAAATGGCATGTTTTAGGGTTTCAATTACTATCAATTAAATATTTTTCTTCCATCACTCTTGGTTTTATTGGATTGTTAAAAAGTTCACTTCTTTGTAGATGGAGCCGAAGGTACGCTGGCAGTGCTACTGCGAGGGAGACGGCGAATAAAAGGGTGGGTCATATCTTTAGCATTATCCCAGAGTTCTTCACAATATCTTTTAGGGCAGCACTTTACAAGTTCTTTTCCTCATTTGCCACACCCAGAAATGTGGAGAAATGAAGAAGCCCGGTCAAGACACTATTCCCCCAAATAAAACTACTTTTTATCGTTGGGGGAGCGACTTACTTTAGATTTGAACAGTTCACTGCTCAAAGGTCTAGCTGAAAAAATTACTTTACATAAGAAGAACTCCAATTCTCTTTTGAATTTCGAATAAATGTTTCCGTTCTCGTTGTTACCAAACTCATCTTAACAACGCCTATCAAGCTCAGCCGAGTTAATAATTAAAATGGAAATGTTTCCCGTTTGTACGGCAGTTAAAATGGTAGACAAAAGTCCGGTTCGTAGAGTTGAGTTAAAGGAAAATAATTGCTACTGAGATATTCGGAAGAGGCATGACACATGGAACTAGATCAATCTACCCCATTTGATGAAATAAAGGGTTTGGTTCGAAATTCCAATCATCTGAAGAATGTTAGAGCGTACAACTGCCGAAACGTCGTGAATATGGCAACAAAGATGAGGTCAACAGTCCGAACAATGTAAATAGTTTAAATAATCAATATTGTCCGGAAAGAATGAAACCGGAAGTGTTTCATAAGTGATATGTACCTGCGAAAAAAACTGTTAGCACAGAACTTATGGTTACATGTTGTTAAGTTATTTTGAGTACATAGTATACTAGTGAGCAAACCAAATTGAGCTGATTCATTTTATAGTTTACCAAGAGAAGGTTAACCAAGACTTGAAATATTCGATCCGATGTGTATAACGGCGGCCATTTTGTTTTGTTTTTTTCTTGTCGGAATATCTACTGCTAACCTGTCATATGAAAGACTTGAAGAACTACGCTTTCCTACTCTCTGCGAATATCCACTGCCAATCTCTGATATCGAAGACCTTAAGAATTTCCTGAATAGTTGTTACTAGATATTGGTGCTGTTTCATTGAACAAATTACTTACTACGTCGGATTTCTACATTCAAACTACATTAAACATGTTTTGCACATGTAGCTATTTCTACATTCAAACTACATTAACATGTTTTACACATGTAGCAATTTCATCTGTAAAATGATGAGTCCTAGCTACCGATCTAGTACTGCGAGTGAATTCGTTAAGTCTAGGTACCAAAGAGGAAATCTCATTAGAACAATTACCTTGAATGTGTTTATAAAAATGACATAGATGAGATACGTTACTGCGATAAGAAATTGACTGAAACGGAGTTGCCAGGTCAAGAGCGATAACATTGCAGATTATTCTTTGGATTGGGTCAAATATCTGTAAATAGATAGTAGAATAATCAGGTGCGGCAGAAATATTCCATCCATTGACTACTAATAGCAATTTATTCAATATAATCATTGCCTTTCCTGTCAGTGGTAAACGTTTGTCAGTGAATGTGCAGTGAGTTACTCTCCTGGACGTCAGTGTCAACCATGTTGACAGAAAGCAAAACCTTCTTTCAGACGATGTAAGATAGCATTTTCGTTCTGGAGGCGTTAAAAGTAACACAGTTCATTTTCTTTTTAACAGTTAACTTATGGAAGAACAGTTTTGAGATCAGCTGCCAATTTGAACTTACGATTAAGACAGTAAGAAATTGTTGTGTCACCAGGATAGATAGCGAGTCGAGAATGGTTGACGTTCGTCCGGTCATCTTAGGAATGAAGTAAATCCAGATATAAAATCCGCAAAGTAGGTCCAGGAAGGGGGACACCTACATTGATTTTAAAAAAATCTGGAAGAATGTCGCTTTAAGAGATTGCATTTCGCAAAGAAGGGTTGCATGAAAGCAAAAAATTCGTCCAGAAATACAATAAGCTTTCAACTTGCAGAAGAAGGCCATTATGTCGGAAACACCTTTTCTTTTTTACTAACATAACTCCTTTTATTGCGCGATTATTTTAGAAATGACTTGTGTCTGAAGTTTATGTTTGTAAACACAAAGCGTTTTCATTATTTGAACCCAGTCCTGAAATAATGGAGTTTTATTTATATTGTTTTATATTTTTTACATTATATATACAGTCATCAAAATGACAACCCAATTATACATCATATGAGAAAGATAGCATTGACTGTAAATGTTTGATTACATCGATGTTATTGATATCAACATCTGCGCAGTAAACCGTTGAAAAAATAGTCTGTTTTATTTGAAGATACCCTGGAAAATTTGTCTTGTCAAATAGAATAAATCATTGAAATGGGATAAAGGTGACTTATTAATTTGAATTTATCCTATTGGTTTTACTTAATGCTATTCAAAATCAGGAGACTTTAGAGGTAGACAAAATACTAAAAGATATTTCAGTTCAACTCTTCAAAAAGCAGAAAGCACAAAAACTTAGCGCCCATTCAGCTAGAAGAGAAATAAGGATAGCAATTACCTTTCTCTATAAGCAATTACCTTTCTCTATTGCCCAAAGAAAATTTTATGGAAGAATTTATTTGAAATCAGAAATTTAATTTCCTGAAGAACTCTTTTAAGAAAGAAATCTTCTATTGACTCTAGATGTAAAGATATAGCATCTTTACATCTAGAGTCAATAAAAGATTATAGTGATTGGGAAAGCATCCTCTTGGTAATATATTCCATGAAGTGCCAAGGGATGAAACTGTCCCAAAGGAATTTTCTTCTTCCTAATGGAATACGAATGATATGTTGAGAATTTCTTTCAGTGTAAATGGTCTGGTAGATCTTAGATGTAAAGGTCACGGCTGGTGAAGCTAAGGAATGGTGCTGTTCAGAATATCTGTCATGGGAACAATGTTATAGCATCGAGAGAATTACGGCGTTCCATCTGTGCAGCAGGTGTTGTAGAATTGCAATATCTCACTCTAGTCGGTTCTTAAAGGAGAAAAAGCCTTGGTAATATCTGGTTGGGGAGGCCATCTTGGCGTGCGACAAGGTAAAGTTCCGGAAATGACATGGCCAAGCAATGACACATTCATTGTGAGATAAATCGAGTAGACGAGACAGTTCGACAAGCATCTGGAACAGTGTGATTCTCAAACTATCAGCATACCAGCAGTTTTCTTTGTCAGCAGGGAAGCGAAGTTCCCCAATTAAGTTACGGCTGAGGTTGGAGGGCGCTGCTCACTAAAAATGTTTTTTGAAATATGTGATATGGCAGAATCATTTTCAGATTATCTATACTAAACACGAGGACATGTTATCATTGAGGTAACAAGTCTTCCTAGCGTGCCAGGCACCCGTGCAACATTTGTGCCATATAACGGTCCGAGAAAATACTACTTGAACATTCGTTGTATTATTCATTTATACCAGAAATACACAACGCATATAATAAAAGTTGCATATTTTATTAATATTTTATATTGATATTGATGGGCATATTAATAGAATATTCATATTCCTAGGGGAGGTTCCCACACAGTCAATCGCCACATAATGATAATGGTGGTGTCATACGTATTTTACTTCACTGTTTTGCTGTTCATTATGTGGCATTCGTTAGTTGCATTACAATGACATTTAACATGAGAGAGTAACTGAAAAATATAACCATGATAATAGGAGTACGGTTTTGCAATGGATAGCAATTCGGATTAAGGAATCGGAGAGCCGAGTTCGAATTCCAGTCGAATCCATTACATTCACTTACGTGCTAATACCCTTGGGAAAAGTATGAATCCTCTTCTTCTCCTCCCAGCTATGGGCGAATAGGAGAACAGACCGGATGCAACTGGTCTACCTCAGAAAGAAATGGAAACCTACTGCGAGAAAAAAAAATCTTCCTCGTCAGTCATGTATCGAAAGATACATGATCGCCTAAGCGTCTACCATGAATGAACCATAATAAATATGAAAGTAAAGTGGAAATATTAAAATAATATCGATTCAGATATCTCGACAGTCTTCCGTGGAATGTGACTACTGTTTTTTTTTTATTATTTTGCTGCGCGTACCGGCGCGTAGCATACTTTTAGTTGCACTGATTTAGAGTCTATAACATAGTTTCAAGGCTTATGTGAACATTGATCGAAAATAATTGTTCGAAAACAACTATGCGAAAAACATTTATTCGAACAGTAAATTGTTTGAATGAATATTCATCGAAAGAACAATTATACAAAATTATAATTATTCAAAATACCAAATTCTTTATTGCAATAAAAATGTGGAAATGAAAAGAGGAATTACAGAAATGGTATTTATTCCAAATACAAATGCCGTTAATAAAGCAATTTAGTAAGAAAAACATCTTTATAAACTTAAGTTATATAATAATGCACGCAGATACTCAACTACTGTAGAGAACTTGTTAAAGGATTCCACTAATTTTTAAAGTTTTCTATTTACGTCGAGGTATTTCCTGCCGCTCTTGTTATGTTGACAACCAGCTTTTACTGTTGAAATATTAATAAAACATAATATTTTTAAGAGTTCATTTTTAAATTCTATATAATGTTCGAGGGGAATCAAGAAAGTTTGTAGTTTAAAAACAATAAAATCGACCTTGCTAACCAGACGCTCCTTTCTAGCTAAATAGGTAAAGCACGTCAGGCTATATGACTGTTCCGTGTAGGATACAGTTTTGGCTGGTCGGATGACACATATTTTCTATGAAAATTTCTCGGGCGTTCAGGCCTGATAATACTGTTTATTATAAACAGAGCATTTACTTTATTTATATATGAACAAATTTATGGTAGTCAAAGAGCAAGAATAAATTTGAGTTCCAAATGATTTTTTTAAAGATTCTTAAATCTCAAAGTGTTTCATGAAATTATTGCGTGCAGATAAAATTCACGTTTCCTCAGATATTTCTAAATAAGTTTAAAAAACGTTTATAAAATATATATTTACAAGTTCCGAAACTTTGTAAATCAGTTCGCTTCCACACATCAACTTTATATATCATTATTTATATGGGTTTATATGCTAAAATGTATTATTTATATGGGTTTTCTATGCTAAAATACATAAAATAAAATGTTTTAATAAAATCCTTCACGACATTGCAAGACATTTTCACCTTTCTAATAATGCATATAGAAAACATTTATATTTTTTCCTTAACCCTGATTTGCTAAATGATGTAAAAATTCCCGGATGATCATATGGTTATTAGGAGCGGTGTTTCTGTGTTCAAATTCCAACCGAGTCCATTACGTTTCGCAAAAATATATTTATTAATAGCAGGACAGACTAGACCCCATTGTTTTTTTTTTTGGCAACCAGTCTCGGAGAAGGAAAACTGAATTCAAAGCCTGTTTCGGTTAAAGATATCATATGTACTCCATTAAATCTACTTCCTTCGGCCCACACAATTTCTGATCGTTTATTTACTAGTTTGTTTGGTCTGAAAAGGTAAGGACAGCTATATTTTCCTCGAAAAAAAAAAAAAATCAATAAATAAAGTAAATAAACAAAATTAACAAACCACTCCCACCAATAATAACGATCAGAATAGACTACAACAATCAATCAAAAAACTGCAAACTCCATTTGGAGGAAAAAAAACTATAATTACCTTGCCAAACCAAAACAAACTACTATATATACGATCAGAATTCATCTCAAAATGTAGACATGAAAACACATTTTTACTACGTAACTTAAAATAGAAAACTCAAAAGAATAAAATAAAAAAATTAAGAAAAAACAAGTAAAATAAATTAATCCAACTAAATAATAATCAAATTAACAAACCACTCTTGCCAAAATAACCGTCAGAATAAACTATAACAATCAATCCAAAAACTGCAAACTCTGCTTGGAATTACTTAAAAATCGAAAACTGAAAAGAATAAATAAAAATAAATGACAGAAAATAAAAACAAGTAAAATAAATTAATCCAAATAAATAAATAAACAAATTAATAAACCACCCCCGCCAAAATAACCGTTAGAATAGACTATCCACAATGCACAACTGACTCGTATATATAAATACCTTACATTGCAATCTGTAGTCTATACGCTTAACATGCATACCTGCTGGTCCCGGAACTTTCTTAGAGTTTTCTCATGCACCTTGTGTAGGAAATATTATTTTAAAGTTCTTATGATTTAATGAAACATCGATTTTGTTCGAACGACATTGTTTGAGTTTTAATCAATAAGTGTTTCCGTTGTCAAAGTTCACGGTAGGCTATAACAGAACGGAAGATGGTATGACAAGATATCAGTTCCTTGTCTAGATTATAAAATATTTTAAAATTCCCCCGTGGTAGACGTGTACATAAGTTTTTTTTTTTACCAAAACTGTCTTTTCCAGACATGAACGAATAAACACGTCCAGAACTTAACGTTCAAAAGCCGGATACATACGTCGGTCTTGATTCTTTTTATCCAATTATGCGCTCCAATTGCCAACTTATACGTTTCATATCGGTGTTAGTCACCGCTCGGCTTCTTCATAATGCATGAGTTTCTCAGGTACTATATTTTGTTATCCTGTGGAGTAATGGATAGTAGCTTGGATTGAGGAATCGGAGAACTGAGTTCGAATTCCAGTCGAATCCATTGCATTCATTTACATGCTAATACCCTTGGGAAAGGTATGATATTTTCTCCGTCCATCTATGGGTAAATATAAGGATAGACCGGGTTCTATAGCCTTGAATGACAACTGGTCTACCGCAGAAAGAAATGGCAGCCTACTGCTGGAAAAAAAAATCTGCCTCGTCAGTCATGTATCGAAAGATACATGATCGACTAAGCGTCTATCACACATGGTACATAATTGACAGCGTTAAAAATCTGCCTCATCAGTCATGTATCAAAAGATACATGATCGCCTTAACATGTATGCCGCATGGCACATAATTGACTGAATCTCCAGGGGTTCAGAAACAAGATTGATGCTATCTTTTTTATGCTTTTCAGCTATTCTTTCAATTAAAGAAAATATTTTAAAAATCAATCATTGATTCGTCTTTACTTTCTCTTTTAAATGCAATATCAAACAATGTTTGTTTCTCAACAATTCCTTCCATTAAACAGAAAATAGTTTAGAAGCTGAAACTTAAAAAAGACAAATTTTCATTACTTTAACATTTAGAAAAAAATAACAGTAATACGAGTGGTGGAGTAATGGGTAGTGGCTTGGATTGAGAAATCGGAGAGCTGGGTTCAAATTCCAGTCGGATCCATTACATTCACTTACGTGCTAATACTCTTGGGAAAGGTATGAATACTCTTCTTCTCCCCCCAGCTATGGATAAATAGCAGGACAGATCAGGTTCTATAGCCTTGGATGGGAACTGGTCTACCGCAGAAAGAAATGGCAACCTACTGCGGGAAAAACATCTGCCACGTCAGTCATCTATCGAAAGATACATGATCGCCTAATCGTGTATCACGCATGGCACATAACGGACTGACTGTGGCAGCAGTAGAAGTGGTGTATCTTGGGCAAAATAGCCTGACAGAGTCCAACCGTCTCCAGGACGGTTTTGAATTCAGAGTTTTTCCTTCTCCTCGACCGGTTGCCACTCAAGTCTGTCCTGCTGTTTACCCATAGCTGGGGAGAGAAGAAAAAGATTCATACCTTTCCCAAGGGTATTAGTACGTAGGTGAATGTAATGGATTCGACTGGGATTTGAACTTAGCTCTCCGATTCCGTAATCCCAGCCGTTATTTATTATTCCGCCCACATTTCTATCACAAAAGCTCGTAAATAAATCGTCTGAAAATAAAACATTTTTCCCAAAACTGGCGGGAAAAGGGATAAATAAACATTTTATTTTTTTTCCATTATTCAAATTATTATTGCTGTTTCATTCTTAAACTATTCAAACCCATCCTCAACTGTAAATCGTTTGCAAAATGGAAGTTACTCCATCTTTGGTTTCTTATTAGCAATACATATCTAATATATGATTTATGAGTTAAGCAATGTCGAACCTAGATGGGAGACTGCTTGGGAATACCAGGTGCTTTAAGCTTGGATGTGCGGGTGGAGTAATATATATGACTCAGTGTTGTAGAGTTACTATACACAGTGGAAACTGTATTTGGACTAAATTCGGTCCTAAATAGGTTCAACGTACAAAAACGTTAGGAACTTGTTATAATAAGTATTACGCAGAGTAATCTAGTTGTGGTAGCTGACTACTTTCGTATTTGACCCCCAGTCGACTCTCACTGACTCCTACTTATATTAGGTGGGAGAGTCTATTATCTATAGACTAGGTGTGTTTCACCATAACACTCAGAATGGTTAATCGGAGAATCGATTCCAAATCCAGTTGGGTTCGTTGTATTCCTTGACAAAGATATGAATTCACCTCGTGTCACTGCCAACTATAGGTTAATTAAAAAGAAACATTATTATCTCAAAAAGTTTCTGACAATGTATTAATATTTTCTGGTTTTAAATAAGCTGCAAATGTTGGCAATCGCTGTCTTTCATATCATATCCCAAAAAATCACTTCCAACCTTCTACCATGAGTGGCTCTTAAGGACTTCAAGTCTAGGATTAACCGTTATCTCTCTTACAGATGCACATAAACTGCACTTCCTATCTCCTTCCCTTATACTCACAACAACCTCATTTAGTAAACATCTATTTGAGTGGCTCTTAAGCTTGGAGAAACATGGCGTCAGCGTTATATATCCTACATATCCTCATAAACTACATTCCTTACTTCCTCCAATTACGTTTATACAACAACCTCAGTCAGTAACTATCTACATTGAGTGGCTCTTAAACGATTCAAGTCTAGGGTCGCCCGCTATTTTTTCCTAAATATCCCCATAAACTGCACATCTTCCATACTCCTGTTACGCTCATAAAACGACCTCATTCAGTATTCCTCCAACTTCAGTGGACCTGACGCTCTTTAAGTCATGGATTCTATCCTACATATAGAAGTCAAGGTTCCTATCTTGCATATCCTCATAAACTGCCCTGCTTACTTCCACCTTTTACACTCATGCGACAACCTCATGCAGTATCCTTCTATCTTGAGTGGCTCTTAAACTCTTCAATAATACGGTCGACCGTTATCTTTCCTATATATCTTGCTAAACTGCACTTCTTACCCCCTCCTAATACGTTCATACAACAACCTAATTCAGTATCCCTCTACCTTGAGTGGCTCTTATCATTTTCATGTCATGCGTTAATCATTATCTTTCCTAAATATACACACAAACTGCTCTTCTTATCTCCTCCTCTTACGCTCATACAACAGCCTCATTCAGTATCACTCTAACTTGAGAGGCTCTTAACCTCTTCAATTATAGGGTCGAATGTTGTCTTCCCTATATATCTTCCTAAACTGCAATTCTTAACTTCTTCTCATACAGCAACCTCATTCAATAACCCTCTACCCTGAGTGGCTCTTATCCTTTTCATGACATGCGTTAATCATTATCTTTCCTAAATATACACACAAACTGCTCTTCTTACCCCCTCCTCTTACGCTCATACAACAGCCTCATTCAGTATCACTCTAACTTGAGAGGCTCTTAACCTCTTCAATTATAGGGTCGAATGTTGTCTTCCCTATATATCTTCCTAAACTGCAATTCTTAACTTCTTCTCATACAGCAACCTCATTCAATAACCCTCTACCCTGAGTGGCTCTTATCCTTTTCATGGCATGCGTTAATCATTATCTTTCCTAAATATACACACAAACTGCTCTTCTTACCTCCTCCTCTTACGCTCATACAACAGCTTCATTCAGTATCCCTCTACCTTGAGTGGCTCTTAAGCTTTTCAAGTTTTGGCTTAAGCGTTATCTTTCCTAAATATCCTCTTAAACCGCATTTCTTACCTCGTAGAATTACATGCAAAAGCCACAATCATTAACCCTCTGTTATATTTAATTTTGCGCAATTATATTTGAAAAATGTAACAATCCATCTATTATCTCACTCAACAGACGGAGAATCAGAGCCTGGGTCCTAACAATGCCACGTCGAAATAGGATGGCATCGTGTATCATGTATTTTCCTTTTTATTACTAATGCATGCCGTTTAAGATATAGGATTACTGTGTAGTGTTGTATGAGCGTAAGAAAGCTCAGGGTGAAATTCTTGGCTCTATGCAGGGAAGATAACGGCTCACCCTAGACTTGAAAATGTTCAGATTTATTTAGTGAATAATGTTTGAGAGTTCATTCGGAGACGTTTGAAATAATTGTATGAAATTAGACTTTAGATGGAACCGGAAACCCAGGAAACTAAGGATAAACCTCTAGTGTGAAGTAGACTATAGGAGAGCCAATCTACTCTTATATTTGAACCGAATTAAGGAAATGATAAGGATACCATCTACCGCGAGCATCTTCAGTTGTGCTCGCCACTGTGATGCCCGCTTGATGGCCCAAGCGTGCACTACGGATGGCAACTAATGAAAAACTATTTCACATTGTCTGGACTTGTGTTATGAGTGATATTTTGCTAATATTTCTGTTTTCTCTCTGCAACTATGACCATCTTCTTTCGCTTGGATGTTCTTGATTGACTTTATTGCATTCCTTTTTTTATTCTTCTTGATATAAATCTGATTTTCATTCTCTTATTCTGGCCTTAAAATTCTTTTGCTTTGATAGTTTCCTCAGACATTCTGCTGTGTTATAAGCTGATTACTATCAATAGATTCCAAACGACACATCGAGTCAAATTCAAATGGACACCGCGGGTACTTCCGTTTCCTCTGTAATACCCAAAATAAACGATATTATTTGAATAGCTCTGGGCTGACAACCAATCACATCACAACTGTTACTGATCGCTCCCTTTTTTCCTATTGATAATCGGGTAATCAACATCTCCTCCCAAGTATAGAGATTTATACATTGTCATTAATTTCTAACACGTTGAACGATTGCTGCTATTATTATTATTATTATTATTATTATTATTATTATTATTATTATTATTATTATTTTCTTTGATATCTGGCGTTTACACATTTCTTTCCGGGTCACGCCCAGGGACCTAAGGTTAGAAATGGCAGCATGACACTTTCCACTGAAAAAAAAAATTATTACATAGATAAAGCCCTTCGTAAAGTGTGGGACTGTACTTGTCAGAACAATTTTTGTATCTCTTTGAGGCATGGACTTCCAGGGATCCCTTCAATTAGTCTACTGGAATCCTTTCCAACCAATCCAAGGGCTCCAACTACAACAGGGATTGTTGATGTTCCCATGTGCCATAATTTTGAGATTTCTATTTCAAGGTCCTTGTATTTTGACAGCTTTTCGAATATCTTCAAAGATACATTGCAGTCTGTAGGCACTGCTATATCAATAAGGAGGCATTATTTTAGTTTGTGGTCTTTAATAACAGTGTCTGGTCGGTTGGCATTGATTGTTCTGTCAGTGTGTATTGTGTAGTCCCATAGAATTGTAACAGGTCCTCCCTCCGTAACCGGGTCTGGGTGGTGTTCGTCCCAGTTTCTTTCAGTTTCCTTCCCGTAGAAGTTGCAAATTTTCCAGTGAAGATATTGGCCCACTTTGTCATGCCAAGTTTTATATTCAGTGGGTGCCAATATCGTGCAACCTGATACAAGATGATCAATGGTTTCTGGAAATTTATCACAAAATCTGCATTTTGGGCTAACAATGTATTTTAGTATATGTGCTTGATAATTCCTAGTTAACAAGCAAGGATAAAACCTTCAGTTTCAGCTTTCAACCCTGCACTACGTAGCCACTGATGGGTGCGGTTTTTGTCTACGTCAACTTAATTAAATATTATTATTATTATTATTATTATTATTATTATTATTATTATTATTATTATTATTATTATTAACTCAAAATGGCCGACAAAAGCAAGTCGGTTTTGATCGATACAAAAGCTATTTTATCCTCACATCCTAAATTTACTCGCTGAAAATAAATGTGGAGGTGAATGTATTTGAGATGGTGGCATAAAATTAATCATCTTGATAAAACTGTTTTTATCATTCAGGAATAGAATCTGCCTGTATCCGTGTTTGTTCAACATCGCAAGCGAAGAGAAAATGCGACTGAGTGGGGAAAAAAGCTCCGGGTTCGCAGAAATATTACGAAGTAATGAGCTTGTTGCATGATTTATAAAGTAGCTGCTTATTCGACAAACTTTTCGGTCGTTGTTTTTTGTTTTGTTATTTTGTTTTTTTCTCTGCTGGTATTTCGGGTCACCGGGACAGGAAAAAATTCAGCACGTAAAAACGAACGATTTAGAATGTGAGTGCTGCTTTTATACGGTTCAGTTTTAAGGTGGAAAAAATTGCTTCCTTTTCACACCGGTTTGAGTGCTTACATTGCAGGAGAAATATCTGGACAAACAATAGTTCTAGCCGACAGTGTGCAGGTAAGATTAATGGGGTTCATATCAGCCAAGGATGTGAGTAGTTGCTGTTTACGTCACATTGGCAGTTAATGCAGATGAAAACGCACAGGGCGAGACAATTCCGACCGGGTCTCTGAAAGAAATGTTGCGTCAAGTTACTCTGTGGAAGAAGAACATAAAACTAAACCGTTTTGTATGCTCGGGAGGAATAGGACATTCAGCTGGGGTGTGGAGATGGATTTGTCTCCAATTATTTCTAGGCTGTCAAGACGAGTTACTGGTTGCAAAGTCATGTTTTACTTACCATATTTTACCGAAAACACAATGAAAACAAAGTATCCAATTTCTTACATTCCCGTTTCCACGGACAGCATTTATATTCCAAAATGTTTATTTATTTTTTATTTTTTATTTTTAGAGGCATGGAATCAGTGCGCAACAAGTTTGTGTATCCATTTAAGGGAAACACATTTACATCTTTATTAAGGTGCAATTTCCCGATTCAGCTGAACGAGATTATAAGCTTCCAGTTTTTGTCCTCTTATTGTCAGATGAGTGAAATTCTAGCTTTCTTGAAACCCACGCGTTTCGTAGAACGTGAGTGCTAAAATTCTTTATCGATATCATTGAAGTATAATTCACTTGAACTCTTAGCACGGTTTTAAAGAGAACCTAGAACCCCAAATGAAAAGGTCTCCAAGAACAAACCGCGACAAAAAGCATAAAGGCTCGTCAATCACTGGCATAAAAGAGTCGAATATAATGGTCGAAAATAAAAGAGTCGAATATAATGGTCGAATATAACGGTCAGGCTAGACGTGGCCGACTGTTATATTCGACGAGCAAATGCATTTTTCGCTTTACATAACAAAATGGTGGACAGACAGAAGAGAGAGAGTACAATCTTGTAAACTTGTGAAGGTGTCAGTACTTGGAAGCATTTTTAATAATGCTTCTTATCGATCGGACACCCCCCAAAAAATTGAAGTAGTCGATACATCCAAACTAAAAGCAACCGTGACAATAATCAGCAAGAGAAGTGAGCGTTTTTTTTTTAATTCACTCCAAGTAAGGCAATAACGTCCCTAAGACACAAGGAATTACTGAGTATGAGAGAATACAAGAAAACGAAAACCTTATTAAAGAGAGAGAACAATAAAAGGAAAAGTATTAACGATCGACACTGGATTTAAATTTGCGAAGATCAATTTTGACAGGAAAGAAAAAAACAAAAAAAAACGGAATAGAATTCAACAAATGAGAAGTGCGAGAAATATGTCCCAGCGTATTATGTTTCTGATATTTTTCTCTAGTGTATGGCAAATGCGTACTTCATTTGCGCATATTGTGCAAATTAATTGAAACAACCGCTTTAGTTTCTTTTCATTCACCATACGGTCAAATTTAGACCCAGGGTCTAATCGATTTCTATTTTTTCATCAGATTATGTCACATGAGGTGGTGTGTAGTAATATGAATCTACTTTCAGGGTGTAAGATATAAATTGTTTGGCCTTGAAAAATATTGCGTCATCCGTGACTGCGTCAGATTTTTATCCTGCCTAGACACTATTGTCTCGACTGTCGATTAGTTGTCCTACGGCCATTGTCTGCGATGGACGTTATTTCAAGCTAGCCTACGAAAATTGTAACGCTGCAATAACACAATGGCAAGCCTTACCAGTGAGCAAATGAAAGTACTATAGACTGACCCGGAAATTCCCCTGATTTAAATGCAATCGAGAATCTGTGGCCAATCTGGAAGGATCGACTTCGTGGAATGGACATACAAAGTACAATGGGTCATGTTTCATTGGGAACAATTGAAAAAAAAGGAATAATAACGGAATTGTTCGTTTTGTTTCAATTAATTTGCACAAGGGTGTAGTTTTATGTCATTTTACATTGTTATTATTTATCAGGTTAATTTGTTTATGTATTATATGTTTAGTGGAATTATTAACAATGATTCTTGTATATTCTTGAGTTCAGTATAGGAACATTTTTAAGGTTCAGCAGAGAAAATTAAAGAGGATACCTTTTATGGTCATTTTCTATATATATATATATATATATATATATATATATATATATATATATATATATATATATATATATATATAAACGATATTTTCCGTTTTATTTGTGTAGTCACGTGTAGTAGGGTTTTTGTTCGATTCTTAATTATTCAAGTTAATATTTGAATCTATTAACGTGACAAAAACAATTCTAACTTTTGTTATACACTCATATATAAATTTAAGAAGTAGAATAATTTGAAAGAATTTTCTCAGATTTTAAACTCCGCCTGTATTTTTTTAGTTATTATAAATACATCGTCAACCTTACAAACCCACAAAAATTCCATGATAACGACTTTTTTAAAGCCGAAAGCATTTAACAGACAATCAACAAGTTTTGTCCAAATTTACCAGAGAAGCCAGACAAATTCTCAGAAACGAAAAAAAACAATTAACTAAAACAAAGAACTACCTGTGGTTTTCAATAAAACATACTTAGCTGCATATATATATATATATATATATATATATATATATATATATATATATATATATATATATATATATATATATATATAAAGAGAAAGAAAGAGAGAGAGAGAGAGAGAGAGCTACACTGGTGCATGCTTGGTTAGCAGAGCTATACAAATGTCCGAGGAAAGGCGCCATATTTGAATTTAAAAAATACTGTAATGTTATTTTTATATATGTGGGTGGGATTCAGTGCGCAAATCAAGACCTTTACTAAAAATAAAAGCATTTGAAAAAAAAACGAAACAAAAATGTATTTATGCTAATTGAACTGTTTTTATAATTAAATGATTTTCTATGACAACGTCGCTAATTTAAAGCCTTCTAAAGTTTTATCATGAATTTCCTTGGAAAATCTGAAAGACGTACTTCAGTCATATTTAATGGTTAGTTGACAGAAATCTGTTCAGTTGCTGAGTCAGCTTTTAAATATTTTCTTTGAATGGAAAAATAAAAGTATCGTTTTAGCGCAGACTGAAATCTTTCGCATTTTAAATTCAGAAATACTTTTGTAGTACACCCAGTGCATAGAATAACTTGTAAATGCTGGTTGTGTTGAAAAGATCGATGTGGCTGCGTGTTGAATAGCATTTAACAATTATACATTTTTGAATTAAGAAAAAACAATGGAAAAACGATTTTTGTTTCAACGATAAAATATATATTAAAATCAACAAATACAAAACATTTTTTGTAATGTGTGAAACAATAAGAAAGAAAAAGGAGTTTCCCTTTATCTGTTAGCTGAAAGATTAAATGTAATAAAACAAGTTTTCTGAATAAGAATGTTCAAAGTTCTGTATTAGATAGAATGATGTTTTCAGAAGAACATGTAGTAATTCAGTTGTAGATTATGTATAACTAACATAGCTGTTGCAACTTGGCTTGTTACATAGAACTGATGGTGAATGATATTTAAGTTCTGTGTGTGTGTGTGTGGACAGTGAGTAGAGTGAATAGTCTGTGTAAACGCGTGTGAGTTGCTGAGTTCTACTGAGTTCTGCTTCTACTGTCTATTTTTGGAACGAATCCTGGTTTATATTACTATCGGTAGGCTCCCAGGACAACGGCGTGAGAAATTTCGAAAGAACACAAAAAATATCTGATTGGATGAAAAATTACCCAATCGGTGATTTTATAACAAAAGTATGTTTGTGAATTAACAGTAGGAAAAATTCAGTGTGGTGCATGCGATCAGTAAATTATAATTAGTATTTATTATTTGACCAATCAGAGTGGAGAAAAATGTAGGCGTGGCAAACATATTACTAATCACTGCAAAGTAATCCCGATTGATGGGTTTATGATAAAGTAACTAATTTATCGCATTTGCTTATAAAAGAATAAGTGATAAATTATAAATTACTATGAAAGTAAAACTAAGACTATTTTTAAATAAACAATACTAATCCTTGTCATCATTTTACGTTGCACAATATATATTTTAGTAATCAACTTTTTCGAACAAGACATGGAGTACCGACCAGGATCTCCTCCCAGCTCAATAGAGAAAAAAAAAGCTTCCTATCATTGAAGGTTTCCTCAAGGGCTACACGCTACCGCAATATAATAAAATATATTTATTTCTTATATCTGGTCATATATTTCTCTGGAATTCCAGGGCGAATCTAAGCATACTCCAGGGCGCACCAGAGCGTCCAGGCGCATCATTTGAGAACCACTGCTCTGCACTTTCCTCATAATGATACACAAACACTGAAATATTCGTATTGAAGTTTTCGGCACGCGAGTCTGTCTGTGTGTCTGTGTGTGGAGAAATGAAAGTTCTGTACAAGTTTCGCTATATAGAGAAAATAATAAAGTTTGAATATTCATGTGATGTTTCATATGAAAAAAATATATTATAATTGATTTGATTTTACATGTTTCGCAGTGTAGCTTTTGGCAAAACGTATTCCTAAAATAGAGTTTATTACTATTAATGAAAGAGAAGAATTTTACTAGAATCTAAAGTGTATAAGTACGTTTGTTCAGCATTAATCTTGCCAGAAAAGGGGAAATATTAAAGAAGTCGATCTAGTATTCACCGTGCGCGAGATAGATATTATGACTGCATAAGATTTTTTTAACAATCGCCCACGTGACGCCGACGTGATCGCATTTCAAAACGTAACGCTGATCTTAAAATTCAGTCATTTTGTTTTGATTATTCTTACGTCTATCGTCTTTTCATGTTGACTTGAATATCATCTAATTTAATTATGTTTCAATACCTATGTCCTGAAGAAGGTCTACTAGACCGAAACTTCTGACGTCGACATTGAAACAACATTAAAAACACTAAACTTGCATATTCGGATTTTTTGTTTTTCCATATTTTTCCTCATATATATATATATATATATATATATATATATGTATATCTCATCCGAAGAGCTATAATATATATATATATATATATATATATATATATATATATATATCGACCACCTAAATCGCCATGCTCATGGACATGGTGCTGTCATCGAAGCCGAGGTTCTTTTGATAGGGACACTAGAACGAGGATCCTGATCTCCCTTTCATACGCTTCCGCGTGGCACTTATCTATAGTACCAAATTCGTCTTTGCTCTCTATTCTCCTCAGGATAAAGGATCGGTAATCTTCGATCGAATAACAGAGAGGTTTAACAATACCCTCACCGAATTTCACTCGTCCAGCTGTCACCTCGGGTGGCAGTGTACAGGGTGAACCCTACTGTAACATATATATTATAAGAAATATAGTTTTAAGGTGTGCTATATTTAGATATAAATATGAAAGTGAACATTGGAGTTAACACTCAGAAGCGACAGGATGTTTCATGTTAGACGCAATCGTCAGGCCTAACGATTGCGTCTAGCATGAAACAGTTTGTCGCCTCTGAGTTTTAACTTCAATGTTCACTTATATATATATATATATATATATATATATATATATATATATATATATATATAGTCAAACCTAATGAGCCACACAAACCTACCAAGGTTTTCACTTAGGCAGATCGTCAGAGCCAGCCGACCCTGACGATCTGCCTAAGTGAAACCTTGGTAGGTTTGTCTGGCTCATTAGGTTTGACTAGGTTTGCTCTACGTTTGTATTGAGCTCTTTAGTTAGTTGTTTACTCGTATCGGGGTTTTTTCTTTGGGCCTTGAACCTGTATCTGTGCGATTACTTTCGACAGACTTTCATGTTCCTGTCTCTTTCTTTTTTAAAACCTTTTTTTCCCTTCGTGATTGATTTGGCTATTGTTGAATCAAGAATTCGAAGGTTTTTCGACACGAGTATAGTTACCTATATATATATATATATATATATATATATATATATATATATATTAAGCCCGTGGATAATTAATCTAAATAGATACTATTAGTATAAAATATTAAAATTGATCCACAAAAGAGAGCTCAATATAATTTATTTATTATAGACCATATAAGTGAATTACAATTAATGAGATCCAAACAATTTACCTCATACAGATGACCATTTCGCCCATGGAAAACATAATTTGCCCTGGAATCTAAATGGATTAAGTAAAATGAATGAATTCCCACGTTTCTTCACAGGACATTTGAAAGTAAAGGAAGGAAAGAAGGAAAAAAAGGAAAAGGGAAGTATAAAAGGGGAGGGAGTAAGAATTATCCTAGAATAGAGGAGGGAGTTATATAGATGTGGAGGGGTGAGGAACTTATTGTGGTATTGGTGCAATTAGTACAGATAAATGCGACGTTTGAAAATGGACACTGAACTAAATGTAACCTATCAACACCTTTTCAAAAGAGAAGAATGATTGAAATTCATAGGAGAATGTCAACTGTGTATGGTGCCACATGTTTCAGCCAAACAAATGTCTACAAGTGGGCTAAATTGTTTAAAGAAGGACGGAGCAGTGTTGAGGATAAAGACAGGCCTGGGAGGCCTACAGAAGTGTAATCTCCTGAGGTGATCGAATCAGTCAATGACCTCATTCAGTCTGACAGAAGGGTGACAGTGGATGACATTGCAAGGACTTTGATCTTATCTGTTGGGACAAACGCAGGAGTCATCAGTCAGAATGAGTCATCTTGCATCATGACAACGCAAGGCCTCACACAGCAGCCCAAACGGTGCAGACCATCAACGAGCTGGGCTGGGAACTGCTCCCTCATCCCCCTTACAGCGCAGACCTTGCCCCTTCAGACTTTCACCTGTTTGGTCCCTTGAAAGCGTTCACGATAGGTACGAAGTTTAAAAGTGACGATGAAGTCAAAAGTGTTGGGAGCGACTGGCTGAGACATCAGTCCAAAGACTTTTACGCTGACGGAATACGGAAGCTTGTGCACAGATGGGAAATGTGTGTGACAGTGCTGGGGGACTACGTTGAAAACAAAAGTAAGCTTCTATCTGTATTAGAAGTCCTTATACCGAAAAATTCACCTTATTTATTGAATGACCACGTATATATATATATATATAAACAAGTAAACAAACACTAAAAAGGACTGTTTAAAAACGTGTGTAAGAAAAACAAGTGCTCGATTAGAAGGTAGAAGCACTAAACTGTAGAGGTATTGCTAAATATATAGGTAATAAAATCTTTAGGCTGTGGATGGAGTTTCAACCGCCAAGGTCTCTTCAGGTAGTTAATAGAATTAATTAAATTACCTTCCACACACCAAAACTAAAATAACATAATCATACAGATATATATATATATATATATATATATATACACACATACATAAATATATGTATATATATTATAATAAATAATATATATATCTATATATTATATAATAAATATTTTAAATCAGTTAATTTATAATATATATATATATATATATATATATATATATATATATATATATATAATGATGAGACCTAGCTGCCAATTTAGTATCATAGAGGAAATGACATCAGAACAATTAGGAAAATATTTATAGAAAAGTCACATGTAAGCTATGTTACGATGGTGGGATGACTGGAGGGGATATACCATTTTAAGACGAAATAACAATACTGATTCGTCTTTTTTTTATCAAGAATCTCTAAATATATTGCAGGAGAAACAAAGCAGAAGTGGCAGCAATATCAAAAGGAAGGACGAATGATAGACTCATAAAAATGTTAGATAGATTGTGGCGAAAAAAAATGTCCAGCTCGACACAATGTACCAACGTTCCTAGCAGCAGATCTAGCAATTGATTCAATATAATCTTTCCACTTCATGTCTGAGGTACGTGTTAGCCAGAGTAAGCGAAATGAATCAGTCTCCTGGAGCCTATCAATGTTTTTCTTAGAAAAGTAACAGCTAGTAGCTTCGTTTTAAAATTAACAATCCTTCTCTTGACACAAGAAACAACTGATTGTTATTAATCATTTTTAAGATAAGCTGAAGTTGTCTGTTTCGTATTTACATTTAGATATCCCTTCTGATCGTCTAACACTTTATAGTCGAATTTGTTTAGGTTTATTTTTTTATTGGCACTGGATAGTATAATATATCTTGGTATAAATTTAAAAGATTTTAGCGATCTTTTCGTTTCGTTTTATTTCTTCGTTTTTATATTTCGAATCATAAAATAATGGCCGTTCATATATTCTTTTTCAGTCAAAATGTTTTTTAATATTTTGTTATATTTTTCGATTTCGTTTTTTAAATGTTTTATATCATTTTTCACTACTTCCATTTGTATCAAATCTTTTTTTTTCTCAACATTGCGTTGTCGGTTTCCTTGTTAGCTGGCGGGTCATGTCGAAATATATTTTTTATTGAATGTATTTATTTTCATTTATATTATAGTATCTCGTTTATTACCCAGTCCACCAGATCTATAGACTTTTTATAGCAACTGTCGACATCAGAGTCATCGAGTCGTTTGGTTCTTGACAAAAGTATCTATCTATCTATCTATCTATCTATCTATCTATCTATCTATCTATATATATATATATATATATATATATATATATATATATACATATATATAGATAGATAGATAGATAGATAGATATATCTGCCAGCCTACTCATTAATATCTATATATCTATCACATTCTGTTCACTATGAGATAGATAGTAGATAGTATGCATGTATAACAATCTCTTCATATCTATCTATCTATCTATTTTATCTATCTATCTATCTCAATTAATATCTCTCTATCTCACTTTATTAATATCTATCTATCTCAATTAATATCTCTGCATCTGACTTTGATAATATCTATCTATATATCTCACTTAATTCATATATCTCTCTATCTCACTTTATTAATATCTATCTATCTATCTATCTATCTATCTATCTCAGTTTGAATTCCGATCGAATCCATTAAATTCACTTACGTGCTAATATACTTGGGAAAGGCATGAAACCACCTCTCCCCCCTATCGTATGGGTAAATAGCAGGGCAAACCGGGATTTTAGCCTTGGATGGCAACTGTTCTTCTGCCGCATGGGATGGAAACCTACTACGGAAAAAATCTGCCTCGTCAGTCATGTATCAAAAGATACACGATCGCCTAAGCGTGTATCAAGCATGGCGCATAATTGACGGATGTTAAATAACAATTATTAGTATAACAAGCAAACTTTATTTAATTCCAGTCGAATCCTTTGCATTCACGTACGTGCTAATACCCCCGGGAAAGGTACGAATCCTTTTCTTCTCTCCCCCCAGCTATGGGTAAATAGTAGGACAGACCGGGTTCTATAGTCTTGGATAACAACTGATCTACCCCAGAAAGAAAAGACAACCTACTGCGCGGGAAAAAAATCTGCCTGGAAAGATGCATTCTCGCCTAAGCGTGTATCACGCATGGCACATAACTGACTGATGGTAAATGACAAGTTTTAGCATGAGAATCAAACTTTATTTTTTAATTACATATATTGGGCTATTTTTGCGGTGTTAAGCTACAAAACATATAAGACGCCATAAAATCTTTATTTCTTATGACAATAAAAAAACATGTCACCCATATATTTAATGAACGCTGTACAAAATGACTATCATCATCATAATCTAATTCAAAGAGCTCATCATAAACATCATCGTTTACAGTTTCGTTATATGACTCCTAAGCAGACATTAGAGAAAATCAAGAGAATTTACCTTGATTTTGGGTCTCGGCTTAGCTATAGGTCGCTTTATAGGTAGAAACAATATCACTGTCACCGAGCATCAGAATTTGCTTCTTAGTTATTCAGGTTCCTCTCTCTCTCTCTCTCTCTCTCTCTCTCTATATATATATATATATATATATATATAGATATATTTATTTATTAAGACATTTTTTATGTTTATACGTTCTTTTTATAGATACAAATATTTAAGTAAATGCTCTGTTTATAATAAACAGTATTAACAAGATTTACCGGCATGAATATCCGAGAAACTTTCATAGAAAATATGCGTCCTCCGAGAGGGATCGAACCTGTATCCTATACTGAACCGTCATATAGCAGACGTGCCAGAACCGATTAGGCCACAGACGAGCGTTCGTTTAGCAGGATCGATTTTACTGTTTTTAAACACAACTTTCTCTCATTCATTCATATCTGCTCAATGCGTATCCAAATGTAAACAAATGACGCCATACATTATGAAATGGACAAAGTCTGACAATTATTTAAGACACACATATATATATATATGTATATATATATATGTGTGTGTGTGTGTGTGTGTGTGTGTGTGTGTGTGTGTGTGCGTGCGTGCGTGTTTTGAACAATAAAAATTATTAAAAAGTTAAAATTTTCAGACACACTGGGTTGTATATTAATATTTTTTGTTTTATTATTTCAATTAGGTTCATGGCCATCATCAGGAGAAAAAAAAACATGCTTGTTAGTAGCAACAAACTACGTGAGTGAATATCT
Organism: Acanthosepion esculentum; assembly: GCA_964036315.1. Lineage (NCBI taxonomy): Eukaryota > Metazoa > Mollusca > Cephalopoda > Sepiida > Sepiidae > Acanthosepion > Acanthosepion esculentum. The sequence continues at coordinate 7,402,286 of OZ038485.1, read as the reverse complement.
GTTTCCGAAGAAAGTGAACTTTATCTGTAGTTTTCATTATTTTTTTATCGTTAATTTTGTTCAGTCCTTGTGTTGATGAAACGACCTTTTTCAAGATGTTTTTAAGATAGAGGCTGGAAGATTCTAGAATTTTAAAAATATCTCCATGCTCCTTTTGACAGTTTTATTGGATGCTGTGAATGGCATCTGTGTGGTAAGTTTATGTTATCTTTTAGTTCTTTAAGAGTCTTTCTCTTGTGCGTGTGTGTATATATTGGTGTGAGTGGGTGTATAAGTGTGATACCTCAACACCTCTGCAAGCATGTCTGTCTTGTGTGTGTGTGTGTGTGTGTGTGTGTGTGTGTGTGTGTGTGTGTGTGTGTGTGTGTGTGTGTTCGTGAGAAAAGTGGGTAGGGCTTGATTTATGTGGTTATATATTAATTCTATCTATGTTATTAAATTTGTGGTTAAGCCCGTCTGGACGAAGTGTTTTGAGGCGCAAAATTCATTTTTCTTCATGTTTCGCTAGTATATACATACATACATACATACATACATATATTTACACACACATACACACACACACACACACACACACATACATATATATATATATATATATATATATATATATATATATATATATATATATATATGAAATATTCAGCGTAATCCGACCGAAAGTTGGATAAAAAAACAAATGGGAAAAGTTTATAAATCTAGCATATTTCGACTTTTATAAATGGATTAAATCCGACAATTATTTAATATATTGAATAATATTAAACATTTTCAATAACTGTCGGACTTAATCCACTTCATAATATGTTGTCAATGTCTACGTTAAGTTACGTTTCGTGGGCAGACATGATCTTTCGGGAAAATCGTCGAAGATTGTTGTTTATAAATAGTTATTCGGACGCTTCTTTGTGGCCGAATGGTGATTAGCACATCAGACCAAATGATGGTCCCCATTAGAATTAGAGAATCGATTCCTGCCGGTGAAGCACATATTTTCTACGAAATTCCACATCGCTAAATTTAATTAATACTATTTAAATAAAAACGGAGCATTTACTTAAACAAATTGTATCTATTAATAATAACGTACAAACAGAAAATATATTAAATAATTGTCAGAGTTTATCCATTTCATAATATATTAGTAAAAAACGCACACTCTTCAATTTTCAAAAAATTCAACATTATCCGTTAACAATAACACATTTCTAAAAAAAGATATTTCGATTCGCATTTAATCTTTCGTGTCCCGCTACTACCTGGATTTACTAAAAAAACAAATTAATTTCCATGCCTGAAGATGGCTGTATGTACAGCTGAAAGTACTAGAAGATTAAAAAAAGACCTTATACTACTTGAAGTTATTAAAAACAAGGATCATAACATATAACATTCATCAAGAGGTTCGTGTGTTAATGTAATTTTAATAAATTTGTTTGCGAAGATGTTTTTCGCGATTCATATCATTAATTTTACTAATCTACTTTGTGTATGAATTATTCATGTAATATATATATATATATATATATATATATATATATATATATATATATATATATATATATATGTATGTATGTGTCCTAAAAATTCCAACTTTCTCCTTCAGTTTCAACTGTCTCTTTTTTTCTTTTTGTTTGGATTTCCTTTAAACGTGGCAACATCAAAAAGACCCAAATTTAAAACCCAAGCTATGCACGTATTTCATTTATTCATTTGAATTCTGCAGCGTAGTGTTTGACAGATTCATTCCATCCAATGAAACATTTTGATTGGATGTTGCCACTGCATTGCGTCATCGTACGCGCTAACAGAATAATTACTATGCAAATGTCTACTGGTGTGGATGGTATGATATCAAATCTCGCCACAACACTGATCTCGTTTCTAAATAAAGGAAGGGAAGAAACCGAAGTTAATAGAAAGAATGCAAATAGGAACAGGCGACTTGCCTCTGTAACCACGATCCTTTGAGAAGAAAATTCTGCTTCATTTGTTGCTGTTTGAAGTGGCTTAACAAATCGAACGTGGTTACTTCACATTTCAGTCGTGATTGATAATCTATTTATTGATCGTGTTTCGTTCTTATATGCTGAAAAGATAACGACAACTAAATCTCGTATTACTAATATAGTGAATTTGATCCTCACAGAGTATTTCTCTTCTATCAATATATATACATATAAAAGAACAAGATTAGTAAAAAAAAAACAGTGGTGGTGTTAACTCTTAGACGATAACAAATTTCTTGATTTACGGAACCAACTACTAATTCATGGATGTGGTTTTTCAATGGGCACAAAATTATTATGGAGGTGTGTCTGCATTAAACATGGGTTAGAAATAATTAAGCATTTACTGCCATGGGTTTGGGAAAATGTTTCTTCAGTAGCATAAGACATTTATAACAAGGGCGCTTAATGAGGGCAGAGGGTTGGTATTGTATCCTTAAAGTAGGTTACAAACAGTGAAAGGTCGTACCCCAGTGAAAGGAACATCAATAAGGGCGTAGATGAAAGAAAGAGACGTTTATTGTAAATGAGAATACACCACTGAAAGACAGGGACACGGGTAGCACGCTAATAATTACCAAAGCAAGGATATCTACCAACCGCACCACGCGGTCATATGTGGCACAAGGCCGAATTTAATGTGGGGTATCTGAGCCAGCAATCTCGGCAAAAAGTTCTCCGTAAAAAACGGGGTCGGGTAGCTGTTACCCCAGGCGAAACTCTGCCCTTCGACATAGCCTCGTCTGGGAATCCTCTCTGCCGGGGGAGAGAGATTTTGACCACCGCAGCTGGAGTCGTATCTCCAACTAATTCCCGAAGCAAGGTTATTTAATTTAATTGCACGATGCGGGGCATAACCGTACCTGTAGGCTCGGGCAAAATGTAGAGAGTTCGACCAGCACAGCTGGAGACGAATCTCCAACTAATTGCCGAAGCAAGTCTCCAGGTATATCCTGTGCTCACTATATATATCTACTCATACAGTCAGTCCGCATAGGCGATACGGAGTGTGGGACATTACAACAGTTTGGATAATTTGGTATTCCCAGGACAGAGGTTGAAACGAAAAATGAAAAGAAATTTACACATTTTTGATGGGCAGTACTAAGCATATATAAATTAACGAAGTGAGGAAGTGAGGGGGAGAGAGACATGATTGAGTTAGATGTAAAATTTCTCTTCTCTCAAATTTAAATTGTTTGAGGAAATCCAGACATTGACACATTAAATCGGTTAACTTAACGGAAGCTATATATTGATATGGAAGGGGGAGAGGAGAAAAAAGACATAAAGCGAAAAAGAGAGAAAGAAGTAATGAGAGAAAGTGTCATTAACTTTCTTTGGAATGAAAGGCCGAAATAGACGCTGTTGCTTTGTTTTACTTTGAGAGTCGATAATTATTATAATGTTTGATATAAATTTGAATGTTTAAACAGTCTATAAGGAATTTAATTATATGTTTGTTAGCCGCGGTCCTCTAAAAGGGATGTGGTGAAATAAATTATTACATGGAACCTTAAAGTGGTCTGTTTTTATCTTTATATAATATATATATATATATATATATATATATATATATATATATATATATATATATATATATATATATACATATATATATATATATATATATATATATATATATATATATATATGGAAGTTTAAGGACGAAGAGAGACAAACCTTTCATCAACGGAATAATATGCGGAAGGTGTGGTCCGTTAAAGCCGATTGTCCGAGATGGGAAAGGATTAATTTTAGTTATAAACCACTATAGTAACTACCAGTAATTATGGTCATTAATGTAAATATTATAACCATGTATATATGGCATAAATAGATATATACTTAATATAGATATATTAATCAAAATAACAAAAATAATAGATTTCTCACAGCTACTTTCTCACACACGCGTTTATGTATCGTACTTTATATACTGTACACCCGTCTTTGTTTACAATTGAAATGTGGTCATTTCAGAGGAAATACGACTCGTTTCACTAAGCCCGCAAATTTTAAAATACATCGCTCACGATTTAGGAGATTTTTCTGTTTCTTTCTGCAGATTTTTTTAAATTTTGTTATTTTGCCTGCAGATTTTGTCCGTTGCATCCCAAGTTCGTTTATGGGGGGTGCCATAGATGCGAGGTTGGTCCCCTATATATATATATATATATATATATATATATATATATATATATATATATATATATATCATTATGCAGACAAATGTGCCTCCTTAATACATTTTTCTTTGAACAAAACTGACAATGCACTTTTGTTTAGTCTTTTATTATCTATTTTCTCCTTAGGCACAAGTGTCTTATTTTCTAGACTTAATTATTATTTTAATATTACTCAAGAACAAGAGTGGTGAACCCTAGCCATATTTGGATAATAAGAATATATCTAATTTAAGCAATCTTTCATAGCATCTAAAACTGCAATTGCACCACATTCACTAAGATAATATAACACAAAGTAAAATCTGTAAATGCCTAACAATTTAGCTGAAAGCATCGGCAGCTGAAAAACGTTGGTCAATTTTTACGCTCATAAAGTCTTGAAGACACTTGTAGGCTTACACGAAATATGATAAAAAAATAAACGAACTTACCTTGTCATTCTTTTTCAATGAAACACTCACACACAAGCAGACACGCACAGACACACACACACACACACACACACACACACATATATATATATATATATATATAAACATGATATGTGTGTGTATTGATGTAATAGGAAAGAGCATTTAGATTAATGATCCAATGTTTTTTTGTATTTATGTTTTTAGTTTTATAAAATAGCACTTGATACAGAAGAAGTGCTTAAATTAAAACGGTTTTTGCAGACACCATCAAATATACACCTTAAAAAATTATCCATTTATAAATTAAATCCTAAATTATATATATGTAAATGAAATTCCACAATACCATATATAAATAATTACACAGTCCTATATAAAATCTATTAGCAAATTAAATGAATTTCAGACACGTATAAAACTATAGGATTACAAATACAACTCAATAATAGCAAACCCCCCTTTAAGAAACCATGAATGAAAAACAAATAAAAACCAAAAAACACTGTAACAAAACATCAATCAGTCAGTTTTAACAAATAGTCATAAAACCCCAGAGCCAGGGGGAAAAGTCCATTCTGGCCAGAAAAACCCAACCATACACGACTCCAAGAATTTGACATATAACAAACATTCATACATTCATCACAGTAATGACCCATTGATAACGAAAGAAAAGATTCAGCTTACACCTCCATTTCCAACCTGTAAAAGAGTAAAACATTTCTTCATTTAGTTATTCTAAACATCACTTAAGAATGAAATTGTACTCTAGGACTGTTGTCAAGTTTCCAAACATAGTAATTTCTGTGTCGCGATTGAATCATATCTTATATATATATACATATATATATATATATATATATATATATATATATATATATATATATATATATATATATATGTAATATATATATATATATATATATATATATATTAAATAAATTGTCGGACTCTGTCCAATTCAAAAATATATATATATATGTTAAGACATTTTTATGTTTATACATTCTTTATATATATATATATATATATGTGTGTGTGTATGTGTGTGTGTGTGTATGTGTGTGTGTGCGTGTGTGTGTGCGTGTGTGTGTTTGTGTGTGTGTGTGTGTGTGTGTGTAGGAGGCAGCGTGTCTCGGATTGAAAGCCCAGTTTGAATTCCATTCGGATCCATTACATTCACCTACATGCTTATACCCTTTGGAAAGATATGAATCCTTCTCTTCTCTCCCCAGCTACGGGAAAATAACAAGACAAAAACAAAAAACGATGGGAGAGTCCAGTGTGTGTGTGTGTGTGTGTGTGTGTGCGCGCGCGCCTGCCTGTGTTTTTGTCTGTGCCTGTGTGTGATTAATTGAGCATTAGTGGATACCAATATCTGGGTAGACATTCATCCCGTTTATACATTAATCTCCGTTTGACGCCCGAATATTCGAGAAATCTTATTAAAGAGAAATGTGGGCTTTCACTCAGAATTCCAAAGTGCGGCCCACTTGGCACTGATAGCGTCGTTAGATGTTGCCTATGAATTGTGTCGACGATCAAACAAAGTCGAATACTGTCTTATAAAAGTAAATCTTCATCTGCTTCTTGAAATCCTCTCGGGGAGAGCATATTATTTCGTTAATAACAAGTCTAGAATATTCAGGCCCGTAGAAGAACATAAATAAGTACACTGTTTAATAAGTAAACGGAACATCTACTAAAGTATGTGTATCGACTAAAAATAACGTTTAAGTAAGAAAATATGTCGGATTAATAAAGGATGTTCCATCACTTCATTCGAAATATATATGTATGTATATATGAATTATTTTAAGCTTGCTATATTTATAGGGAAGCATGTCCAATATCGGAGTGCTGGACGCAAGAATGAACACTACATGGTGACTAACAGCTTCAATGTAATCTTCAGACTCATCAATACTGTTTCTCTCTAAATGTATATTAGATTTAAACGAAATTATAGCCATTTTGAACCAAATATGTGTAACCCGGCTGTTTCGATCTCGGACCTGTATTAGTGAAAGTAAGTATCAGTATAATGGACGCATTGTTGCCAATGATAGGCCAGAGGATTGAGACAATGCGTCGACAAACTATGAGAAATCATCCTCAATCTGTTCAACGTCAGTGTACAGATTTAGGTGCATTGAAGACTTGCGAAATAGTAATCATTAGTTCAGAGATCCAGTGAAAATGTGGGAGAAGCACGTCGATGCCTAAGAGCAGCAATTATTACAAAATTGTCTGTGAAGCAAAATGTCTTGAGTTAACTTACAACAGGAAAGACCTGTTTCTGTTCGCAAACAGTCAAAATAATGCTGACTTTAGAAAAGAAGACTCTGTAATGATTATCAGAGCTTACGGACATTTCACGTTGAAACACCGATTGTCTTCCGATTACAGCAGTTACAATTTTGAGCCTCATTGGGTGACCATTTGGGAATAAAGGGTCCTGTAAACTTGGATGCGTGTGTGATGTGATGTGATGGGTAATGGCTTCGAATTAGAAATCAAAGAACTGAGTTCGAATTCTAATGAAGCCATATATTCTCTTCCAGCATATTCATCATCTCTCAGTTGCGCCTCAGTCTTCAAGCAGACTGCGTTCAAGGCCAACTCCGTCAAAGGACAGAGTAGCAACTGAGGAAAATTATACCGAGAGTTGCGCAGCCCTGGGGAACAGCTGGCCGAGGCCGTACGAGGTAGAGGGATCGCTGCTCGCACCGAGGACAGCGCGGCGGCTCGGGCAATTTTTGTTCCTAGACCGGGTGTACATGCTCGGGATCTCCGCATTAAACGGAACTTGTATCACAACCTGACCTCGTGGTGGTGGGGTGGTGTAAATACAAATATTCTCCTCAAGTTGGGGTAAATAGCTACCAGTCTACACCAGAAAATAACGACAGCTAACTGTACGAATACTTCTGCCAAGTCAATTATGAAAGAAACAGGATCGCCCAAGCGTGTATCACATATGGTACTTAAGGAAGGAAGTGATGCTCAGACCAGACTGAACGCTTCTGTAAAACACTAATTCATTGTATTATTATTTATTGGACAGATCATCTGGTAGGGTTAATGCCATGGTACATGGACATTGAGAGTGAGGTAATTTATTTGATATAAAGAAATACTTTTCGAATTATCATACAGCTAACAGAAATTCAAATCTATTGTAACCTAGAAAGAGATACTGAAAGACGAATAACCAAAACGGAAGTTGGAAATGAAATAGTAATCTCTGTAAACAAAAAAAATACTCGCCAGCGGCGGGAAATACGTAAACCACTGCTAGTGGTGGATTACTTAGACAGCATATTACCCCTAGTTACAGTAGTGCTCAGCGTATTTATGAGGTTTGCGACATACACATTAGTGATCATAGGTACAGTATAGAACAAAATGATAGGGTTTTTTAATAAGACAAAAAAGAACATTACAGAAATCATGGGAATGCACTTCTGCATTTTTATCACAAGAAAGGCGATAATGCCACTAAGACGCAAGGGGTAAGGGTTAGGTTTAGGTTTTTTTGCGAGTGTTATGCCATTTCAAATACTGGACTGAAAAACTTTAGAACACTCTTATTAATCTAAGAAACAAGACTATATTTTTTAATCATTTCACCCCAAGCAAGGTAATAATACCACTAAGACACAAAGGATTACTGAGCGTGAAAGAGATTGAGAACGCTTTATTGAGGAGAAAGGACAATAAAAGAACTGATTTCAGGAAGACAAAAGATTGCGAGTGACGTTTTATTTAAATCTTTGAAGAATGCAGGTGGAAGGGAGGCAGAAATTGGAAGAGATTTCCACAGAGAGAAGTGCGAGAAAAGAAGCTATTAGAATGAGACATACATATAAATGTAGATAATTTAACAGTAAAACCAAGATCTAGTTGCCAATCTAGAAGTACGCTTAAATTCAAGCAGTCGAGATATTGAGGAAGAACGTCCATTAGGACATCTGTCATGAAAATACTTATAGAAAAAGGCAGACGGAAGAGACATCTGGAAGGTGGGAAAGTGACTGAGGTAGAAATACAAGGCCTGAATCAATATCCTTACAGACACTTTGTTATTTTTTAGAGAATCTCTTGATAAATAACAGAAGCACCAAAGCATATATGGAAGCAAACGTCTATGCGGAGACGAATAATAAAGTTATAAATATATAAAATGGTTTCTCTTGAAAATAATTGTCTGCCACTAAACATGAATCAAATTTCCTAAATACAGAACTAACAATTGATTGACTCCACTTCATATCAAGAAAACAAGGGCGCCATGAGTTAAACTCCAGATGGTTAAGATCGGCCATATGATTGGAATGCCGGAAAATCATACGCTATGTTGAACAAAGATATATGCCTTCCGACAGTTATATAGATTATGCTAATTTTTCTTCTAGAACTCGAATATATGATTCTGGTTACGGCTCCACGGCTGTTGTCATTTATTCATTATCGAGGGAAAACCTGCCACCATCTTAGATCCTAAGAAATTCGAAACCGGATTTGTATAATTACAAACGCAGGAAAACTCTGGTGTTTCATCTACCGATATTGTTTCGAAGCAGAATATCTGTGTTTGAATACATGGAGTAGAAAGAAATTAAAATTTCGGTTAAGCGTATTTGGTATATGGAAAATAAGAATAAGAATAATTTAAAAAATTATCAAAGAGGTCTCTAAAGAGAAAATGTAAAATTTAAATTAACTATATATATATATATATATATATATATATATATATATATATATATATATATATATATATATATATTGTGTATATTTAGGCAGCAATTTCTATTGATGCATGTTTCATTAAATAATATAGACAAATTTTGTCTATTTATTTTAAGTAAGTTCCTTTCATATTGTGTGATAAGCTTAATAAAATTATCATTGAACAAAATAAACTATGAAATCTTCAAGAATATTCTTAAATGCCTATAATTGATAACAGAAGCCATTGATTTATACCAACGGCTTCCCATGCTTAATTTTTCTTTTCCCTCTCGCGTATTCTTGTGTGACATCACTAGCTGCGATGCGATTTTCGCTTCCACGTCTCGTATACACGAGTTTGTCGTTGCTTTGTAATTTTTCATGCAACAAAAACAGACTATCATTATTATTTGGTCTGTGTATTGTTTAATATATTGAAATGTAATTGCCATCTTTGATAATGGCTTATGTTAGCTGAAAGCTTAGATAGAATTAAAACATCTATCAATATGGTGATTTCCTTTTGTCTTTCAATGACAATGTTATTAAACTTATCAGACAATATGAAAAGAAGTTACTTAAAATAAATAGACAAAACTTGTCTATACAATTTAATGAAACATGCATCAATATATATATATATATATATATATATGTGTGTGTGTGTGTGTGTGTGTGTGTGTGTGTGTGTGTGCTATAATTAATTTTTGAAATGCTCTATCACGACAGAGGAATTACTATGTTTCAAAACAAAAAGTAAAATTTTAAATTAGACTAAGAATGGAACTGAACCTCAATTTTTTAGTGAAATTTAAAATTTTAACTTTTGGTTTTGAATCATAGTAATTTCTGTGTGGCGATGGAAACATATATTTAAAAAAAATGAATTATAATATGCTCTACTGCGTATCGAGGACTGCTTTTTTAAAAAAAATAAATGCTAAAGAATTCTGGATTATAAATCTAACTCTTCATTCTTTTTATTTCTAATATATATATATATATATATATATATATATATATATATATATATATATATACATATATATATATATATATATATATATATATATATATATATATATATAAGAAAGAAAAGGGAGTTTTACAAAAAATCATATATATATATACGAAGTTAGGTTCCTACTTTTTAAAAAATAATAATAAATTATACTTAAGAATAATATATATTACAAAGATTAAAAATAAGTCATATTTAGATAATTTATATAAAATTTAAGTAGAATATATTTAAAAAATATATTAAAGAATAAATATACATATATAAAAAATATAAGATAAAACAAATTATACATTTTTAACTTTAAAGATTAGTTACAATAAAAAAACGTAAATGTTATATTTAAAATACCTATATATATATATATATATATTTATATATATATATATATATTATGAAATGGACAAAGTCCGACAATTATTTTAAGACATTTTTATTTTTATACATTCTTTTTATAGATACAAATATTTAAGTAAATGCCATGTTTATAATAAAGAGTATTAAACAACATTTACTCGCCTGAATGTCCGAGAAATTTTCATAGAAAATGTTCGGCCCTCGACCGGAATCGAACCTGTATCCTATACGGAACCGTCATATAGCCTGACGTGCCTTAACCGTTTCGGCCACAGAGGAGCGTTCGGTTATCTATGTCGATTTTACTGTCTTTAAACATTAATCTTCCATGATTCTCTCACGTACATTCATATCTGCTCATGGCGTATCAAATGTAAACAAATGACGTCACACATGAAATTTTCGTCCTCCGACAGAAATCGAACTTGTATCCTATACGGAACCGTCATATAGCCTAACGTGCTTTAACCGATTCGATTTGCATTTGGATACGCCATGAGCAGATATGAATGTACTTGAGAGATTCATGGAAGATTGAAGTTTAAAGGCAACAAAATCGACCTTGCTAACCGAACGCTCCCCTGTGGCCGAATCGGTTAAAGGACACGTCAGGCTATATGACGGGTCTGTATAGGATGCAGATTTGGAAGACGAATATTTGTCTATGAAGATTTCTCGGACATTCAGGCCGGTAAATATTGTTATTATAAAACAGAGCAATTAATTAAATATTTGTATGTATAAAAAGAATGTATAAACATAAAAATGTCTTAAAATATATATATATCCGTTTTATTTTATTTACTTTTATTGATAGAAGTTTTATTTTAAACGGGTCAAATTAAAAAATAGACATTTTATTTATATTAAAATTATTGATCATTCTCTTCCAATATATGAATAAGATCTTGCAAACGTGACTAATATAGATGTTTAAAAAATCGCATAATTTTGTATAATCGGTACAAACTTCTGATTTACAGAAGTCATTGTCATGTATTTTAAGCAGCGCATTTTCCAGCAATTTATTCTGTTGCACTTTGACCTGTCATTCAAATAAAAAATAACGACACTTTCAAAACATTATAAAAGCAAACACACGCACACACACAGAGCAAAACATACATACATACGTATATATATATATATATATATATATATATATATATATATTTGTGTATTTAGGCAGCAATCCTTCTTTCATGCACATTTCATTAAAAACAACAAGGTGCTTTTATTTAGTTTTTTATATAATTTCTCGTACGATCTAATAATGTTTTCTTTTCAGATGATAAATTATATAAAAACTGTTCGAATGTCCTTTTTATCCGAGCGCTTTCGGCTATACATTTAGCCATTTTCAAGGATTATATTTCAACTGTTAGAATTAGAAATAGTTTGTTATATGTATGTTTTTTAATTTTTTCACGGTCAAGATATTATGTCCATGTTCAAAACATGGACATAATATCTTGACCGTGTTTTGAAACAAAAAAATGAAACATTTTATAAAACATGTCAGTCGTTTTTAATGAAATGTGCATATATATATATATATATATATATATATATATATATATATATATATATATATATATATATAGATATATCTGTGTGTGTGTGTGTGTGTGTGTGTGTGTGTGTGTGTGTGTGTGTGTGTGTGTGTGTTTCATTAAAGACGATAGACAAGGCGCTGCGGTTAACATTTTTATTTAATTTTACTTGTATTCGGACAAGTGTTTTTTTTTCTTGGACACAAAGCATGTAGAAACTGTCCAAATGTTGTGTAATTCCGAGCGCTTTCGGCTATACTTTTAGCCATTATCAAGGATCATTTTATTCTTACTTTTTAATTGGGCGTGCAAATTGGTCGTATTTTTCTAGACTCCGAAATCCATCCGAAACATACTACTACGAAATACAAACAGAACAAGACCCTTAAAACTTCCTAAAATTGTTGGTGAATATAGACCTGGTTACGTATACGGCACTATAAAAACACATAAACCTAACTATCCTTTCCGTCCTATCATATTGCAAATTCCAACTCCTGTACCTCAGCTAACAAAATACATTAACCAACTCATTACTCCCTACCTTCATATATATATATATATATATATATATATATATATATATATATAATAGTGTTCTGAAAGACATGAGAGACATATGGATATTAAAATGTGTTAATTAAAAAAAACTGCGAGATCTTATCTGATTTTTTCTTGTCGTACTCTTCGGAAACAGCATCAATCTTCGATTATAAAAGGACACAAGTCTGAAGCAGATGTGATTTTTCCTTAGAGATTACATCTCCAAGGAAGCAGCACCGCACTAAAGGGGAAAGTAATTAGTCCCCATGGCATCCTCGCAGCTTAAGCTGTGAAAACTGGACAATATTTGCCTGTGCACATAAAATCACCGTGATAAATTGCATACTTAACCCGGAGATTGTGTGATATTTTCTGGCGTGAAGTAGCAAATAAATTCAAGCATCGCTTCTCCCACAAACTCTTTGGAGCTGGGATCGGCATTGTCCTTGTCGTTTGATAAGACAGGGAAGAAAACTTGAAGTAGACATCTTTCTCACTGGAGAGTCGAAGTGACCGGTCTTTAAGTGCCGGCTATTATTTAGTTATTTAAAAGTAAATGTGATCTTTCCCATAAGTCCATTCTCAATAGCGATCAGTTTTACACAATGAACTTTGCAAGAGATATCATCAAGGGTTTTGATCTCAAGTAAAACGACAAAAATGCATTATATTCAAATATAAAAGCTAATGTCAGTTAAACTGAAAATGAAAGAATACCTCTTCCACATTTACTCGACAATCGAGCACAACGTTGAGCCATTTACAAAAAATACCTTCGAGAAATGTCTTTTTAGTTTTAATTCTTACAGGAGAGAAGAGATAGATACTGTGTGCCAACCACAAATGGCATCTTTCGAACAAATCTTAATACATAAAGTAGAATTTCTAACACAAAAGATTTTGATCAGCATCTTACGGAATCTCAGAAGTATCAATCACTGTTACAAGTTTCTGGAGAGACATTCATTGTCATCTTCTCAATCAACTCCTTCCTTCCCTCTTCTTAGAAACTCGCTGCTTTTCGATACAGTAATTTGCCATTTTCGAAAATGCCAATAGTATCTTTCCTATATGCAAACTCACCAATAAATTCCCCATTTAAGAAGAAAATTGTTTTCAAATATATTTATTTTTAAATAATCGTCTTTTTGTCATTTCTTATAACATATTCTCCAATAATAATGTCGAAAAAAACATTATATATATGAGATTAAAAATATATATTAATATATTATACTAGCCATTATCGATGCTTTTATGGTTCAAGGGGAGTAACTATTATTTTCCTTTTGTATCCAAAATTTCAGTGGACGTTTTATTATAAACTAGCTTAAAAGCCGCCGTATCGGGCCGCATTTAGGCTGGCTCCTGTAGGGGACTCTTGGTTTGGCCATCAGCACAATAGCTACGGAGGAGTAGATGCGATAGGCATCCATAAACTTGCATTCAAGTAGTGAATTAATGTTTAAGCTTAGCTTTTAAACGTTCAAAGATAATTCTTCTGCTGCCACTTGATTTAAAGAAGTCTTGATGTACGTAGGTCCTTACTTTCCGTACAAACAATAACTTTTCATATCATGTGTGACAGAATATGTGAGAATTCCTGAGATAAAATTAATATCATGTAAAGATGGGAAGATAGAAATTGGAATTAGTTATACATTTAACATTTGAAGAGTTAGAAAAACATTATAGCTAATTATATTCCATAGTGTATATATATATATATATATATATATATATATATGTGTGTGTGTGTGTGTGTGTGTGTGTGTGTGTGTGTGTGTGTGTGTGTGTGTGTGTGTGTGCAGGTATGCAGAAAAATAGGAAAGAACACGTTAGGTAAATAATCCGGAGTTCCTTAGTATTTTTGCTTTTATTTTAAAAAAGACAGTGCTCCATACAGAAGTAGAGCTTATATTATAATATTTTAAAAAAAAAATATGATTCCTTCGCTACATAAGTGTTCTCATGTTTCAAAAGCGAGAGCTGAGACCCCTAATAAAATTTTTGAAATTAAGTTGAATTAAGGTGTCTGGTCACGCTTCCTCGTCAAGCGATATACATATATATATATATATATATATATATATATATATATATATATATATATATGTGGTCACACCAAGATAGGATAAAATTTTAAAAGGAGATTGCAGTTCATTCCTAAAACAAGGATACAAAAACTGAATGTAAAAGAACACCAAAAAGTGTAAGGGAGAGGGGAATTAATATGTTTTTCCTAATTTGGCGTGGAATTAGTGACGGCTACCCCGAAAAGTTCTAATTTATGTTTAAATTCTCTCTGCCTACACAAGGTTGGACTTTGTGTATTAATAACAACAGACCCCGATATGTCTATTCCGCCTCGTGCAAGGCAGAGAAGAAATCCGGGGCGTAGTTCCACCTGGCAACAAAGGAATCCACAAGGATCTGATGGAACTGCTCAACAACCTTGCTATATTCAGGAGGGATATCAGAATAATGAAGACCCTATACTGGCAGCAAACAGCATTCATGCGCATAGGGAACGAGTTCAATGAATATACAAAAATAGTCAAGGGCTTAAGGCAAGGATGCGTCTTTTCACCCGATCTGTTCAGTCTATGCAGCGATGCAATCCTGAGAGAATTGGAAACTCTACCGGGATTTAGCATTGGCGGCCACAATCTTAACAACATAAGATACGCAGATGACACGGTACTGATAGCAGAGACGGAAACGAAATTTAAAAATCTTCTACAGAAGGTAGCGTAGGAGAATGAGAAGAAGGGTCTAAGTATAAACTAGAAGACAGAATGCATGGTCATCAGTAAGATGATGAACCCGAAATACGATTTGAAGGTCGGGGACACCAGAATCAAGTAGAGGACGGTAAGTGCGACACCGTATCCATAAACGTATTGGTATGGCCAAGGACATATTCCAAAAGCAGGGCAGAGTGTTGCGAGACAGGGGGATTTCTTTGGTAACAAAGAAAAGACTACTACGTGACATTTGTCCTTCTTTATGGCAGCGAATGTTGAACGATTTCCGTAAAGATGAAGAAGAAACTCGAGGCGACTGGGACAGAGTGTGTGAGCAACGATGAGGTCTTTGAATAGGTTAAGGAGGAGGCTTATACTTAACATCAGGGGGAGGCAGCTGAAATTTCTGGGACACAAAATGAGGAAGGAGGGCCTGGAGAATCTGATACTCACGTGTCAAATAGAGGGAAAGAGAGACAAGGGAAAACAACGCGTGACATGCCTAGAGGCTTTAAGCAAGTGGATGACCTAACGTGGTCTGGGGGAGGGGGCAGAGGGAAGGAACTTGCTGAGAGCTGCAGGGGAGACATGACCGCCTACGTCCTGAAAGGACATTGCACATAAAAAGAAAGAATGAAGGGAGGGGCTGGAGAATCTGATACTCACAGGGCGAATAGAGGGAAAGCGAGACAAGGGAAAGCAACGCGTGACATACCTAGCAGGCTGAAACAAGTGGATGATAGAACGTGGTCTGCGGGAGGTGACAGAGGGAAGGAACTTGTTGAGAGCTACACGGGATAGAGGGAAGTGGAGAGCCATGATCGCCTACGTCCGGAAAGGAGATGGTAAATAATAAGAAGGAAAACTACGTCCGGTAAATTACCGAATTCAATAAACGCTCGCCGATAGCGGACTCATGAGAAAAATGTTTACGTATGAGGCGTTTCGTCCTTTAGGACTTTCTCGCCATAAGTCTACGTTGATTCGACTGCGCATGCGTACGAACGAGTGACGCTGGAAATTTAAAATTAATTTGTTTTTATTGTCTGTTTCGTGTATATAATATTACTGATTTCAATTAGTTTCTTTTCCTTTTTCTTTGTATTTCCATCACTTTGGCCAATGAGTTTTTGGGAGATGTATTAAGTGATGAGAAACATAAACAAAAAAGACAATAATCTAAATAGGCTAGAAAAATTATATAAATTTAAAATAACCAGCATCTCTCTTTCATGAAAATGTGATGGTGTATCAACGTAAAAAACTTAGCCCGATGAAGGACAATACACGTCAAACGGAAATTATATATATATATATATATATATATATATATATATATATATATATATATATATATATATATATATATATATATATGGTGAACGTATTTAGCATTATGTTCATGCAATATGTTTGGTGAAGATAACAGAAAAATTATGCCGATTGTATTTTTTACATAGGATTTTCTCGTTGACAATTCGATCATTGAATGACGTTTTTAATAGCATTTACCAGATTATATATATATATATATATATATATATATATATATATATATATATATATATATATATATATATTGTGTGACGAAAATACCTTCTACATAAAGGTAGGACATTACTGTCAACAGTGTCTTCATTGCGCTAAAGTCTTACCATTATGTGACAGGTGTTTCTTTCACATCGTCTCCACACGCACACACACACACACACACACACATACACACGCATATATATATATATACATATATATATATATGTATGTATGTATATACACAAATAATTTATATTTGTACATATATATGTATATATATAAAATTATATTTATATATATATACATTTATATTTACATATATATATATAAATGTATATATATACACACACACACACACACACACACACATATATATATATATATATATATATATATATATATATATATATATATATATACATACATTGGAGGAAACATATATTAGTACACATACAAATGTTTGATTTATTGTATTCCCAAATAATGAATAAATATAATTTTCCTATATTTTCCTGTACACAGTTGCATAATAACTGAATATACATAGAAAACAGAAAAAATTGATTCAATACAAATAAATCATATTTATACATTTTAATGGGTGAACATTATTCGTACAATACAAAAAGTATACATAATCTTCATTTAATACTTTGTAGAATAGCCATTATTCAATTCTACAGTAACCAACATCTTCTTGTAGTTCTTAAGGATTCGAAAATTTTAGTTGCAAATTTTTGTTCCATTCTTCTTTGCATATGGTCTTCAGATCCAGGATATTGGTTGGAGCTCTCGATTGGATTTGAATTTCCAAATAACGCTACAGATTGGGTTAAAATCTGGGACGGACTTGGCCATTGCAGCATATTTACATTCTTTCCAGCAAGCCATTTCTTCGTAGATTTTGCAGTGTGCTTAGGACCATTATCTTGTTAGAAGATCCAACCAGGAGGAAGTTCGAGATTTTTAACCGAAATCATTGAATTTGCGTCCAAAATATTTTGATATGCTGCGGCATTCATTCTAACTTCTGTTACCGATATGCTGCCGGTACCTTTTGCAGAATAACATACATAATCGATGATGCGGACACCACCAAGTTTCACTTTTGGAACTGTGTCTTTTTTTAAAGGAATCACCATCTTTTCTCCATACATGACTTCTAGAATTACGTCCACACAACTCAATTTTATTTCTTTGTCCATAATCTTCTTTCCTGATACGATTTTCCTTATCCTTATGTACATGAACGAATTTCAACCTGGCATTTCCGTGTCTTTTCAATACCAGTGGAAATTTCCGAGGGGAGAGCCACTTTAGAATGTCCCTATGAATTTCATTGCTTATTGTCTGTTTTGGGACACAGATTCCTGATGAAAGCAAATGATCCTACAACTTTTGCCGAGTAACCCTTGTATTTTTTTTTAATTTGATGCATTAATTTCCTCAAAGAACTTGCAGAAATCTTCAGTGGAGCACCTGGTCTTCTTTGGTTTTCACCAGTTTTGATTTTTTATACCTTGCAATGAATGAACTAATTGTAGTAAAGGGAATATTCAGGTTGTCCGAGATTTTCCTGTAACTTTTACCTTCCTTCCGGAGCTTAACAGTCAGTTCTTTTTGCAAATGTGTCAATTCTTTACCTTTTGCCATGATGAAAACCTTCTTGCATGAATAGCAATTACAAAATTACTAATATATATATATATATATATATATATATATATATATATATATATATGTGTGTGTGTGTGTGTGTGTGTGTGTGTGTGTGTGTGTGTGTGTGTGTGTAAGCGTCAGCATAGAAATGGTAGTGGGCTCCTCGATCTGGTCTAATGGTTCGTACCCTTCTGAGAAGTGAGTTAAATACTCACTGGGTGTCTCCTCCTGCGGACTTCAGTGAAGATTGTTTAATAGGTTAGCGGTTTGGTAGGAAAACTGCGCGGTTACATTACCGATGGATTCAGTTGCATTCACTTTCACACAAATACCCCTGGCAAAGTTATGAATCCATATATTTCGACCCCCATTATATGGGTTAAATAGCAAGGCAATTTGAACACTCTAATCTTGTTATCAACTAGTCTAGGATTCAAAACTGAGGATGACTGTCTGAATACTTTGTGGCACACTGTGTACCATTTCTGCTAAAAATGTGACTCGTTCTACAAAATCCTTCATCATTCTATTCAAATCATATTCATGGCTAGTGTGGTTGGTCTAAAAAAAGATAATAGACACATAAAATATGCTATACGTTTTAACATGGGAACAAGGTAGGACATTGAGAAAATTAATATGAAAATAGAAGATTAAAACAAACAAAATATTAACCAAATAATGTCATTGTCTGACTCATGTGAGTCGATTACGGGCGAAGGAAAAACACACATTAGAATATGTCCTATCAGATTTTTGATTGAGGCCACGCGGTGTGAAAACTATTTTCCCCAGAAGTGCCCCCACGTCGAATGGGTTTTTCTTTTAATATGAACCATAGAGAATGGATGACAGAGATTCAAGTGAAAAGAATCACCATTTTGAACTATGCCAGACACAATTTAAATGACAATTCACTCTTTCTGTCTCTCTTTCTTTTCTTTTGTCCTTTCGTGTTCATTTTCTTTCTTTACTCCCCTCTTTCCCCTAGTCTCTTTTTCCACTTTTTCTGTCCCCAATATTTTCTCTCCTTTTTGTCTTTCTTTCCGCATCTATTTCTCTCTTTATATTTGATTGTTCCTGTTTATCTGCCTCTCTTCAGATTTTTATTCTTTTCCTCATTCTCTTTCTTTTTCTCCTTTGTATTTTTCTTCTTCTTTGTTTCTTTCTTTTATCCCTCTCTCTTTCTTTCAATATTTATCTCTCTCCTCTCCCCCTCTATCATTTACATTTTCACTCAGTTATTCTTTTAAACCAATACATTTCCCCCTCTCTCTTTCTTTCAATGTCTCTCTCTCCTTCTCCCCCTCTCCCTTTTCCATTTTAACTCAGTTATTCTTTTAAACCAATACATTACCCCTCTCTCTTTCTTTCAATATTTCTCTCTCTCCTTCTCCCCTCTCTCTTTTCCATTTTCACTCAGTTATTCTTTTAAACCAATACATTTCCCCCTCTCTCTTTCATTCAATGTTTCTCTCTCTCCTTCTCCCCCTCTCTCTTTTCCATTTTCACTCAGTTATTCTTTTAAACCAATACATTTCCCCATCTCTCTTTCTTTCAATGTTTCTCTCTCTCCTTCTCCCCCCTCTCTTTTCCATTTTCACTCAGTTATTCTTTTAAACCAATACATTTCCCCCTCTCTCTTTCTTTCAATATTTCTCTCTCTCAATCTCCCCTCTCTCTTTTCCATTTTAACTCAGTTATTCTTTTAAACCAATACATTTCCCCCTCTCTCTTTCTTTCAATGTTTCTCTCTCTACTTCTCCCCCTCTCTCTTTTCCATTTTCACTCAGTTATTCTTTTAAACCAATACATTTCCCCCTCTCTCTTTCTTTCAATGTTTCTCTCTCTACTTCTCCCCCTCTCTCTTTTCCATTTTCACTCAGTTATTCTTTTAAACCAATACATTTCCCCCTCTCTCTTTCTTTCAATATTTCTCTCTCTCCTCTCCCCCTCTCTCTTTTCCATTTTAACTCAGTTATTCTTTTAAACCAATACATTTCCCCCTCTCTCTATCTTTCAATGTTTCTCTCTCACCTTCTCCCCCTCTCTCTTTTCCATTTTAACTCAGTTATTCTTTTAAACCAATACATTTCCCCCTCTCTCTTTCTTTCAATGTTTCTCTCTCTCCTTCTCCCCCTCTCTCTTTTCCATTTTCACTCAGTTATTCTTTTAAACCAATACATTTCCCCCTCTCTCTTTCTTTCAATGTTTCTCACTCTCCTTCTCCCCCTCTCTCTTTTCCATTTTCACTCAGTTATTCTTTTAAACCAATACATTTCCCCCTCTCTCTTTCTTTCAATGTTTCTCTCTCTCCTTCTCCCCCTCTCTCTTTTCCATTTTCACTCAGTTATTCTTTTAAACCAATATATTTCCCCCTCTCTCTTTCTTTCAATATTTCTCTCTCTCCTTCTCCCCTCTCTCTTTTCCATTTTCACTCAGTTATTCTTTTAAACCAATACATTTCCCCCTCTCTCTTTCTTTCAATGTTTCTCTCTCTCCTTCTCCCCCTCTCTCTTTTCCATTTTCACTCAGTTATTCTTTTAAACCAATACATTTCCCCCTCTCTCTTTCTTTCAATGTTTCTCTCTCTCCTTCTCACCCTCTCTCTTTTCCATTTTCACTCAGTAATTCTTTTAAACCAATACATTTCCCCCTCTCTCTTTCTTTCAATATTTCTCTCTCTCCTTGCCCCCCTCTCTCTTTTCCATTTTCACTGAGTTATTCTTTTAAACCAATACATTTCCCCCTCTCTCTTTCTTTCAATATTTCTCTCTCTACTCTCCCCCTCTCTCTTTTCCATTTTAACTCAGTTATTCTTTTAAACCAATACATTTCCCCCTCTCTCTTTCTTTCAATATTTCTCTCTCTCCTTCTCCCCCTCTCTCTTTTCCATTTTCACTCAGTTATTCTTTTAAACCAATACATTTCCCCCTCTCTCTTTCTTTCAACATTTCTCTCTCTCCTTCTCCCCCTCTCTCTTTTCCATTTTAACTCAGTTATTCTTTTAAACCCAGACATTTCTTCCTCTCTCTTTCTTTCAATATTTCTCTCTCTCCTTCTCCCCCTCTCTCTTTTCCATTTTAACTCAGTTATTCTTTTAAACCAATACATTTCCCCCTCTCTCTTTCTTTCAAAATTTCTCTCTCTCCTCTCCCCCTCTCTCTTTTCCATTTTCACTCAGTTATTCTTTTAAACCAATACATTCCCTCTCTTTCTTTCTTTCAATGTTTCTCTCTCCCCTTCTCCCCCTCTCTCTTTTCCATTTTCACTCAGTTATTCTTTTAAACCAATACATTTCCCCCTCTCTCTTTCTTTCAATGTTTCTCTCTCCCCTTCTCCCCCTCTCTCTTTTCCATTTTCACTGTGTTATTCTTTTAAACCAATACATTTCCCGCTCTCTCTTTCTTTCAATATTTCTCTCTCTCCTCTCCCCCTCTCTCTTTTCCATTTTAACTCAGTTATTCTTTTAAACCAATACATTTCCCTCTCTCTCTTTCTTTCAATATTTCTCTCTCTCCTTCTCCCCTCTCTCTTTTCCATTTTCACTCAGTTATTCTTTTAAACCAATACATTTCCCCCTCTCTCTTTCTTTCAATATTTCTCTCTCTCCTTCTCCCCTCTCTCTTTTCCATTTTAACTCAGTTATTCTTTTAAACCAATACATTTCCCCCTCTCTCTTTCTTTCAATGTTTCTCTCTCTACTTCTCCCCCTCTCTCTTTTCCATTTTCACTCAGTTATTCTTTTAAACCAATACATTTCCCCCTCTCTCTTTCTTTCAATGTTTCTCTCTCTACTTCTCCCCCTCTCTCTTTTCCATTTTCACTCAGTTATTCTTTTAAACCAATACATTTCCCCCTCTCTCTTTCTTTCAATATTTCTCTCTCTCCTCTCCCCCTCTCTCTTTTCCATTTTAACTCAGTTATTCTTTTAAACCAATACATTTCCACCTCTCTCTTTCTTTCAATGTTTCTCTCTCACCTTCTCCCCCTCTCTCTTTTCCATTTTAACTCAGTTATTCTTTTAAACCAATACATTTCCCCCTCTCTCTTTCTTTCAATGTTTCTCTCTCTCCTTCTCCCCCTCTCTCTTTTCCATTTTCACTCAGTTATTCTTTTAAACCAATATATTTCCCCCTCTCTCTTTCTTTCAATGTTTCTCTCACTCCTTCTCCCCCTCTCTCTTTTCCATTTTCACTCAGTTATTCTTTTAAACCAATACATTTCCCCCTCTCTCTTTCTTTCAATGTTTCTCACTCTCCTTCTCCCCCTCTCTCTTTTCCATTTTCACTCAGTTATTCTTTTAAACCAATACATTTCCCCCTCTCTCTTTCTTTCAATGTTTCTCTCTCTCCTTCTCCCCCTCTCTCTTTTCCATTTTCACTCAGATATTCTTTTAAACCAATATATTTCCCCCTCTCTCTTTCTTTCAATATTTCTCTCTCTCCTTCTCCCCTCTCTCTTTTCCATTTTCACTCAGTTATTCTTTTAAACCAATACATTTCCCCCTCTCTCTTTCTTTCAATGTTCCTCTCTCTCCTTCTCCCCCTCTCTCTTTTCCATTTTAACTCAGTTATTCTTTTAAACCAATACATTTCCCCCTCTCTCTTTCTTTCAATGTTTCTCTCTCTCCTTCTCACCCTCTCTCTTTTCCATTTTCACTCAGTAATTCTTTTAAACCAATACATTTCCCCCTCTCTCTTTCTTTCAATATTTCTCTCTCTCCTTCTCCCCCTCTCTCTTTTCCATTTTCACTCAGTTATTCTTTTAAACCAATACATTTCCCCCTCTCTCTTTCTTTCAACATTTCTCTCTCTCCTTCTCCCCCTCTCTCTTTTCCATTTTAACTCAGTTATTCTTTTAAACCCAGACATTTCTTCCTCTCTCTTTCTTTCAATATTTCTCTCTCTCCTTCTCCCCCTCTCTCTTTTCCATTTTAACTCAGTTATTCTTTTAAACCAATACATTTCCCCCTCTCTCTTTCTTTCAAAATTTCTCTCTCTCCTCTCCCCCTCTCTCTTTTCCATTTTCACTCAGTTATTCTTTTAAACCAATACATTCCCTCTCTTTCTTTCTTTCAATGTTTCTCTCTCCCCTTCTCCCCCTCTCTCTTTTCCATTTTCACTCAGTTATTCTTTTAAACCAATACATTTCCCCCTCTCTCTTTCTTTCAATGTTTCTCTCTCCCCTTCTCCCCCTCTCTCTTTTCCATTTTCACTGAGTTATTCTTTTAAACCAATACATTTCCCGCTCTCTCTTTCTTTCAATATTTCTCTCTCTCCTCTCCCCCTCTCTCTTTTCCATTTTCACTCAGTTATTCTTTTAAACCAATACATTTCCCTCTCTCTCTTTCTTTCAATATTTCTCTCTATCCTTCTCCCCTCTCTCTTTTCCATTTTAACTCAGTTATTCTTTTAAACCAATACATTTCCCCCTCTCTCTTTCTTTCAATATTTCTCTCTCTCCTCTCCCCCTCTCTCTTTTCCATTTTAACTCAGTTATTCTTTCAAACCAATACATTTCCCCCTCTCTCTTTCTTTCAATATTTCTCTCTCTCCTTCTCCCCCTCTCTCTTTTCCATTTTCACACAGTTATTCTTTTAAACCAATACATTTCCCCCCTCTCTTTCTTTCAATATTTCTCTATCTCCTCTCCCCCTCTCTCTTTTCCAATTTCACTCAGTTATTCTTTTAAATCAATACATTCCCCCTCTCTCTTTCTTTCAATGATTCTCTCTCTCCTCTTCCCCTCTCTCTTTTCCATTTTAACTCAGTTATTCTTTTAAACCAATACATTTCCCCCTCTCTCTTTCTTTCAATATTTCTCTCTCTCCTTCTCCCCCTCTCTCTTTTCCATTTTCACTCAGTTATTCTTTTAAACCAATACATTTCCCCCTCTCTCTTTCATTCAATGTTTCTCTCTCTCCTTCTCCCCCTCTCTCTTTTCCATTTTCACTGAGTTATTCTTTTAAACCAATACATTCCCCCTCTCTCCTTCTTTCAATGATTCTCTCTCTCCTTCTCCCCCTCTCTCTTTTCCATTTTCACTCAGTTATTCTTTTAAACCAATTCATTTCCCCCTCTCTCATTCTTTCAATATTTCTCTCTCCTCTCCCCCTCTCTCTTTTCCATTTTAACTCAGTTATTCTTTTAAACCAATACATTTCCCCTCTCTCTTTCTTTCAATATTTCTCTCTCTCTTTCTCCCCCTCTCTCTTTTCCATTTTCACTCAGTTATTCTTTTAAACCAACACATTTCCCCCTCTCTCTTTCTTTCAATATTTCTCTCTCTCCTTCTCCCCCTCTCTCTTTTCCATTTTCACTCAGTTATGCTTTTAAACCAATACATTTCCCCCTCTCTCTTTCTTTCAATGTTTCTCTCTCTCCTTCTCCCCCTCTCTCTTTTCCATTTTCACTCAGTTATTCTTTTAAACCAATACATTTCCCCCTCTCTCTTTCTTTCGATATTTCTCTCTCTCCTTCTCCCCCTCTCTCTTTTCCATTTTCACTGAATTATTCTTTTAAACCAATACATTTCTCCCTCTCTCTTTCTTTCAATATTTCTGTATCTCCTCTCCCCCTCTCTCTTCTCCATTTTCACTCAGTTATTCTTTTAAACCAATACATTTCCCCATCTCTCTTTCTTTCAATGTTTCTCTCTCTCCTTCCCCCCCTCTCTCTTTTCCATTTTCACTGAGTTATTCTTTTAAACCAATACATTTCCCCCTCTCTCTTTCTTTCAATATTTCTCTCTCTCCTTCTCCCCCTCTCTCTTTTCCATTTTCACTCAGTTATTCTTTTAAACCAATACATTTCCAACTCTCTCTTTCTTTCAACATTTCTCTCTCTCCTTCTCCCCCTCTCTCTTTTCCATTTTAACTCAGTTATTCTTTTAAACCCAGACATTTCCCCCTCTCTCTTTCTTTCAAAATGTCTCTCTCTCCTCTCCCCCTCTCTCTTTTCCATTTTAACTCAGTTATTCTTTTAAACCAATACATTTCCCCCTCTCTCTTTCTTTCAATGTTTCTCACTGTCCTTCTCCCCCTCTCTCTTTTCCATTTTCACTCAGTTATTCTTTTAAACCAATACATTTCCCCCTCTCTCTTTCTTTCAATGTTTCTCTCTCTCCTTCTCCCCCTCTCTCTTTTCAATTTTCACTCAGTTATTCTTTTAAACCAATATATTTCCCCCTCTCTCTTTCTTTCAATATTTCTCTCTCTCCTTCTCCCCTCTCTCTTTTCCATTTTCACTCAGTTATTCTTTCAAACCAATACATTTCCCCCTCTCTCTTTCTTTCAATGTTTCTCTCTCTCCTTCTCCCCCTCTCTCTTTTCCATTTTAACTCAGTTATTCTTTTAAACCAATACATTTCCCCCTCTCTCTTTCTTTCAATGTTTCTCTCTCTCCTTCTCACCCTCTCTCTTTTCCATTTTCACTCAGTAATTCTTTTAAACCAATACATTTCCCCCTCTCTCATTCTTTCAATATTTCTCTCTCTCCTTCCCCCCCTCTCTCTTTTCCATTTTCACTGAGTTATTCTTTTAAACCAATACATTTCCCCCTCTCTCTTTCTTTCAATATTTCTCTCTCTGCTCTCCCCCTCTCTCTTTTCCATTTTAACTCAGTTATTCTTTTAAACCAATACATTTCCCCCTCTCTCTTTCTTTCAATATTTCTCTCTCTCCTTCTCCCCCTCTCTCTTTTCCATTTTCACTCAGTTATTCTTTTAAACCAATACATTTCCCCCTCTCTCTTTCTTTCAACATTTCTCTCTCTCCTTCTCCCCCTCTCTCTTTTCCATTTTAACTCAGTTATTCTTTTAAACCCAGACATTTCTTCCTCTCTCTTTCTTTCAATATTTCTCTCTCTCCTTCTCCCCCTCTCTCTTTTCCATTTTAACTCAGTTATTCTTTTAAACCAATACATTTCCCCCTCTCTCTTTCTTTCAAAATTTCTCTCTCTCCTCTCCCCCTCTCTCTTTTCCATTTTCACTCAGTTATTCTTTTAAACCAATACATTCCCTCTCTTTCTTTCTTTCAATGTTTCTCTCTCCCCTTCTCCCCCTCCCTCTTTTCCATTTTCACTCAGTTATTCTTTTAAACCAATACATTTCCCCCTCTCTCTTTCTTTCAATGTTTCTCTCTCTCCTTCTCCCCCTCTCTCTTTTCCATTTTCACTCAGTTATTCTTTTAAACCAATACATTTCCCCCTCTCTCTTTCTTTCAACATTTCTCTCTCTCCTTCTCCCCCTCTCTCTTTTCCATTTTAACTCAGTTATTCTTTTAAACCCAGACATTTCTTCCTCACTCTTTCTTTCAATATTTCTCTCTCTCCTTCTCCCCCTCTCTCTTTTCCATTTTCACTCAGTTATTCTTTTAAACCAATACATTTCCCCCTCTCTCTTTCTTTCAAAATTTCTCTATCTCCTTCTCCCCCTCTCTCTTTTCCATTTTAACTCAGTTATTCTTTTAAACCCAGACATTTCCCCCTCTCTCTTTCTTTCAAAATGTCTCTCTCTCCTCTCCCCCTCTCTCTTTTCCATTTTAACTCAGTTATTCTTTTAAACCAATACATTTCCCCCTCTCTCTTTCTTTCAATGTTTCTCACTGTCCTTCTCCCCCTCTCTCTTTTCCATTTTCACTCAGTTATTCTTTTAAACCAATACATTTCCCCCTCTCTCTTTCTTTCAATGTTTCTCTCTCTCCTTCTCCCCCTCTCTCTTTTCAATTTTCACTCAGTTATTCTTTTAAACCAATATATTTCCCCCTCTCTCTTTCTTTCAATATTTCTCTCTCTCCTTCTCCCCTCTCTCTTTTCCATTTTCACTCAGTTATTCTTTCAAACCAATACATTTCCCCCTCTCTCTTTCTTTCAATGTTTCTCTCTCTCCTTCTCCCCCTCTCTCTTTTCCATTTTAACTCAGTTATTCTTTTAAACCAATACATTTCCCCCTCTCTCTTTCTTTCAATGTTTCTCTCTCTCCTTCTCACCCTCTCTCTTTTCCATTTTCACTCAGTAATTCTTTTAAACCAATACATTTCCCCCTCTCTCATTCTTTCAATATTTCTCTCTCTCCTTCCCCCCCTCTCTCTTTTCCATTTTCACTGAGTTATTCTTTTAAACCAATACATTTCCCCCTCTCTCTTTCTTTCAATATTTCTCTCTCTGCTCTCCCCCTCTCTCTTTTCCATTTTAACTCAGTTATTCTTTTAAACCAATACATTTCCCCCTCTCTCTTTCTTTCAATATTTCTCTCTCTCCTTCTCCCCCTCTCTCTTTTCCATTTTCACTCAGTTATTCTTTTAAACCAATACATTTCCCCCTCTCTCTTTCTTTCAACATTTCTCTCTCTCCTTCTCCCCCTCTCTCTTTTCCATTTTAACTCAGTTATTCTTTTAAACCCAGACATTTCTTCCTCTCTCTTTCTTTCAATATTTCTCTCTCTCCTTCTCCCCCTCTCTCTTTTCCATTTTAACTCAGTTATTCTTTTAAACCAATACATTTCCCCCTCTCTCTTTCTTTCAAAATTTCTCTCTCTCCTCTCCCCCTCTCTCTTTTCCATTTTCACTCAGTTATTCTTTTAAACCAATACATTCCCTCTCTTTCTTTCTTTCAATGTTTCTCTCTCCCCTTCTCCCCCTCCCTCTTTTCCATTTTCACTCAGTTATTCTTTTAAACCAATACATTTCCCCCTCTCTCTTTCTTTCAATGTTTCTCTCTCCCCTTCTCCCCCTCTCTCTTTTCCATTTTCACTGAGTTATTCTTTTAAACCAATACATTTCCCGCTCTCACTTTCTTTCAATATTTCTCTCTCTCCTCTCCCCCTCTCTCTTTTCCATTTTCACTCAGTTATTCTTTTAAACCAATACATTTCCCTCTCTCTCTTTCTTTCAATATTTCTCTCTCTCCTTCTCCCCTCTCTCTTTTCCATTTTAACTCAGTTATTCTTTTAAACCAATACATTTCCCCCTCTCTCTTTCTTTCAATATTTCTCTCTCTCCTCTCCCCCTCTCTCTTTTCCATTTTAACTCAGTTATTCTTTCAAACCAATACATTTCCCCCTCTCTCTTTCTTTCAATATTTCTCTCTCTCCTTCTCCCCCTCTCTCTTTTCCATTTTCACACAGTTATTCTTTTAAACCAATACATTTCCCCCCTCTCTTTCTTTCAATATTTCTCTATCTCCTCTCCCACTCTCTCTTTTCCATCTTCACTCAGTTATTCTTTTAAATCAATACATTCCCCCTCTCTCTTTCTTTCAATGATTCTCTCTCTCCTCTTCCCCTCTCTCTTTTCCATTTTAACTCAGTTATTCTTTTAAACCAATACATTTCCCCCTCTCTCTTTCTTTCAATATTTCTCTCTCTCCTTCTCCCCCTCTCTCTTTTCCATTTTCACTCAGTTATTCTTTTAAACCAATACATTTCCCCCTCTCTCTTTCATTCAATGTTTCTCTCTCTCCTTCTCCCCCTCTCTCTTTTCCATTTTCACTGAGTTATTCTTTTAAACCAATACATTCCCCCTCTCTCCTTCTTTCAATGATTCTCTCTCTCCTTCTCCCCCTCTCTCTTTTCTATTTTCACTCAGTTATTCTTTTAAACCAATTCATTTCCCCCTCTCTCATTCTTTCAATATTTCTCTCTCTCCTCTCCCCCTCTCTCTTTTCCATTTTAACTCAGTTATTCTTTTAAACCAATACATTTCCCCTCTCTCTTTCTTTCAATATTTCTCTCTCTCCTTCTCCCCCTCTCTCTTTTCCATTTTCACTCAGTTATTCTTTTAAACCAACACATTTCCCCCTCTCTCTTTCTTTCAATATTTCTCTCTCTCCTTCTCCCCCTCTCTCTTTTCCATTTTCACTGAGTTATTCTTTTAAACCAATACATTTCCCCCTCTCTCTTTCTTTCAATATTTCTGTATCTCCTCTCCCCCTCTCTCTTCTCCATTTTCACTCAGTTATTCTTTTAAACCAATACATTTCCCCCTCTCTCTTTCTTTCAATATTTCTCTCTCTCCTTCCCCCCCTCTCTCTTTTCCATTTTCACTGAGTTATTCTTTTAAACCAATACATTTCCCCCTCTCTCTTTCTTTCAATATTTCTCTCTCTACTCTCCCCCTCTCTCTTTTCCATTTTAACTCAGTTATTCTTTTAAACCAATACATTTCCCCCTCTCTCTTTCTTTCAATATTTCTCTCTCTCCTTCTCCCCCTCTCTCTTTTCCATTTTCACTCAGTTATTCTTTTAAACCAATACATTTCCAACTCTCTCTTTCTTTCAACATTTCTCTCTCTCCTTCTCCCCCTCTCTCTTTTCCATTTTAACTCAGTTATTCTTTTAAACCCAGACATTTCTTCCTCTCTCTTTCTTTCAATATTTCTCTCTCTCCTTCTCCCCCTCTCTCTTTTCCATTTTCACTGAGTTATTCTTTTAAACCAATACATTTCCCCCTCTCTCTTTCTTTCAATATTTCTCTCTCTCCTCTTCCCCTCTCTCTTTTCCATTTTAACTCAGTTATTCTTTTAAACCAATACATTTCCCCCTCTCTCTTTCTTTCAAAATTTCTCTCTCTCCTCTCCCCCTCTCTCTTTTCCATTTTCACTCAGTTATTCTTTTAAACCAATACATTCCCTCTCTTTCTTTCTTTCAATATTTCTCTCTCCCCTTCTCCCCCTCTCTCTTTTCCATTTTCACTCAGTTATTCTTTTAAACCAATACATTTCCCCCTCTCTCTTTCTTTCAATGTTTCTCTCTCCCCTTCTCCCCCTCTCTCTTTTCCATTTTCACTGAGTTATTCTTTTAAACCAATACATTTCCCGCTCTCTCTTTCTTTCAATATTTCTCTCTCTCCTCTCCCCCTCTCTCTTTTCCATTTTCACTCAGTTATTCTTTTAAACCAATACATTTCCCTCTCTCTCTTTCTTTCAATATTTCTCTCTCTCCTTCTCCCCTCTCTCTTTTCCATTTTAACTCAGTTATTCTTTTAAACCAATACATTTCCCCCTCTCTCTTTCTTTCAATATTTCTCTCTCTCCTCTCCCCCTCTCTCTTTTCCATTTTAACTCAGTTATTCTTTTAAACCAATACATTTCCCCCTCTCTCTTTCTTTCAATATTTCTCTCTCTCCTTCTCCCCCTCTCTCTTTTCCATTTTCACACAGTTATTCTTTTAAACCAATACATTTCCCCCCTCTCTTTCTTTCAATATTTCTCTATCTCCTCTCCCCCTCTCTCTTTTCCATTTTCACTCAGTTATTCTTTTAAATCAATACATTCCCCCTCTCTCTTTCTTTCAATGATTCTCTCTCTGCTCTTCCCCTCTCTCTTTTCCATTTTAACTCAGTTATTCTTTTAAACCAATACATTTCCCCCTCTCTCTTTCATTCAATGTTTCTCTCTCTCCTTCTCCCGCTCTCTCTTTTCCATTTTCACTGAGTTATTCTTTTAAACCAATACATTCCCCCTCTCTCTTTCTTTCAATGATTCTCTCTCTCCTTCTCCCCCTCTCTCTTTTCCATTTTCACTCAGTTATTCTTTTAAACCAATTCATTTCCCCCTCTCTCATTCTTTCAATATTTCTCTCTCTCCTCTCCCCCTCTCTCTTTTCCATTTTAACTCAGTTATTCTTTTAAACCAATACATTTCCCCTCTCTCTTTCTTTCAATATTTCTCTCTCTCCTTCTCCCCCTCTCTCTTTTCTATTTTCACTCAGTTATTCTTTTAAACCAACACATTTCCCCCTCTCTCTTTCTTTCAATATTTCTCTCTCTCCTTCTCCCCCTCTCTCTTTTCCATTTTCACTCAGTTATGCTTTTAAACCAATACATTTCCCCCTCTCTCTTCCTTTCAATGTTTCTCTCTCTCCTTCTCCCCCTCTCTCTTTTCCATTTTCACTCAGTTATTCTTTTAAACCAATACATTTCCCCCTCTCTCTTTCTTTCGATATTTCTCTCTCTCCTTCTCCCCCTCTCTCTTTTCCATTTTCACTGAGTTATTCTTTTAAACCAATACATTTCCCCCTCTCTCTTTCTTTCAATATTTCTGTATCTCCTCTCCCTCTCTCTCTTTTCCATTTTCACTCAGTTATTCTTTTAAACCAATACATTTCCCCCTCTCTCTTTCTTTCAATGTTTCTCTCTCTCCTTCTCCCCCTCTCTCTTTTCCATTTTCACTCAGTTATTCTTTTAAACCAATACATTTCCCCCTCTCTCTTTCCTTCAATATTTCTCTCTCTACTTCTCCCCCTCTCTCTTTTCCATTTTCACTCAGTTATTCTTTTAAACCAATACATTTCCCCCTCTCTCTGTCTTTCAATATTTCTCTCTCTCCTCTCCCCCTCTCTCTTTTCCATTTTAACTCAGTTATTCTTTTAAACCAATACGTTTCCCCCTCTCTCTTTCTTTCAATATTTCTCTCTCTCCTTCTCACCCTCTCTCTTTTCCATTTTCACTGAGTTATTCTTTTAAACCAATACATTTCCCCCTCTCTCTTTCTTTCAATATTTCTCTCTCTCCTTCTCCCCCTCTCTCTTTTCCATTTTCACTCGGTTATTCTTTTAAACCAATACATTTCCCCCTCTCTCTTTCATTCAATGTTTCTCTCTCTCCTTCTCCCCCTCTCTCTTTTCCATTTTCACTGAGTTATTCTTTTAAACCAATACATTCCCCCTCTCTCCTTCTTTCAATGATTCTCTCTCTCCTCTCCCCCTCTCTCTTTTCCATTTTCACTCAGTTATTCTTTTAAACCAATACATTTCCCTCTCTCTCTTTCTTTCAATATTTCTCTCTCCCCTTCTCCCCCTCTCTCTTTTCCATTTTCACTCAGTTATTCTTTTAAACCAATACATTTCCCCCTCTCTCTTTCTTTCAATATTTCTCTCTCTCCTCTCCCCCTCTCTATTTTCCATTTTAACTCAGTTATTCTTTTAAACCAATACATTCCCCCTCTCTCTTTCTTTCAATATTTCTCTCTCTCCTCTCCCCCTCTCTCTTTTCCATTTTCACTGAGTTATTCTTTTAAACCAATACATTTCCCCCTCTCTCTTTCTTTCAATGTTTCTCTCTCTCCTTCTCCCCCTCTCTCTTTTCCATTTTCACTGAGTTATTCTTTTCAACCAATACATTCCCCCCTCTCTTTCTTTCAATGATTCTCTCTCTCCTTCTCCCCCTCTCTCTTTTCCATTTTCACTCAGTTATTCTTTTAAACCAATACATTTCCCCCTCTCTCTTTCTTTCAATGTTTCTCTCTCTCCTTCTCCCCCTCTCTCTTTTCCATTTTCACTCAGTTATTCTTTTAAACCAATACACCCCCCTGTCTCTTTCTTTCAATATTTCTGTATCTCTTCTCCCCCTCTCTCTTTTCCATTTTCACTCAGTTATTCTTTTAAACCAATACATTTCCCCCTCTCTCTTTCTTTCAATATTTCTCTCTCTCCTCTCCCCCTCTCTCTTTTCCATTTTAACTCAGTTATTCTTTTAAACCAATACATTTCCCCCTCTCTCTTTCTTTCAATATTTCTCTCTCTCCTTCTCCCCCTCTCTCTTTTCCATTTTCACTGAGTTATTCTTTTAAACCAATACATTTCCGTCTCTTTCTTTCTTTCAATGTTTCTCTCTCCCCTTCTCCCCCTCTCTCTTTTCCATTTTCACTCAGTTATTCTTTTAAACCAATACATTTCCCTCTCTCTCTTTCTTTCAATATTTCTCTCTCTCCTTCTCCCCCTCTCTCTTTTCCATTTTCACTCAGTTATTCTTTTAAACCAATACATTTCCCTCTCTCTCTTTCTTTCAATATTTCTCTCTCCCCTTCTCCCCCTCTCTCTTTTCCATTTTCACTCAGTTATTCTTTTAAACCAATACATTTCCCCCTCTCTCTTTCTTTCAATGTTTCTCTCTCCCCTTCTCCCCATCTCTCTTTTCCATTTTCACTGAGTTATTCTTTTAAACCAATACATTTCCCGCTCTCTCTTTCTTTCAATATTTCTCTCTCTCCTCTCCCCCTCTCTCTTTTCCATTTTCACTCAGTTATTCTTTTAAACCAATACATTTCCCTCTCTCTCTTTCTTTCAATATTTCTCTCTCTCCTTCTCCCCTCTCTCTTTTCCATTTTCACTCAGTTATTCTTTTAAACCAATACATTTCCCCCTCTCTCTTTCTTTCAATATTTCTCTCTCTCCTCTCCCCCTCTCTCTTTTCCATTTTCACTCAGTTATTCTTTTAAACCAATACATTTCCCCCTCTCTCTTTCTTTCAATATTTCTCTCTCTCCTCTCCCCCTCTCTCTTTTCCATTTTCACTCAGTTTTTCTTTTAAACCAATACATTTCCCCCTCTCTCTTTCTTTCTCTCGTTTTTATTCCCGTTCTCTTTCATTCCTTCCACTTCTATTTATATTTTTTCTTAATAACTTTCTCGATCATATGACTTTCATTCTCTCACTCTTTTACACATTCATTTTCCTTGCATTCCTCTCTATTTTCCTATCTCATTTCTTTCTTTCTTTCTTTTACTTCCTCTTTCTTTCTTTCCACTTTTCATAATAATTTCAATCCAAGCAAGGAGACAAAGCCACTATGACGCAAGAGTTTACTGAGTGTTATAAAATATGAAAAAGAAACAGTAATAAAGGGATGGAAGTTTGAGTAATGGGTAGCGGCTCGGATTCCAGCCGAATCCATTACATTCATTTACGTGCTAATACCCTTGGAAAACGTATGGATCCTCTGCTTCTCCCTCAGATATGGGTAAATAGAAGAGTAGACTGGGTTCTATAGCCTTGGATGGCAACTGTTCTAACGCGGAAAGAAATAGCAACCTACTGCTAGAAAATAAAATCTGCCTTGTTAGTCATGTATCGAACGATACATGATCGCCTAAACGTGTATCAAGCATGGCATGTAACTGAACAAGAAAACTAGAACAAGAAAAGAGCAAGAATAAATCGATAACGATTGATATTACCTATTAATTTTTGAAGTTCGAAGTTCACTGGGAAGTAAAGAAGCCGGAAGGGAGATCAAATTAAGGAGAGCGAGAGAAGAAACTGATAACATAGAACTTACGGCTACATCTAGAATGTGAAATAGTTGACCTTGCCACCAATCTAATACGAAAGTTAAATTCATAAAGTTTAGGTACCATAAAGAAAAATTAATCGGAACAATTGCCATGAAAATATTTATAGAGAAGCCACAGCTACTTTACAGCGGTTCGAAAATAACTGAAGGCAATGATGCCAGCTCATGATCAATTACATTGAAGAATTTTCTTTGTATTTTATCATGAATCTATAAATAGATAACAGAAGCACGAGACCATATGTAGTAGCAATATTCAAAACAAGGACTTTAAACTTATAAATATGTAAGATAGATTCCGCGGAGAAAAATTGTCTATTACGTCATAGGAAGACAAGTTTCCTAGCAGCAGTGTCATATATATATATATATATATATATATGAATAAAGACTTGTAACCACAGAACCTCAGAATAGTTTTAAGCAATAGGGACGCCATTTTATTAATCAAACCTTCCGTCTTTTTATCTCCCTTTCTTTTTTTTATATGTGTCCCCTTTATACTAATAAATAATGTGCCAACGTGTTACCTATGAATAAGTGGTGGCCGAAAGATATCTCAGGTGTTTATGTCTATAAATCTTTTTTTTTAAATTATTAAAAAAAGAGAGAGAGATAAAAAGAAGGTAGGTTTAATTAATAAAATGGCGTCCCTGTTGCTTAAATATATATATATATATCTATCTATATATATATATATATATATATATATATATATATATATATATATATATATATATATATATATATTAAGGCATAAAAAATTTTTTTTTATTATAGGCCATAATAGATTTAAAATAAAAACACCAGTCGACCGGTTTCCTCTCATCAGAACTGTTAACGGGGAATAAAAATTATGAAGAACAAGAAAGTCTGTAATGGATGACGTGAATAAATGGACAGGGAAGAGAAAAATATATATATATAATAAAAGTAATAGCAACAAAGATGCTAGAGACACAGTACAGCAAGCCCAAGCAGACAGTCTCTTTGTTTACAAAGAGCCGGTCGCCTGGACCTGATGTACAGCGTCTCCAACACCTTAAGATGGAATACTGAGTGTGCCCTGGCCAAAACAGAAAACCAGGTCACACTGAAATCCAAAGCACAAGTAGGATTCTTTATTATTATCATCCATTACAGACTTTCTTGTTCTTCATAATTTCTTTTCCCTGTTAACAGTTCTGATGAGAGGAGGCGAAACCGGTCGACGGGTGTTTTTATTTTAAATCTATCATGGCCTATAATAAAAAAAGTTGTTTTTTATGCCTTAATACACTTTTGTACTGTTGCAAACATATTTAAATATATATATATATATATATATATATATATATATATATATATATATATATATATATATATATATATATATATGGGGAAATTATATGGCAAAGTGGAAAAAGAGTTCAGGACTTCATTGAACTAAATTTATTCTTCTGGAAGGATTAAAAATGTGCACGAACGACGGTGGGGTGGATATTTTAGATTTTTTTAAAAATCTAGCGGAATTCATTTAGAGTCTTTTTCTTTTTCTTTCCATCACTTTTGTAAGTAGGTCTTCCACACTGTGATATTAGAATATCTGTCATTAATGTTGAAGTGCTATAAGAGTTAGGGTGAAAATTTATTGCAGGTGATCTAGCGATTAAAACATTCTCTTGATATTGAAGTTGTCGTGAATTATTTTCTCCTTTGTTTAGAGTAGAATATTTATGTGGAAATTGTGGCCAGTCTCGTTACGGTCGGCATGCAACGCATTTATTACAAGCGATGGCGTAAAAGACGTAAACTTAAATAGGACTGAATTTCAGGTGCCTTCCAAAGTCAACTTCAAACTCTGAAATTAGATTTACTCTTTATTTTTTTCTTCATTAGGGGTAGATATGTCCGCCTATTGTCTAGATCACACATCTTCCCTGTCTTTTGAACAGGAGTAGAGGCTTAGCCCTTATTCCTGTTTAGAAATGAGCTTGCGGTTCCTATTAAAGTATACTTCAACTCTATACTCCTAACGTTCCCGCCTAAACTCTGCGTATTTATTGAATTCTTTTTCCTTAATAGGTGTTAATCGGTTCGCCTTTCATCCAGTTCTCACTCCTCCACACGTATTTGAACAGGTGTAGAATTTTATCCCTTATTTTCTGTTCCTTCTAAAGTTTTTTTTTTCATTCTCTTTCACTATCACGACCCCCTTACGTCTCAGCTGCATTATCGCCATCTTTAGAGTCAATTGTTTTTAAAATAAAGAAAAAATGCATTATCTAAGGTGATAGATGTGCATTATTGTGTATACACTTAGCTTATAAAATCATCCTACATTTCAGCCGATAGGTTTTCTTCAGTTAATACGCAACGTTCTTACAAAGTTACAGATTATTTGTATTCCGATGTTGCAGTGAACTATATACCTTATCTAAAATGATCACTTCTCCCCAATGCTATGGTAACTTTGCAATATGCTGTAGCTGAAATGAAGCTTCGTGTTATTTTTTAATTTAAATATATGTGACAGCAGGTGTCTGTGGCCTCACATGGGTTTTGATAATTTAAATATTAAAATTTTAAATATTAAGTTTAAATGACAAGTTTCTAAATTACGAATGGTTCTTTTAATTATTCGTTGTTTCAATTAAATATGAAAACTTTCTAAATTTTGCAATATTAATAGTTTGTTTTGCTAAGTAATGTATATCACCAACAGAGAGCTGTCTTGTAAAATATTGTTCATCCACTACCAGTGTTACTTATTCACCCAACTACAATGGAAATTGATAGACTTGTTTCGTAACTATATCCGGCAAGAAGGCCTCTGAGATTGGAAGTTTTGAGGGGCGTAGAACCACCTCTTAATTGCTGTTGTTCCTAGGCTCATTTTGAACCAGGGTGGTGGTACCTGTTAGGGTCCCAGTTAAGGGCAAATAGTGATCCCACCAACCAAATATCAAACTATAGGAAAGTATGAAAATATGTTTCTTTATAGTAAAATTACAAGCAATACAGTTTTATTAAAAAATAAATGGTAAGCAGTTTCTCGAATTGATGTCTGATTCTCTAATTCATGTCTTTCAGCAAACAGCGTAGAGTAAATCCAACACTCTTGTCTTCTGTTCGCTACCACAGTCGCATTTCTCTGACGTCTCATTAAATACTTTTATAGATTGAATGACAGGTCAAGTTTACATAGGTGAAAGTAGGTATCCGGTAAATTGCGCGAAATCAATTGCTCGGCAGTAAATTGCTCGAAAAATAATTTCTCGAACTGTCAATCGCTCGAAAGGCTGTTTGCTCGAAACCTGTGGTTGAAAAAAAATAAAACTACATTGTTTCTAATATTTACTAGAAGATAAAATAATACAACTCTAAATTTGCTAAAGTTGAGTGTTGTGGCTCCTTTTATATTCAGCTCCGTTGGACAGTCTAATACTTCACTTAAATTAAAGCTAGTTACTATAGCGAAGAGCTCATCCGAACAATTACCATGAAAATATTTATAATAAAGGCAAAGAGAGGCAACCATACGGTGGTGGGAAAGTGAATCAAGACCAATAATATTGCTGATTCTTATTTAGATTTTATCAACGAGGTATAGATAAATAGCAGGAGCACTGGACCATATGTGGCAGCGATATTCTAAGCACGGACGAATGGTAGACTTAGAAAAAAGTAAGATAGATTCTAGAAATAAAAATTGCCACGAACGACACTGTAAATCAATTTTCATACAGCTAAGCTCGTAATGGATTCAAATACGTTTGACCATAATAACAACGTAAAGAATGTAGTTTTATTAAAAGAGATAGCAATTGAGAAAGCCGGGAATCTATGGAAAGAATGTTCGGGGTTGTAAACTTACTGTCAAACATCATATCTCCATCCATGGAAAAACTGCAGCTATAATAATATAGGGTATTAACTATAATAGCGATACAAATGAAATAAAAAGGGAGAGATTTGGGTGATGTTGGCTATATAGACATTTAAGTATATCGGAGACCAAAAAAGTTTATATTTCACGGTATCTTCTGAATTTCTCGATGCAGATCTGTAACCGGTGTTCGTTAAATTCCATCTCTCTCTCTACATATATAAGAATCCCTCGATATGTTGAAATAAAACACAAAAAATGCGTAAAGTAGGGAGGTGTTCTCCTATTTTATGACTTCGATTACCAATAAAGGTTATTTACAAATGAAATGATTGAAGGCGATCAAAGTTTGACAGACAAGAATCTGAGGCGATCTGAAGATGAGGCGTTGTCACGCTGTTTTATCTTGACTATATACATTCTACAGTTTGTCATTTTATTTTATATTTGCTCAGAAGTTATTTTTAAATTATTAAATCACCCTCGATTGTTATTAAACATTATAAAGGTTTTGTATTCCACAAATATTCGCTTCAAGGAATTTTCATCATTTATATATAGATGTAGGAAGACTACAGTTGTTTCCCTTGGGTCGGGCTAACGGAAGTTCAGCCCCTTAGAGACGAGAACTCTCCTGTCCTTTCTTCCCTTTCGTCACTTCCGTTTTTAGGAAGCTCTGCCCTCTTTTCACTTGCGACCACCGGAGTCCACACACGTGGAAATTGGTCTGCTGGTACCCAGCCTAGCGTGGAGAAAGAAGTAAGTCCTGTTAACTCATCTATGGAGAGTCAACGACCCTAAAGTTGATATGGCATTTCTCTGTTCTCGTTAAACACCCTCAGTCCTTTGGACTATATGAACAATCTTGTGTTTGGAACATGTAAACCTTTTAATATGTGTATATAATTTGTTTGCATTATTAAATGTCTTGTCGGGTACGGTCCCGTATTTCGTCTTTCTGTATCCTCATTCGGTGTTAGTGTATCAGTGGCTACACTAACGCCAATATTAGTATCGGTGTCCGGTTATTGGAAGGCTAAAGCGTATTATTCTTCCTAACACTAAATAGCCCTTAAATTGTGGCTAGCTGGTACACCCCATACTAATATAGACATATACTAAAAGTAGAAAGGTGGGACCACACTGCATTTCGTTAAAAACAACTTAAAATTATATATTTTGGTATTTTTTAAAATTAAAAGATACAATTTCAGTAACTTAATTATATTTGCTTTTACCTTCGCAAAGAATAAGCACTTAACTATAAGACCATTACCTAAAACAACATCATATTTTGTTTTCTTCATTAAAAACACGACCTACCTTAATTACTGCTTTGCAAATTCTTGGTATTCTTTCTAACAGTTTTTGAAAAGCGTATATGGCAGCCGTTCCGAAGAATTCTTGAAGAACGGAAAAAAGCCAGTCTCACCTTTTGGCTATTCTCTTCGAACTCTCATTTCCAATTCATCCCGTACTTATTCAGGGAGTAAGAAGTCAGTACATTGAAATAGCAAAGTCATAATTTGTAAATCTTTGTTCTTTTTTTTTTGACAAGAGGTAATTTTGACATAATTTAGAAGAGTGATTTATTACAAAGCTTCTTCACAAAAAAGCACAGCTCAAAGTTTCATTCAGAGCAGGAACTACCATAGAGAAGACGCAGAAAATGCAATCCAGTATGAAAACGAGGCGTTTGATAAGCGAGTCGGAGTAAATAAGAACAAGACAAGATATCCTTAGACATGGGCAAGAGAAGCCGAATAAGCTTCTGCCGTAGATTAAATAAGAGATTCAGTTCTTTCTTTCTTTCTTTCTTTCTTTCTTTCTTTCTTTCTTTCTTTCTCGGTCTCTTTATTATCTATCTATCTATCTATCTATCTATCTATCTATCTATCTATCTATCTATCTATCTATCTCAGTCCGTTCATATCTATCTATCTATCTATCTATCTATCTATCTCTCAGTCCATTCATAGCTATCTATCTATCTATCTATCTATCTATCTATCTATCTATCTATCTATCTATCTA
Source organism: Acanthosepion esculentum (assembly GCA_964036315.1). NCBI lineage: Eukaryota > Metazoa > Mollusca > Cephalopoda > Sepiida > Sepiidae > Acanthosepion > Acanthosepion esculentum. The sequence continues at coordinate 7,361,554 of OZ038485.1, read as the reverse complement.
TCTATCTATCTCAGTCCGTTCATATCTATCTATCTACCTACCTATCTATCTCAGTCCGTTCATATCTATCTATCTATCTATCTCAGTCCGTTGATATCTATCTATCTATCTATCTATCAGTCCGTTCATATCTATCTATCTATCTATCTATCTATCTATCTATCTATCTATCTATCTATCTCAGTCCGTTCATATCTATCTATCTACCTACCTATCTATCTCAGTCCGTTCATATCTACCTATCTATCTACCTATCTATCTATCTATCTATCTATCTATCTATCTATCTATCTATCTATCTATCTCAGTCCGTTAATATCTATCTATCTATCTATCTATCTATCTATCTATCTATCTATCGTATTTGTGCTTGTGCCCGTGCGTTACGATTATTATTAAACCTGTGTATTGTCATGAGCCGCAATGTTTTGCCGTGCAGTTTCGGTTTTTAGACTAAAACCTCACAAGAATAAACAAGTCAGTATTTCAAGCAACTCTCAATATTTACGCAAGCATACTTCTTCTCATACTATAGCGGGAAAAGCATGACCTTTTTCATTTGCAGAGATTTTCTTGGAGAACATTCATCCCATTAATAAAGGCTAAGGCTTTCTTTTCGCGTTGGCATTTCCTTGATCTGTACAATGATAAGGCATACCTTCGGATTCACCTAAAATGAAATATTTACAAGATTGACGAGAGACAAGCGACTTCATTCCAATATATAAACCTATTTTCTATCAACTCTACTGGTTTTTAGTGACTCCCACACTTCCATTTTATAGCAACTTTATTTCTTTATGTGCAGCGTCTCTTCAGGACGTAGGCGATCATGGCCCTCCGCATACTTTTGTCCTTTGTAGTACTTAGTAAATTGTGTATTTTTGTTATTTCTTCCAGACCCTGTTCTGACATCCATTTGATCAAGCCCATTAAGTATGTCACGCATTGATTTCCTTTGTCTTTCTTCCCTTTTATCCGTCTTGTGAGTATCAGATTTTCCAAGCCCTCCTTCCTCATTATGTGTCTCAGAAATTTCAACTACTTCTTCCTGATGTTTCCATTCTATCAAGAACCGCGTCGTTACTCAAAGATTCGGCCCATGGTATCCTCAGTATCCTTCTGTAGAACGAAATTTCTGTTGCTTAGAGTCTGATCTTCATTTCTGAGGAGATTGTCCAACATTAGCTGCCATACAGGAGGACAGATATCAAGTAAGAGTTCAGTATTCTTTTCTTTGTTTCCAACGAAATTTTCCTGTAGCTTAATACTCTGCTTAGCTTTTGGAATGCGTACACACACCTTTTGTGATGTCAACGAACACTCGTTGATACTTTTGTGATGCCAACGAATACTTGTTGTCACTTTCATAATGCTCGTTGTAGTAGAGACTTTGTAATCGCAGATACAACTATAGTAACGCCGTTGAACAATGCTGGTGTCAGACGCCTTCGAATAGCACTAGCACTAATAGTACATGTTCGATAATACTCGCTCGAAAATTAATCCGTATAGCGATCCGAATAGAGAAATAGTAAAGTAAATAGTGTAGAGAATAGCGGTCCGTATAGTAATAGAGGATAGAATAGAAGTGCAGATCCGTATAGTATAGAGGATAGAGTAGATATAACGATCAGCTGGACGTTACGCCACTTCCTCCTTATGCGCTTCCTCTATGGTCACGTGGTCTAATTAATTCAATAATGGGATCGCCTGTGTTTGCCCACTGGCGATCTATGTTCAAACTCAAGTGTCGGCAGCAACACTTTATTTCTATATCACAACACCGATTAATATCCATTTGTGCATCTCATAAATACCCTTATTTATGCACAAATCTTATTTTCCGTTGGACTTTGTCAAATATATCGAAGTGCGCGGCCAAATTTAGAAATATCTGTAATGTTTTGCTAAGTTTTGAGAACATATATTCTTTATTCACCATTCTGCAAAAAAGGAACTAGGGGGTAATTTTTAGTTAGAGCAGCTTCTACTAAAATGACGAATAAGCATACAGTTCAGACAGTATTTGTCCTTTAAAACTATTAATGGCAACAATAATATTAGCTCTTTGCTTAATTGGAAAAATTAAGCATTCATTGACCGAGCAGCCACTGCAATGCATTTTATTTTGCTCCATAGACATGGGGTTGAGATCAAAGTGTTGTATCTCTCCTCTTCATCTCTAATAATAATGTTAATATTAGTTGTATCCTTATAAGAAAACATCTGGTATTCATTGACCGATTAGCATGTGTTAACGTCAATTAAATTTAATAAAATCTTTCTATTAAAGAAATATCAGAAAAATAGGTTCACCATGTCCACCATCTTTTATCCCGCCTTTCTTTAATGACGGATGTTTCTTTCCTACGTTTTTGTTTTTGCCATTGTGGTTCCGTTAATTTATTTCTTATGTTATTATTTTAGATTGGCATGTAATATTCACATTATTTATTCAATGTCCCCCACCAACTGAGGTGGTTTTAGTTATCGGGTATATTTCTTTGTAGTTCAGTTACACCACCCGACGAATTTCTAGGGAGGATAGTCCTAGCTAAAACCTATTCGCTTTTATTCGCTTGAAGCCATTTTTTAGTATTGATCTGAGAATGCGTTTGTATACAGCTGTCAGTTTACGTATTTCTAAATTAGTTTGGTGACATGAATATTATCTATTTAATCCTTGATCCAATTTAAAACATTTTCAGTTGAAAATATCGCCTTGTTCTATAATTTACCGGACGATTTTATGCTTTAAAAAAATAAAAATATAAACATGGAAATAACCTATGAAATATTCGAAGATAAAAGAACATCAATATGTGTCGACCTGAAATGAATTCCATTATATTATTTATAATAATTACTGACTTGTCTGACATAAACTACTTAATTGTCGCTGAAAATTATCAAGCGTATGATTAGTGATATCAGTAACCACAAAAATTAATGATGAGTTTTGAATAGTCGAGTTACTGCTTATATTTTCTTTACAAAATAATTGTCTCTCAAAATAGTGATATTTATTTCAATATAGGCTTTTCTTCTTCACCGCACTTTCTCTTTGAAATAACATTACAGTAGGTGGATTTATATAAGTGCGTTTGTTTGAAGATGGCAGTTGGTATCGACGTAAAAAAAAACATGGCGTACGTACTTGTTGGGGTTTGCGCATGCGTATTCTATAAGCTTCAAAATCTACTCTATTTTTGTTTTTGTTTTTGCTTTCAACTCAAAACCTTTACTATATATTTTAAATTAGTTTTTTATGATATTTTTTCTCTTTTTTTACGCCCACAATATATTTTCTCTTTTTTCATAGAACCTAGCATTGAATTAAAGAATATTCAGTTAAAACTTGAAGCATTTCATAATATTTTATTAATTTTTTATTATTCTTATTGAATTTCATGTTTCGACATGACTAAATTTTGTTTTATCTTGGAAAACAAAATATTCATCTGGGAAGTTTAGAAAGTTTTGCATTTTGTAATGTCGGAAAATTAGTTTGAAACCAAATATAAACTAATACACGAATACTATGGATTATAACCGTACATCTATCTATCTATCTTTCTATCTATCTATCAACAGTTTATCCGCACTCTTATATAAATATGTTATGGCAAAATTTTGTAAAATTTATTGACCATTTATCTATCTATTTCTGTCCGTTCACATCTATCTATCTATCTATCTATCTATCTATCTATCTATCTATCTATCTATCTATCTCAATCTGTTCACATCTATCTATCTATCTATCTCTCTATCTATCTCACCTTGTTCATTATCTATCTATCTATCTCAGCTTGTTCATCATTTATCTATCTGTCTATCTCAATCTGTTCACATCTATCTATCGATCTATCTATCTATCTATCTATCTCAATCTGTTCATATCTATCTATCTATCCATCTATCTATCTATCTATCTATCTCAGCTTGTTGATCATCTATCTATCTATCTATCCATCTATCTATCTATATATCTATCTATCTATCTATATCAGTCTGTTCACATCTATCTATCTATCTATATATATATACACGCACATATATATATATATATATCAATCTGTTCATATCTATCTATCTATCTATCTATCTCAGCTTTTTTATCATCTATCTATCTATCTATCTATCTTTCTATCTATCTATCTATCTATCTATCTATCTTTCTATCTACACAGTTCGTCATCGGGAATATACCGTTTGTAAACATGAACAGAGTGTGCATTGAAATCAACTTGTATTTTCAGACCATCTGGTATTTCTCTTGGTTTATAATCAATATTTAGGCCACTGGGGGGTTCATATGAATTCATGAACATTTTTTGTTTATTTTTCTTGATGGAACTGATATTGTGCTTATATTTATCGTTTTTGTCATGTATTTATATAATAAATATTTATTTATTATAATAGTAGTCCTTCTAACTTATATTTTATTACTATATATAGGTTATTTATTTATTATTAGTCTGTGTCATAAATAAGTAGCGATTATTAATCAGTTTTATTCTTCTGAAAAGAACGAGCAAACAATTTTTATTTAATTATATATTCACCATTATTTCAATGACTTGTAACCTAAAATTTACAACAGAATACAAATTATTACAAGATTGACAGAAGAGAATCTGTTTTGAACTTTTTAATATTCTTCCATATCAATCACAGTGTTAGGCAATTGCACGGATGTCTTCAAATCGATTGGCCTTGACATTCACCTCCAGGGGAAACCTGACAATGACATATGGCACAGTGGATAAAGGCGTTGGTTAGATCCAGTGACAGGACCCAAAGAGTGTGAGTTCAATACCCGTTTAAGGCAGTGGAGAACTTTCAGAGGGAAAATTAACAGGAGATAACTGATAACTGACATCCATTAAATATGGCACGTGGAACTAGAACAGTCTACCCCAGTGAGCGAAATAAAGGGTTCAGTTCGACATTCCAACCACCTGAAGAAAGCCGGAGCGTACAAAGACCGAAACGTTGTAATAAATATGGCGACAAAGATGAGGACAATAGTTCGAATAATGTAAATAATGTACATAATACCTCATCTCAGAAATATAGACTGATACTGAAAGGTCGAAACGTTGTAATAAATATGGCGACAAAAATGAGGACAATAGTCGAATAATGTAAATAATGTACATAATACCTCATCTCAGAAATATAGACAGATAATGTTGGAAACATCTAATAAGACACGAAGGTTCGCAGAATTTGAAACTCACTGTAAATTTTAAAGGCAAGATGAGCGGAGGAAAACAACCAGTAGACTATCTAACTTGATGAAAAAATATGGAAAAGACAAAACAAAATCCGAATATGCAAGTTTACTGTTTTAATGTTGTTTTACTGTCGACGTCAGACGTTTCGGTCTAGTAGACCATCTTCAGGACATGGTTATTGGAAACATACTTATATTTAAGTCAACATGAAGAGACGATAGACACAAGACTAGTCAGAAACAGAAAAACTGAAATTCTAAAGTCAGCGTTCCCTTTTTGGGATTCGGTCACGTTGGCGTCGCGCGGGCGTGGTGCGAAAACGCACTCCCAAGAAAGAGACTTTATCTTAAGTGGAAAAGAGGAATTCTATTTGAATCTAGAGCTTATCAGTACGTTTGTCAAGCATTAATCTTGCCAGACAAGGGGAGATGTTAGAGAAGCCGGGTTTCGTATTTACCGCACGTGAAGTGGATATTATGCCTGCCTCATAAATCCGTCTAAAGTTTTTATTATGAATATATTTTAAGATCTTCACAGAGTCGAAATCGAAATTATGATCAGATTTAGATTTTTCATTTTTGATCTACATCCACATATTTGCTTACATAACTACCAAACTTGTTTAAATGAATAACTGAACCGGAAGTGAAAGGGAGAGTAAGATGACAAATGCTGCAAAGAGATACAAATAACAGGAAGTTATGATTGCCAACATCCTGTAAGTAAAGGGCACCGAGGCACAGAAGAAACGATAAGATGGAAATAATTTAAAACAAACTCTGTGTGAAATGAAGACACATTTCATATATATATATATATATATATATATATATATATATATATATATATATATATATATGTGTGTGTGTGTGTGTGTGTGTGTGTGTGTGTGTGTGTATTTGTGTGTTGTGCGTGTGTGTGTGTGTGTGTGTACTGTTGTTAATTTGCTCAAACTTTAGTACCTGAAAATAAAACAAAATAGATCGTGTGTAAAGGCCGTGTCTCGTCACCTGTGGCGGCATTTCGGAAAATCTCTTAGAAACAGCTGAGAGGTCAGAAATCGTTCACCTTTGTCGCGGTGACAAAATCTCCAATGAAAACAGAAAAAAAGATCTTGTCTTTTGTTTTTCACCACTGATCTTCGATTACGGGTCAGCGCTGCGGTAGAAAAAGATTCGAACAATCATTTATACGCATTAAACGCTCTGTTGAGAAGCAAAAATCAACAGAAAATGCCGCGTCACTAAATAAGAAGGTGACCTCACTAAGAAGGAAACTTTGATGTGGACGCCTTTTCAACCTTCTGTATCAGATTTAAAGTCGGAAAGAGCAAATCTCAGCACAATGGAGTCAGGAGGAGAGATATAAAATGATATTTGTTTTCTTTTGGTTAGTTTTTTGTTGAATTAATATGAAAAGTTATCCGTGTTATTAGTTGCGTAATGTAAGCGAAATCTTAGAAGTTTTTTGATGTTTACTTGGCGCATTATGCGTTGGGGTATCACCAGCTAGATTTATTTTGATCACTCTCCGGACTACTTCGGAAGTGTGATGGTCGAGCTCTCTGCCTCCGGGCAGAGACGATCCCCAGACGAGGTTATGCTGAAGGGCAGAGTCTCGTTTCGGGAGACAGCTACTTGATCCGGTTTTTTAAGGGGTCTATGGAGAAATTTTGACCGAGCCTATGGGCTCGGATACCCCATTGTAAACTTGGCCTTATACCGCCTCTGACAGTGCCCGAGAGGTCAAGGTACGTCAGATCTAATGAGAGTTTCCCCTAGAAGACGCAGGTTCGAAGATTTCTCGAATATTCAGGCCGGTAGATGCAAATAAATTAATATACGATTTAATAATAAAAACAGAGCATCTACTCAAATATGAGTAACCACTGAAAATAACGTTTAAACAAATAAATTAAAAATATGTCGGACTTAATCCATTTCGTAATATATATAATTATATATATATATATATATATATATATAACTATGTGTGTGTGTGTATAAATATGAATACATATATATATATATATATATATATATATATATATATATATATATATATATATATATATATACACACACAGAAAATATTGTTTCAACTCAAGTCCTAAAGTTTAATTTTAATATTAAACTTAAAATTTAGAGTACAGCTTCATTCTCATGTGATATTTAGAATAACTAACTGAAGACATGTTTTACTCATTTATATGTTGGCAATTGAGGTGTTTTTTCTTTCGTTATCAAGGGGTCTATAGTCTGAGGAAAGTAAGAATGTTTATTATATGTCAAATTTTCGGAGTCGTGTATTGTATCTCATTGGGGGATTTTTGTCTGGCTATAATGCCCTTTTTTCCCAGGCTCTGTTGTTTTTATTAGTATTTGTTAAATCTTAGTGAATGATGTTCTAGTTACAGTTTTTGGTGTTAATTTATTTGTTTTTTTGTTGATGATGTCTTAAAGGGGTGCTTAGATATGACTGGGTTGTATTTTTAATTCTATAGGTTTACACGTGTCTGAAATTCATTTAATTTGCTAATAGATTTTATAAGGTTTTGTGTAATTATTTATATATGGTATTGCGGAAGTTTATATATATATATATATATATATATATATATATATATATATATATATATATATAAAATAAGATTTAATTTTGTATTGTAAATTTTTTCTATCCATTTATAAATTACTAATTTTTTAAAGTGTATATGTATATTTGGAAGTGTCTGCAAAAAAAACGTTATTCATTTCTTTGATTTAATATTTTTTGTTTTTTTAGAAATTTGATAATGCGTAGCTTTTCATGTAGCTATAAAGGCCATGGGTGATCGTAGGTTCTACAAGTTCTTTGACACTGCCTACAAAAAATTGCTATTTCATTTCTTTGATTTAGTAAATTTTTATTTTCCAGAAATATAATAATGTATTATATTTCATGTGAGCACAAAGGATATGGGTCATTTAATGACCTACATGCTCTAGCTTTTCTTAAATTACGAATTAAGTGGATGAATGAAAATGCCTAACTTTTTTATCATGGGAATCCCAGGCGACTCACTGAAGAAGAGACGTATACGTTTGTTAGCATACACCCCACCCCACCTAACCGTAACCTGACTTTTTATGCAACATGTATTGAATACATAAGCTGTTTCGGGAAATTAAAACCCAACCAACCCTTAATTTAATTAAAATACATTTCCCTTAATCTTAACAACTTATAATATCAATATTGTATACGATTATAAATTAACTAGATTTTTTTAAAGTTTATTCCTATCATCGCTTGACAATGGAACGTTACTATGGATTTTAAGTTTAATTTTATTATATATATATATATATATATATATATATATATATATATATATATATATATATATATATATACGCTTTAATAATCATTATTAATGATAAAATATTTAGATTTTTGATGATTGAATAATAAAGTCATTACCTAATTTCTTTCTTAGATAAGACTTTTTAGGGAAATCTAGTTGCACCCCTATATATATATATATATGTGTGTGTAAATATACGGAAACATCTGAGAAGATATATGAAATTACCCATGTATATCAGTACACGTGTACCTGTATAAGTGACTGCAAATGTGAAAGAACGTATGTGTATGAAATTTACATAGATGTGTTTACAATATATGATGGAGCATGATCTCTAATATTGCATTAAAATGCCACTCCATATTAAATTAAAACTAAATTTTAAGTAATAGAAATTACCAATATAAAAATAGTCACTAATCAAACTCATAAATAAAATTCAAACTGATAGAGATATCACCTTAATAATCATTTACTACTAGATGTAAACTTATATTTGAGAAAAAGTTTTAATATTTTAATGTAAATTCTATAAATATTTTTTAATCGACTATTTCACATTAAATCCCCAAAATGGTCGTAATAAGCTTTTTTTTAAAAAAAACTTTAACATATAATTAAATTGCTTAGACAGTTTAAACAAAAAAATTTACGAAATCTCAAAGTAAAGAAAAAAACAACGCCTATTCCAATGGAAGTTAATGACACTTTATTACAACCTCTTTCTCTTTTTTTTTCTATCTTTTTCTTTTTTTCTTTTTATGCTTTTTGGTCTATCTCACTCACATATCAAGATATAACTTCCGTTAACAGATTTAACGTGTCACTGTCTAGATTTCAGCGAAAATTTAAATTTGAAACAATAGAAATGTTACATCTAACTCAATGCTGTCTCTCTACCCCCTAAACTGCCCCCACTTCGTTAATTTCCTTATTATTGCCGATCATAAATGTGTAAATTTATTTTCATTTTTTCATTTCAACATTTGGAAATAAATCTGATGATCCACTGTCCTTTGAAAGGGCTGTGGTGAAATAATTTATTATATGGAATCTGTTTTTATTTAAAATATATATATATATATATATATATATATATATATATATATATATATATATATATATATATATATATATTTCGGCAGCAATTTTCCATGAATTCCTGTTCCTTTCATATTGTCTGATAAGCTTAATCAGATTATCGTTGAAAGACGAAAGGGAAACACCATGTTGATACATGTTTTAAGACAATATGAAAGGAACTCACTTAAAATAAATAGACAAAACCTGTCTATATTATTTAATGAAACATGCATTAATATATGTATATATGTATGTATATATATATATAATTAGCCTATCATATTTAATTGTAATAACATCTCGAGTTTATCCTGACAAAACATTTGCTTTTAGCGAATGTAAATAAATGTCAAGATTTTATCGAACACGTTAATTCTCCTATTAAATGCATTTCTATGAAATAGCAATAGATAAAATTAAAATCCCCGATTCAAACGCATTTTCAAAATTCACTGAATATTCAAATAGTTATTAGTATGTTGGGTCACCAATGGCCATTCTCTCCCCTTTCTTTGAGATAGTCACGAGGATCACGTGACGGCCGATGAATGACGTCAGGTGAGAAATTGAGGAGAGGAGTTGTCAAGTAGAGACGAGATACGAAGGGCGTTCTTAGGACATAGCGGTAGATCTTACAGACAAAAAACACATGGCCTAACCGTGGCCACCGATAGAGAAGGCCTGTTCGATAGTGACGTGACGTCACAAAAGTAGTCCATGCAATTAAACAGTCAGTAATCGTAATGTAACGAATAATTGTAAGAAAACTTTTGAAAAATACATCTATAAAAGAAAGAAACAGAATTTGATTTTATACAGAACTTTATTCCATATTAATTTAAAAAAAATAACCGATAAGAAAAAATATTGTTGCTGAATGTTTTGTTAAAGTAAAGAAATTAAACATCATGTTACATTTCATTAAATTTTAAAGACTGAAATTCGTTCATTATTTTATTTGTTTCAAATTTGAAAACATTTTTAAAATCATAATCAGTATTGTCTTAATTTGCATGTTTTTATCTTAATTTTAGTAATTATTCTGTAAAGTTACAATATATTAATTATTAATGATTATTATTCTTATAGACTCAGACAACAACAACTCAATTGTGAATTAGGAAACAAACAAATAATTAAATAAACAGACGAGCAAATTACATGTGACTGATAAAGAAACGATTAAAATATAAATTAGAAAGAAAAAAACTAAATACATGAAAGTAAATAAATTTGATACAAAAAAGAGATTCAAAATTCAAATAAGAAAAAATAACAGAAAAGTAGGTTACAGACAATTTTAAGACTGAAATTCGTTCATGATTTTAATTGTTTCACATTTGAAAATCTTTTATAAATTAATAATTATTCTGTAAAGTTACAATTTTGTAATCGTTAAGAGATTATAACTCAAATTCAGTAACAACTGAATTATGAATTAGGGAACAAACAATAATTAAATAAACAAATTATAATTAAATGATGAATAAATAAAATAATTATGCTGATTAAATAAAACAATTAAATATAAATAAGAAACAAATAAATACAAACAAGCAAATAAATTAGATACGAACAATAAATAGATTTAAAAATCAAATAATACAAATACAGAAAAATAGGTTACTGATACAAAATTTAGCTGAATGTTTGAAGATTTCTTTTTTTGCTTAACTTGTTACTTGTAATATTATTACTTTCCCTAGAACAAAAATTATTTCAAAGAGCATTTGTAGAGCTCCAGACAAACATTCTTTGTATATTGTTATATTGTGACACTCATCACAAGTGTCAACATCAAAAAGAAGCTCATAATCTGCCAAAAAACATTCAATGTTATATGGATGGCTAATTTTCTTTGATTTACTGAATGAAGAAAATAATGATTTTTTATCAGATTATCAATTACTACATAATTATAGAGAACAAAATTTATAGTTTTATCATTAGGATATAAGAGAGAACCTCTATTAATATCCAGAAAATAGCTGCTTATTTCAGGTATTTCTCCCACATTATCTCTTCCACCTCCATATATTAAATCTTTGCCAATATTGCATTTAATTTTCTTAAAAACTGCATTACACCAATAACCTGATAAGTATAGTATTACAGGTAGAACTTCTCTACAATTATTAACATCATCCTCTTTAACATCATTTCTATATTTATACATATCTAACTTTTCCTCCTCTGTCACTTCATCCCAGTTTGATTCTTGTAAACACTTTAAATCAATTTTAATGCATTGCTGATTAAATGGTAAGCTCAATTTTAAAACTGATTGCATTCTAATAATCTTTTCACACTCAAACACTTGTCGTATCGAGATATTATACTGAACCCCACTAAGTTGCCAGTATTGACCAAACCTTGTCTCAAGGTGATCAGTTTGAAATTTACCTGGTAATATGTACAGCATTTTCAGTTCTTCTATGCAATACTTGGTCAGTTCTAGAAATTCATAGGTTGTATGATGCAAAGCAGTGAAGATTTCCTTTGTTAATTTGCCATTTCTTCCAGAAATGCTATTCCAAGATTCTAACCAGTCCCAGAATACAGAGATAAATCTAAACTTTTCTTCATTCATTCATTTTAAGTGGATTGCAGTAATTATTTGTAAGCCGAAAACCTTTATATGGCGTTTTAACATTCATTATTGTCCACCAAATATAAAATATTTTTATATATTCTGCAACTTCTGCAAAATTAGGCAAATATTTCTGTTTTCCTAAGGTCAATAATCCTTGAATAGTGTATTCATTAAAAATTTGCAGAACTAAATTAACATTTTGCCTTTCAAGATTAGTAGGAGAAAGTGCTTTTGAGTTCAATTTATAACAATATTTCAAAATTGACTGAGATTCTAAGGCATGAAGTTTCTGTAAGGTAGAAAATGGAGCACTTTCGATACTATCTAATTCATGATTTCCATCATGACAAAATTTGGGGAACAGCATGCATTTATTTGCATCTTTTTGACCAAGACAATTGTTTTTAATGCATTTTAATATATGGACTGAGTCGGAAAGGAAGAAAAGGGGCCAAGACTTTATAAATGGGTGTGGATATACAATGGAAAGCTTTGGAGGACTGCAAAAGAAAGATATAGCTTTTTTATTTATAGCATTATTATCTGTTATGATTGATAATACTTGAAAGCCTATCTCCTCTAAACCAATTATTATGTTTAACTATGTCAAATAACTTCTCAGCTTTAAGACATTTAGTTGGCATAACATGCACAACATCTTTATATTGTGAGAATACACTGCTAATCGTGAAAGCAAAAGCGCTTGTTGCAGCTTCACTGCTGTTACCAGATAATCCAACAATATTACCACCCTTATAATCTAAATAAGGTTTTAGATGAATTTCATCAACAAGTAAATATACTGTGATGTCCGTCTGCATTTGTAACTTAAATTTATTTTTAATATACATAAGAAAATTGTTATCATGTTGCTCAATCAAAGGATTCATGTATGTTGATAACGTTAGTCTTTTAATGGTTGAATAGCTAGGTAAAATTATATTTTTGCTGTCTCATTAACAATCTGTACTCTTTAGGGGAGCATTTATATAATAATGAAGAAAATATCATTTCTGTTGAATAATCAAGCTTATTTTGTGTCATTAAATTTAGCTGCTGATATATAAATTTTATTGCATTAAAATGTTTGTTTGATTCTTCTTGCACCAATAGTAGAAATGACATTACCAATTTTAATATAAAAATTTTGAGTGTTCAGTTAGCTGTTGTTCTGTGTGCAATCTGTGTTCTGTGTTCTTCATGTTTTCTATCAGAATTTCAAGAGTATTTTGATCAGTTACATGTTCAGGAATCTTATAGTTCCCTATTGAATGCATTTCCACATCTCTACAAAACACATGTACTGCAAAATCAGATTCAATTACAAGAGACAGATTGATTTTTTGATATGGGGATTTGATGATGCTGAATATAATAAGTGTCTCTTGCTGCCTAACAAAACTCCAGTAATTTCTATCAAGGAAATTTAATTTCCCTTCCAGATCATTAATATTATGGATTTTCTTCTGCATTTTATATGCTAAGTCATCATTAATACTTTGCTTTAAAGCACTTTTAAGACCTGAATTCTCTAGTCGGATTCTCCTAGAATCTGGAGACTCTCTAGAAGTATTGAATGAAGATAAATATGAGGGATACTTTGGGAAAATTCTAGGAATAGCACCATCATGAAGATATATTTTTTTTAGTTTTCAATTGTCACACCTGTTTTTTCGTCAAAAGCTGACGATTCTTTCCTTATGTCCTCCGGTCAAAAATGTAGTTCACATACCTAAAAAGATTTTAAAAACCCAACCTATTTTAAATTCTTTTGAAAATCTAAGAAAATCAATCAGCAAAAATCTACAATAATATGAAGCATTAAGAATTTTAGGAAAAGTGAAAAGAATTCAACAAAAGATTATTAGTGACGAAGCTATGTACAAATAAGAGAATTTTTAATGTTTTTCATTTTTTTTTAAATTTAAAATGATAAATAAAAAACATTCATATGAAAAAACAATTCTAAAAAATTATTATTTTTATGCCTATAAAAAGATTCTTTTATGAATTTATATCGAAAATTTCTTTAAAGTTTATTTTTATAAAAAATAGATTTCAGCTTTTAAAAACTTTCGCAACTTTTCCTTTTAATGTGACAAAGATATGAAATTATTTAATCCTCAATATTTCAATTGAGTTTAATAACTTTTTAAAACAAAACTTTGTTTTAAAAGTGTTGTGAATTACAGACATGAAATTAATTCAATTAAAGTTTCATTTAGTCACGAATAAAACAATTCTAAAAAATCGTTAAAATTATTAAAATTATTTTTATCTATATAAAATATTCCTTTAGGAATTCATGAATGAATTTATGTCGAAAATTTCTTTAAAGTTTATTTCTTAAAAAAATGAGGTTTTAGATTTTAAAAACAACACGTACGAGAATGAATATCTGAAACTTTCTCGCTAGATTTATGTCTTATTAACTTTATGTTATGAATTACAAAGACATGGTATTAATTTTGTCATTACAGTTTCAATTAAATTTACTTATTTTTTAATACAAAAACTATTCACTCTGCTGAATTTAGGAGATGAAAAATTATCTCTTCTGATTGTACGAATCCAAACACCAGATAATTCTTTATCTTTAGGGAAAGAAAATACATGTACTTCAGGGCCGTTTTTATAATTCCCTTTGCAATTTGGCACAACGCATCTATAAGACATTGTTTTTGTTTTAAATTAATGCTGTTAAATACAATATTTAAAAGAAGATATTAATAAATAATTTTAAAATGCCGCCGTAAAAAATCTGATACACAAAACAAACGATACGGACTCAATATGATGACGTCACATCCCCCCACCAATGAAACAGGCCTTCTCTATCGGTGGCCGTGGCCTATCCCAGTTAGTAGATAAACTGTCGTAACCCCTGTTTTCCCTTTTGGAAATATAACAAGTTAGGTTTCCCTTTGTTACACACTGTTGTGGCGTATGTAATAATTTATTTGTGTGGGACACTTGTATATATGTATATATCTAATTTTGGGCATGACGTAGCATTATAAACCTCTCTGTGAACAAGGCATGTGTGTTATTCTTTTCCCATTCAAATCTTCCGTACTGTCCGTGAAATATATCGGTGTTTTTATATCATGGATATATCAATGCTCATAACAAGAGAAATGTATTAGGGAAAATATTTCTTTCTCATGCTCTCGTTACAAAAACTTAATGAAAACTAAATTAATAACCGAATTTTTTTTTATGCGTATATATTGTACTGCTGTTTTCTTTATAGCAAATAACCAACATGAATTCATAACATGATGTAGCATTGTCGTCAATACGATTGACATTTTTGAAAATTCAGTTCCGTGGAAAAACAAAATCGGTTTAATAATTGTACAAATAAAATTAAAAAAAACAACAACAAAAAACAAACAAACACAAAAAACAAACAAACACAAAAAACGCGCTGGAGTATAAATTAGGTTTAAATATTGTAATTTAAGGTACAAACTAAATTGAAGTTGTTTTTCGGTATTGTTTATTTAAATTAGCTTTTGGATTTTTCTGATTTAACAAATAATAAAGTAAAACATAAATTTTCATAAAGATTTTCACAAACCCATTTGAATTTTTTTCAATTTAAAAATATTTAAAATTCTTATTTTATTTCAGGGCACGATCGGACTTGAAATGTCGTTATTAAATAACAACGAATATTTAATGATAGGAATTGATTTATTTCGTGAGATTAATTAATCCGTCTCACAATCTTTTACGGACACATACCTTCTGTGACACGCCCCCCGCCTCCATGGACAGCTTGTCATCATTATCGCGGCTGGCATTTCCATTTTTGGCGACATGTCTGTTTTAATTCGTTCTGCAGTGTAAAAAGACAAAAACATCAAGAACATTAATTTTAATGAGAGAAAATGATAATATATATATATATATATATATATATATATATATATATATATATATATATATATATATATATATAGTTCTTTAGTATTTATGATTTTATTTTAAAAACCAGTGCTCGATACAGAAGTAGAGCTTAAATTATAATTATTTAAAAAAAAATATGATTCCTTCGCGACACAGAAATTACTATTCATCCTCAAGCGATATTTAGAACGATTTCTAAACATCGCTTGAGAATGAAACTGCACTCTAAATTTGAAGTTTAATATTGAAATTAAACTTTAAGAGATGAGTCAAGTTTCAAAACAACAATTTCTGTGTCGCGATGGAATCACATTTTAAAAAATAATTATACATATATATATATATATATATATATATATATATATATATATATATATATATATATATATATATACCAGAATAATATTAGGAAAATTAATGGCAACGGGGAAAAATTTAAATACATTTAAGCTCCTTTAATACCCTAATTATTTAATATTCAATGTTAAAGAACAGGATGGGAAAATATATTAAAATAGATGTGGGGTCCATTTTGTCAAACACAACGAATGAAAATATATTATTTTACCCATCAAAACTATTAAAACTGCAACAGAAATTAATTATTCTAAACATAACATAATTCTTTTCAACTACTTTTAGAACAATAAAATAATTAATGCAAAAAATAATTTCAGGTTAAAACTTATTCTCTCACTGTAATGATTGCCACAAAGAATACATAGGGGAAACCCCAAGGAATTTAAATATCAGATTATATGTACACAAAAGGCATATATTAGAAAACAATATAATGAATCTATTAGTTATTCATCCTTCTGTGTTTGATAATAATTTCGATTTTCAAAAGTGCCGTTTTAAAAGAGAAAAATATGAGAATTAAAAAATACGAAAAATAAGAAAAACACGAAAAATAAGACGGAAGTTTTAGAATTTTTTTTAATTGCTATATCATCCACTATTAATCTGCGTCCAAGTTCTTACAGAATTTTACATTTCTTGGCAGATCTGTTAGCACATTTTGGGATACTTAATAACAAAACTCATAAATTCTAAAGAAAAATACACCAAAAGAAATCGGCTAAACGTTATACTCAAACGCATATTAACAAAAATGAAGTTTCAGTCTCCTTCTTACGCATGCGTAGTTACGTCAACGTATAACACCACTTTAGTTTGATGAAGTCCTAAATGCCGAAACGCATCACACGAATTCCCCCGCCCCCACACTTTGTCATGAATTTTAATGACGATATTTAGAAAGTGAATCTTTTTCTTTTCAAATTAAAAAGTTTATTTTCTTTCTGGAGTCAAAGATATCGGAACGAAATATTAAATAATAAAGCTAATTTAATAATCGAGACATAAAGAAATACAGTAATGTTCGCTGTAATGTTAACAATATCTTTATTTACTAGGAAGATTAAATATTGTTTGAGTCTTCGTTACGCAATCGGTAGATGATTTCGCGTCGGGCATTCAAAATGTGTTTATATCGTTGTTAAAAAATCTCTTATCTATTCCAATCGTTTTATATAATTAGACGATGCTGACATCTGCAATTTTATGTATGTTGATGACCTTTGCTGTACCGACTTGAAAAATGAAATAGTTTGATTGCGATTATATTAAGTATGAAAGTTTCGAAATGATTTTAATTCTTTTCTTGGCCTGTTGTTATTCTCAGTGGCAAAAGATTAACATGGTTACTGTGCTTAGGACAACCACTCACAACCGAACTGATTATACTGATTTGTTAAATGGGTTTTTAATTGATTTTTGCAGTATAAAAATAAAAATAAAAACATAGCGGTAATTTTAACGTAGTTTTATCAGAAATTGTATCGATCTTTTTTAAAAAGAGATCTAATATTATTTTTTAATCATATTTGTAAGTTTTTGACGTATTGCTATTAAATAATACGAGTGATTTAATAATCGATAAAGGAAATCATTATTTATCATTGTCAGCTGTCATTAAAAAATATCTTTAACGAAATAATGATGATGATGATGATGGAATCCTCGTTAGTCACTAATCAATGTATTTACTCTTGAGCATCCGAACAGTGCCACTGAAAACATTTAGATAATTATCCACTGATGAGAGATATTTGTAATATGTTCTGTTGTAATTCCATACTATGGAATGGGCAAACATTATCACGTTCTGTATTATAATCAATTAGAAGAAAGTGTCGTAGCAATATGAATAGTGTTTATTAAAACATTTTATGAGGCGTATATAATCTTAGTATTAAACTAAAGTAAATACTATTTCAGTGGAGGCACGTTTCGGACTGAGAAATCGGAGAGCCGAGTTCGAATTCTAGTCGAAACCATTAAATCCGTTCTAATACCCTTGGGAAAGGTATAAATCCTCTTCTTCCTCCCCTCACTGTGCGTAAATAGCAGAACAGTTCCGGGATGGCAACTGGTCTACCGCAGAAAGAAATGGCAAACTACTGCCGCAAAACAAAAAACTGCCTATCGAAAGGTACATGATCGCCTAAGCGTGTATCACGCATGACACATAACTGGCTGGAATACTGTTTCAAAGCGGGAAATTGGTGGTATGTATTGCGCACTTCAGTCCCAGAATATTTTGCCGCTGGCATAAAACATTGGCTGAGACAGGGAAGACAGAACAGTCTCGGGTTACTGCTTAGCATGTCCGGCAATAAAACAAAAAAATGCTATTATACGCATTGAAGAGAACAGGATCAATCCATTGTTCTGTATTGAATAATCTCTTCTTCATACTTGTCGTAGTTTGTTTTCACTCATCAATATTCGATTTTATTCATAACACTAAGAATATTTTTCTTTATACTATATACATTCGGAATATTGTACTCAAATTGTTTTCATAAAGTTTCAGGTTTTGTGCTTATCAGGTTTATATCAATCCGAGTAACCTAGAAGGAATTCCGAATCGGACCCTTATTTAATCTACGGGAGGAGACTGTTCGCGTTCCACTGCCCATATCTAGGGAGATTACATCCAGTTCTTATTTTTTACTACAGCTCAATTATTGATCGCCCTGTTTGCACTGAGTCCAAATACATATTGCCCGATCTAATAATTTCACCCACCACTACGGATCTGCAATAAAAATACCGATAATCTCTTTAATTTCAGTGTCTTTGCCTTTTTTGATTTTATTCAATACCCCAGTGATTATATGTTTAACAGTATTTTTAAAATACCATTTTTTTTTTCAATTTAAAGATCCTTATATTTAACTATTCTGTTAGAAGCTTCAACAGATACTTTTTAGTATCTGTCTATATTTCTGAGATGAGGTATTATGTACACTATTTACATTATTCAGACTATTGTCCCCATCTTTGTCGCTATATTTATTACAACGTTTCGGCCCTTCAGTACATATCTATATTTCTGAGATGAGGTATTATGTACACTATTTACATTATTCGGACTATTGTCCTCATCTTTGTCACCATATTTATTACAACGTTTTGGCCTTTCAGTATCTGTCTATATTTCTGAGATGAGGTATTATGTACACTATTTACATTATTCGGACTATTGTCCTCATTTTTTGTCACCATATTTATTACAACGTTTCGGCCTTTCAGTATTTATCTATATTTCTGAGATGAGGTATTATGTACACTATTTACATTATTCGGACTATTGTCCCCATCTTTGTCGCCATATTTATTACAACGTTTCGGCCGTTGTACGCTCCGGCCTTCTACAGGTGGTTGGAATGTCGAACTCAAACCTTTATTTCGCTAACTGGAGTAGATTGTTCTAGGTCCATGTGCCATGTTTTTAATGGATGTCAGTTATCAGTTATTTCCTGTTAATTCCCCTCTCCAGGTTTCAGTTCGACATTCCAACCACCTGAAGAAGGCCGGAGCGTAAAACGGCCGAAACGTTGTAATAAATATGGCGACAAAGATGAGGATAATAGTCCGAATAATGTAAATAGCGTAGATAATTTTTAATCCTATCGAATTCTCATATCTGCGAATGTATGGTTGTATAATGGATTGTGGCTCAGAATGAGAACTCGGAGATTAGGGTTCGAATTCCAGTTGAGTTTCTTACATTCTCGTATGTGTAATTACTCTTTGAGAAAGGCATGAATCCATCTCTTTTGCCACTAGATATCGATAAATTGCGGACAGGCAGGATCCGATAGCTTTGGTTGGCAACTAGTCTAAGGGAAATAATAATCTTAATTCCAACCAGGAAAACCTAGCTTCCACAGAGGTCGGGTTTGAAGACACGACACTTATGTTACAGTTGCAGTACATTTGATGTTCCAACGACCTTCACTGTCTTATCAATGAGAAGGTTTTTCTGCATTCATTATTTGTTTGCTCAGTTAGCTTTCATGACCATATATGTTTGGTTCATGAGTGGCTGTTCTGATAATAATAGTCGATCTGTTTGTGCTGAAATGGCTAGTTGTGCCGAATCTGAAGATAAAGAGCCGTGTTCGAATTCCTTTCAGGTTCGTTATATTCAGGTGCAACTACATTTAGGAAAGGTATGAATCCATCTTCGCCGCTTAGATAAATAGTTAAATAGTAAAAGGTGTATTTGAAAAAAAAAACAAAAAAAACAAACAAACCAAAAAATAGTGTTATCCCCCAATGCAAGATTCTCCGGTTGAAAACGACAAGCTGTCAAAAAAAAAATAACAATAATAATAATAATAATAATAAATACAGAAAGTGCTATATTACTGAAGTGGCAGTTCCTGCAAATTGTAATGTATCTTTGAAAATCTTCAAAAACCTATCAAAATACAAGGATCTTGAAGTGGAAATCTAAAAACAATGTGTCTCATGAAGATCTCAATAATTCTTGTAGTTGGATCCCTCTGATTGATTGGAATAGGTCTCCATATATTCATTGTAGTAGCTATACTGGTAGCCTATGCCTTAATGAAATACCCAAGATGACAGAAACAGAATGTGCTTTGCTATTGACATGGCAACCCCTGCAGGTTGTAATGTATCTTTGAAGATCTTCAAAATACTATCAAAATGCAAAGATCTTGAAATGGAAATCTAAATCAATGTGTCTCATGAAGACATCAATAATTCCAGATGTGGTTGGATTCCTTGGTATGATTAGAAAGGGTTCCGATCGATACATTGAAGGGATCCCTCGAAGCATATGCCCGAAATGTCAAAATATAACCAAAGAAGGAATGTATCTATGTAAAATGTGTGTATTCTTAGGTTGTATTATTTTTATTTTTTTTATAAAGATGTTCATTGAAAATGTCATGAGGCCATTTTTAACCCTACGTCTCTGGTTAGGAAGCTGAAGAAAATGTGTATACAAAACAAATGAAACGAAATAATCAGAATAATAATGATGTCATTAATTTTTCAAACTTAGCGGCCAATTTATTTCCTTTCGCTTGTCTAAATTAAAGAAAGTAACTAATAATAACAAAACAAAATATTAATTATATTACCCAAATATTAATCTACGCCCACGCTTTTACCCTATTTCACCTTTCTTAACAGAATTACTACTCTCCCAAGCAAACGTAGAGAATAGTATCAAGAAATCAAAAGAAAATAGTTGAATCCGTCAACACAGCAATAAAAACAATATCTCCACGCGTGATAGTAATTGACGCCATTTCAAAATTCATGAAAATAGCGTTCTCTAAATTCTTCCAGTTGCTAAGGACATTTTGTTTTGTTATTATTAGTTACTTTGTTTAATAAATTCATTTCGTTTTTTGCCTTGAGAAATTCCACATTGGACGAAACGCGTCGGCTACTATTACAGTTTTCCTATTGTCTTTTGCATTTATATATACATACATACATACATATATATATATATATATATATATATATATATATATATATATATATATATATATATATATGTATGTATGTATAGTAGAGTAATACATTTCAGATGCATCAAGGAAGGTCTTCAGTGATGCATTGTCTTCATTGCCGATTTCGGGTTTTGTATCATATCGGCTCAAACATCAACCCAGACCTGATTCCAAAAGATTCACGCCGCATCCTTGATATATATATATATATATATATATATATATATATATATATATATATATATATATATATATATATAGACAGACTGTTTCACAGAAAGGAAGGGAATTTTAACGTTTTTCCCCATACGAAATACGTCAGCGGCTCGGAGAACTCAATTCAATTTACTTGAAGAGTAATGCTATATATATATATATATATATATATATATATATATAAAAGTGAACATAGAAGTCAACACTTAGAGGTGACTGTTGCTTGACGATTGCATCTAGCTTGCAACAGACTGTCGCCTCTAAGTGTTGACTTCTATGTTCACTTTTATATTTACACACGCTCTATCTCTGATATTGAGCACTTTATCCCATAAATATAGCACACTTTAAGACTATATTTCTTCATATATATATATATATATATATATATATATATATATATATATATATATATATGTATGTATATGTGTGTGTGTGTGTGTGCGTGTATGTGTTTACATTTAGAGATTATTGAAAAATCCAAAGAAGAATCAACAACGTTAATGGTCCTGATCTGGCATGTCGGCGCCACTCAATTTTCCGCCTCCTAGCAAAGCTTACCTGAGCTTTTTCTCTAGATATTTTCATGGCAATTGTTCTCATGAACTTTTTTCTATGGTCCCTAGACATTATGAATTTAAGAGCAGTACGAGATTGGCGGCGATATCTCACCATTTCAGTGTGTAAATGGCTCGATGTCACTCTAAGTTCAATGCTAACTGTTTCTTCTCTCGCAGTTCTCGCTCATGGAACTTTCATCTTTTTGCTTTCCATTCATCTTTGATCTTCAGAAATGTAAATGCAATGTCAATCGTTTATCTTTTGTTTTGTTTTTAAATACCGTTCTTTTATTGTTCTTTTACCTTGATTCTTTTCTCGTATTCTCTCAAACTCATTAACCCCCTTGCGTCTTAGTGACTTTATTGCCTTGTTTGAGAAAGAAATGATTGTAAAAAAGACTTGGGCAAAACAAACTTCCAAATTGAGACGCTATGAAAGCCTAATCGATAATCTCTTAAATGAATGAAACATGTTCAGAAAATGGTATTTTTAAGCTTAGTTTATATGATGCACAATTTCGAAAGTTTAGGGCACACAGTGAGGACAGAAATCACTTCTCAATCGTAATTGATTGAGCAGGACAAACTTGTTAACATCGGAACGCCAAAACCGGTCCAGAAATATGCCGTAATCATTGATAACATGTAAGTTAATTTTTCTTTTTTTTCTTTGGACGAATGCCAAGTAAACATTTGCTTTCAATATCTAAGCTGAATAATCTATTATCAAAAATCTTAAATCAGCCGAATATATTCCAGTGTAAAAAGATTGTAATAATGAATTTGGTTGGTACTCTTCCGGAGTTGTACACTTTGTGATCAGGTTAGCAAACTGTAGTCAAGCAAAAGTTTAATTTGGAGCAGTGAAAACAATCAGTCAGTCAGTTATGTACGATGCGTGATACACGCATAGGCGATCATGTATCATCCGATACATGAATGACGAGGCAGCTTTTTTCCGTAGTAATTTACCATTTCTTTCAATTGCAATCCAGGGCTATAGAACCCGATCTGTTCTGCTATTTACCCATATCTGGGGGTAGAAAAAGAGGTTTCATACCTTTCCCAAGGGTATTAGCACGTAAGTGAATGTAATAAATTCGAGTCCTCAATCCGAGCCGCTATCCATTACTCCACCGTGAAAACAAGATACTTAAATATGATTATAGTAATGGGTAACATTTCTGATTTTTGTTCTCACATGGAACATATTCGAAGCTTAGTTTATTTTCTAGTATTTTCCGATTACTCATACCAAACATGATAGTGACGCTTCTTTATGGGGTAAGGATCAGTGGGGGTGGCCTGGTTTAAATTTGATTGGTCAGTTGGTAACACACTGAGTAAGCCGTTCTAATTTCAACACTGAATAAGCCAAACAGGGTTGACATGTAAAATGAACTAATCTAAACTCACAAAAGTGATATTTATCTACACCATTCACCTCAGGAGGAAGGTTTAATACGGGAATTAATAATAAATACGAGAAAATTAAAATTATTGATTATATTATTTCCGTAATTAACAACACTTTATTATAATTGCTTCTGCGTATGTATTTGACGGCCTCAACTAATTGTTAATTGAAACCGATTTGGCCGTGATTTTCTTTGAATCGTCGTTTTTCTGTTGCGGTCGATGGCGCTTTTATATTTCGTCTTCCTAATATATACGATATATATATATATATATATATCTTAACCTTATTCCTTTAGAAATATTCTGAAGTGGTTTTAGAAGTATGTTTTGCGTCGTTGTCTGGCTGGAGAATGAATCGCCTTCCAAATCTCAACTGAACAGCAGAGATTGAAAGATTGCTAGAAAAATAGAATAAAAAAGAGGTTAGCACACGTTTTTCTTTTTTAACATGTAAACCCATACAAAGTCATAAAAGCAACGAGGATGTAAGGGGTTACTGAAAGAGGGGCAATAAATGACCAGCCTTGAAAGAGACAGATAATAACGATTGACATTGCAATTAAATTTGATACTCTGAGGACTTATAGAAGTCATTTTATTAGGTTGTTCGGGAAATAATGTCCGATCTTAGATTAAGCCTTTTGTATTCAAATATATCATTATAAGAGTTGGGCAAAACTATATCACTCATTCCAAATGATTAATGATTAATGTCGCTTCTGTATTAATCTTATATCAATCTCATTATGAAATTCACTTATTTCGTTGGTCAAAAAATAATGACAGATTTTAGAATAAACATGTTAATGGTGTTCTGATATATTATTGTAATAGCTGAGCAAAATTAAATTACTAATCCCTAAAGATTAAAGAGTCCCCTTTGTTAATTTTATATCAATCCCCATCAGAATTATGTTCTCAAATACATGACACAGACGGTATATACTTGGGGAAATAGTACGAGGTTGTTCAAAAAATAATGTCAGATTTTAGAAGAAACCTTTTGTGTTCTAATGAATTATTATATTAATTGCACAAAAATATATCACTCGTTCCTTAAGTGTCCTTAATTATATATATATATATATATATAATTCATTGAATCTGAAAGAAGCCTCAACAGAATGGAAAATTCCGGAATATGCGAGCGAGCTATATTGTCTGATATGCTATCCCTTCGTCGCCGAGGCCCGTTGAACAGTTGGTATGATGTTTGCTTGACAACCTAACTGTCAGGGTTTCAATTCTCGGTAGTGGATGCGCACTGCTGATGAGTCCCGAATGTAGGACCAAACGGCCGTCAAGTGCTTACTGCATTCTGTTGAGGTTTCTTTAAGACTCAATGAATTACTTAATTATAATTATCAAATCCTCCTTACAATTTCCATTATATATATATATATATATATATATATATATATATATATATATATATATATATGGAAGGTGTTGAGTAATGCTTAGTAGTCTCGGATTGAGGAATAGGAGAGCCGAGTTCCAAATCCAGTCGAGTTTATTGCATTCACTTGGGAAAGGTATGAATCCTCTTCTTCTTCTCCCAGTTATGGATAAATAGCAGAAAAGACTGGGTTCTATAGATTTGGATAGCAACTGGAGTACCGCAGAAAGAAGTGGCAACCTACTGCGGGAAAATCAGCCATTTATCGAAAGACACAAGATCGGATACGCGTGTATCATAACTGACTGATAGATCTTTCAAACTTTAACAATACCTACCCCGCACCCCGCAACATGGAAAAAGAAGGATGGCGATTACTTTCTTTTGCATGAGTTCAACTTTGGTCAGAATATGTCTCAGGCTGCTGTGAGCATGGAAAGAGTCTGGGATGAAGTATCCGCTTGTGATTTGAGAGGATGGTGCTGGTTTCTGGAGTTCCGCAGTGGGGATACGAGTTTTCAAGTCCAAGATGCCAGAGGATGTCCATCGGCAACTGAAAAGCAACGCCGGAAGAAGATAGTCGAATAAAACTCACATCAAAGTGTAAGAGAAATGTCGCAAAAAATGTGTTTCGCCATTTCAAGAATATCAGACCAACTCAAGAGGATGGTGCTGGTTTCCGCAGTGGGGATACGAGTTTTCAAGACCAAAGGTACCAGAGGATGTTCAGAGGATTATCCATTTTTAATCGGATAGTGACTTGTGATGAGAATGACTCATTTATGACAATCACAATCGGCTCACTTTAATCATAGCGATGGATCTATTACCAAAACCGAAATTGCACCAACAGAAGATTATGGTGTCTCCTAGGCGTTATCCATTGCAGCTTTCCTGATGCAACCAAATTATCACTGCCGATGTTCATTGCCCGGAAATAGAAAGAATGCAAATTCAGTGAAGCAAAATGCGACCGACACTGTTTAATGAATAAGCTCCAGTTCTAATTCATATCATTAATAGGCGACATACTCCCAGGAAGACACTGCAGAACCTCACCTACTTCGGATACAAGATTTTAACACATCCACCATATTCCTCTGATTTCTCGTCAAAGGATTGCCAAATTTTCAAGCATCTTGGCAATGTTTTAATGCCAATTACATTCATTTGGAAATAAGATGCACAAACTGTATTCCGTCCTGGGTAAGACGATAAACAACGTCCAACAGGAAGCTCTCTGATCAGGAGGTTTTGAGAAGCCTGAAACCACGTCTTAATTGCCGGTGTTCCCAGGTCCATCCTGACCGGGGATGTTGGCACCTGCTATGGTCCGAGCTATGGGTCAAAATATTATTAAAGTGTAAAAATAGGTTTTAATACCGGTAATACTTTGTAAAAGATTATTACCAGCAATGCATTATTACCAGCAATACATTTTAAAAAATATTACCAGCGGTGCATTTTTGAAGAAAAAGTAATTATTAGCTGTATATTTTTGAAAAAGAAATATTACCAAGCATGCCTTTATTGAGAAAATATTACCAGATATAATTTTGGAAAAAGAATATTACCAGCAATAGATTTTTGAAGTAAAAAAATATTACCAGGTATAGATTATTGAAGGAAAAAATATTACCAGCTATCCATTTTTTGAAAAAGCTTTTTACTAGCAATAAAAATTTGACGGCATTATAAAAACAAATGGGTGATATGACGTAAAACAAAAGAAACAAACTGTATTCTAATATTTCTTGCCGTCCAAAAATTTAGAATTTGTTTGAAGAACATTGTAATTCAATGGGAGGTGTAAAAATGTTCAGGGTTCCTATTTTGCCTGATTTCAACACTGTGTAAATAGATTAATTCACGAATAAATGTTGATTATAAAATCGGACCGTATTTTTCGAACTAACTAATATCATGGGTATAAACTCGATTCTTTTGTGTCAGTTCCCCTTCGACTTCGTGTGCATTGCCTGCACATGCAGTGGTGGGTGCAGAAGCAAAAGATCGTGCTTTCGGATTTCATATTTATATAGGCCAGCATGACGTCAGCAATAAGGCGATTAATTCCAGCAAATGAATAAGATGCTCATATTTGTTGAAATTTAGAAACTCGAAATAAGGTGCATATTTTTTAAACTTTTCACCCCAAGAAAGGCAGGAGTGTCACTAGCACGCAAGGGGTTACAGAGAGAGAGAGAGAGAGAGAGCAAGAGTAAAGAGGGGTATTTTGGAAATGGATATACAGAAGGACTGGCATCAAAATCAAGGCATCAGAATATGTCGATTGACATTACATTTGAATATTTGAAGATTATAGCAATCAGAGAAGCAAGTAAGAGGAAGAGAATTCCACTGTCGGGAAGTGCGAGAAAAAAAGCTGCTGCAATAGATGTGGCAGTTACATTTAACCATTTCTAAAGTGAAAGGTGTGGACCGAGATGGCAAGCTATTAGCACGCTTAAATTCATCAAGTTTGGGTACCAGTGAAAGTAGCTCTTCAGAGCAGTTGGCATTAAAGTACTTGTAGAAAAGAGAGAGGGAAGCCACAGCACGTCTGTGAGAAAGTTATTCCAGACAAGATGCCAGATCATGACCTATCACACTGTATATGCGTCTCTGGATTCTGTCGAGGACCACGAGATGAACAGCGGGGGCACCAAACCATATATGGCAGCAATATCTTCTGTTCGTCTAGGATTGCCTCCAGTAATCCATCTCATTTCCAGTACTCTATATTAATTGCAATTGTCAATTACTGCCACAAAAGTTCGCTTAGAGTTAGGTCATGATATTGAGAAACCCATTTCATTATCTTTAAGTTATTAGTTTAAAACCATTCTGAGATCCTTTTTCGAAATATTTTTCCAGTGTTCCTTTTGTTGGCAGATGAATCTCTTAATTCTAAACGGAGTAGCAGAGTTGAAAAAATGGACTAATATTTTAGCGAATCTAATTTTCCCTTCAAATATCTTCTATAAGAAAACAACTTATCTCACTAATAGGATTCGTTGCAGTGATATTATTTTTCTAAACTTAATCTTCCTGATCATGTTCTGAAAGCCTAATAATGGTTTTGTCTCAAAAAAGAGATTAGGCTGAATAGTTAAGACGTTATCATTCAGATCTGTATTCGAATCTCACCATTGTTGCTTAAAGGGGTTAGCTCTTAATAATGCCCTCTAGCGGGGACATTTCCAGCGTGCGGCACATTTGAGAAATTCCTGATAACTAATTATTTCAATTATACAATTGTCAACTCATTATTATAATAAACTTTCCTTATATATTTGAAGGCAACAACTAATTGTTATTAGAGACACTTTTGGCACTGATTTCTGTTAGTAGACGTTTTCTGCAACATTCGATATCGATTCTATCTTGGTCTGACTCGTCTATTCTTCGATACAGAATTGATCAACTATTTGGTTGAATTTAGATGAGCCAACTGAGAAGATGGATCTACTATACGAAATATTTTTTTTATTAAACTATTCTTTTCTTAAATATGTTTCGAAATGATTCCTTCTTTCGTAAATGTAACAGCAACTATATCTCAATCTGGATGCTGCGAAACACTCTTCTAGTTAATACCGCCATTTGATTGGCATAATACCATAACTTAAAGAAAGTTCATAACTCTCATAATACGACACAACTGGGGTTCACGCCAGTCATATTTACTTCGGGTCGTCGCAGTTATGACCAGTACTTTAGGGAAAATTTACGTATCTTTAACAATCCGTAATAATCTTACGAAAAATAAATATCCGTTTCATTTTAATTGTATTCTATTTATATAAGATATTTAAATTTATGGGGCAATGAGGTTAGCGTAAGGGGGGTCGGCGCAAAATGTGGTGTCGACGAGCCAAGTTCAATTTCTGGGCTTGTCAGTAGCTTTCGCTTCCGCATATATGGCCATGGGAAAAAACTGGACTTCGTCTTTTGTTCTTCCAGCTGATGGTTAGACCTAACAAGAAACAAATCTATTATACACCAAGAATGTAAGGTAATTCACAGACAATATTAAAAAAAAGATATCTGTGAAGAGTTACAGTAGAAAATATCGGTTTAAATTGATTGATTCATGTAAGTAATTTGCATACTTATTTTATTGGTGAAGCCTTCTAGACTACCACGGGGTATAAAGTGTTACCATTGTCATTCCTACGTTTACCAACACGATGGGGAAGACAAAGGAGCTTACCGTTGACTTGAGACATAGAATTATTAACTTCCACAAGTCAGTAAATACTTACAGAGCAATTTTAAACCGGTTAGCTATCGCTAGATCTACGGTACAGTCCGTTATAAAGAATTTTAAACAGTTTGCCACGACAGAGAATTTGCCTGGGCTTGGAAGAATACCTAAATTGTCATCTAGAACTGCACAAAAACTGTGTCGCGAGATTAATATAATAAACCCAAGAGTTGATTTGAAAGATATTTCCAAAATATTGGATACGATGCGTATCAGCGTAAGTACTCGCGGAATATAACGCTGTTTAAATAGAAATGGGTCGTATGGAAACTGACCGTGTCGAACCCTTCTTCACAAAACATATCACATTGTTGCTCGGTTTAATTTTGCCAAAACGTTTTTGAACAAAGACAATTGCTTTCGGGAACAAGTACTATTGAGTGATGAAACAAAAATTGAGCTCTTTGGACATAATGATGTACAGAAGATTTGGCACAAGAAAGGTGAGGATTTTCCTCCCAAAGAAGACAGTGACAACATTACAACATGGGCGCGGCTCGATGATGTTTTAGCTTAAGGGGACTGGAAATTTAATTGCAATTAGAGAAATAATGAAATCTGCAGACTATATCAAAATTCTGGCTGACTTTCCAGCAAGATAATGATCCCAAATATACGTCTAAATCAGTGACTGCGGGGATTTAGAAAATGATTACAGTTCTGCCATGGTTTTCAATGAGTCCTGACTTGAATCCTATTGAAAATCTATGGCAAGAAATGAAATTTCGAATAAATCGTCGGTAACCAAAAAACCTTCAGGAAAATTAACGTGTAACCATTGAAGAATGGAAGAAAAATCCAAGAAAAAACTTGTTCAAATCTCATTAGAAACATTAGAAAACGATTGCAGCAAGCTATAAAGATGAGAGGCCATGCTATTGACAATTAATAGCGTGAAAATTGTTCGTTTTTTTTCTATTTTTCATACTGTACGAATAATTTTGTCTCTTCCTCTTTTGCATACTTCGCCTGTCAAATTTGTTGTATTTAACCTATTGTTCTGAAAAATGAGTTTTATGCTCCTCTTTTGTGCTTATTAAATTACCTGATATCATGCGGACATTAGATTCTGAGAAATGGATAAAAATATTCAAAATTGATGGGTATAAGAATAAGTTTGTTGTGTATGAACATGTTCATCCTGAAGGTATTCTTCTTCAGTGTGCCGTATCCATTCATGGCTCTCCACAACTTCCTATCCTTTATAGCTCTTAGCACTACTTATCTTTCTATTATCCTCCCTCCTCTATTTACTGCTCGCCTATGAATTTACAACATTTTATTGGTTCGGTTTTGCAATGTTTCTCTCTTCCTCTTTCTCTTCCAATATGTCCTGACATTTTCAAATTTTCCCAGTCTTTTCAGCTTCCTTATGAAGAACCGTGTCTCTCTTTCCCCAGACCTTATCTTCACCTTTCAGGGAATTGTCGAGCATTCAATATTCTTTTTATAGTTTCTAATAAACATTTCCCGTTTATTATTACTTTTTTAATCATCTTACCACAAACATGACGATGACGTCAGTAAAATACGATGGGTTATTGGGAGAGAAATAAAATGAACAGACTTTAGTGAGGTAAAAGTGCAGTAAAAGAACAAGGTTAACGGAGACAAGATAGTGATTGAGGTCTTTCTTAAATATCTGAAGAACTTTGGCTGGCAGGGAAACAAAATATCGAAAGAGAGTTTCACAAGCTAAGAGTGCGAGAAAAGAAACTTGTTAGAATGGAACTGACGTTTACCGCTAGATAATCCAAGAGTAAAATAATGGCAACTATTTGCCAATCTCGTAGTACACTTAAATTCATTTAGTCGTTGCACCAATGAGAGTATTCGTTAGAACAGTTGCCATGAAAATATAGAAATGAAAGCGGGAAGTTATGTCACGACCTTGTGAAAATGACTGAAGCTAAAATGTCAGATAAGAATTGATAAAATTACAGACTCGAGAAACCAGCCCAGATATGGACGGCATATTCAATGCACGGGCGAATGGTAGATTTATAAATGTGCAAGATGGATTATGACGAGAAGAATTGTCTGCTACAAAACAGTCAAGCAAATTTCCTAGCTGCAGACTTTGCAGTTGGTTCAATATAATCATTCCACTTCATGTCAATGAAAAATGTGAGATCAAGAAATCACAGTCAGGTTAGCATCGACCACGTTGATAGAAGGCAAACATGGTTCTCTATGATGATGAAAAGATGGCGGTTTCGCCATTTCTTGCCCCATTTAACAAATGAGTGAAGTAGTGTTCATTAATATGAATCTATTTTCGGGGTGTATGATGAAATTTGTTTGGTTTTGAAAAATATTGCGTCATCCGTGATTGCAACAGATTTTTTCGCGCTCAGACAATAATGTCTCGACTGTCGATTAGTTGTACTACGGCCATTATCTGCGGTGAACTTTACGCGAAGGAAGCGTGTGAAAACTGTAACGCTGCACGAACATAATAGTAAGCCTTACCAGTAAGCAAATCAAAGTACTATCGACTGGCTCGGAAACTCACCTGATTTAAATCCAATCGAGAATCTGTGGTCAGTGTGTCAGGAACGACTTCGTGTAATTTATATACGAAGTACTAACATGTGCATTGGGTCATGTTCCATTGGAAAAATACAAAAAAAATAAATAATAACGAAATTATTCGTTTTGTTTCAGTTAATTTTTAAAGGGTGTATTTTGTTTAATTTTAAAAGGGTGTACATTGTTTAATTTTAAAATGGTGTATATTGTTTAATTTTAAAAGGGTGTATATTGTTTAATTTCAAAAAGGGCGTATATTGTTTAATTTTAAAAGGGTGTATATTGTTTAATTTTAAAAACGGCGTATATTGTTTAATTTTAAAAGGGTGTATATTGTTTAATTTTAAAAGGGTGTCTACTGTTTAGTTTTAAAAGGGTGTATATTGTTTAATTTTAAAAGGGTGTATATTGTTTAATTTTAAAAGGGTGTACATTGTTTAATTTTAAAAGGATGTATATTGTTTAATTTTATAAAGGGTGTATATTGTGTTAATTTTAAAAGGGTGTATATTGTTTAATTTTAAAAGGGTGTATATTGTTTAATTTCAAAAAGGGCGTATATTGTTTAATTTTAAAAGGGTGTATATTGTTTAATTTTAAAAACGGCGTATATTGTTTAATTTTAAAAGGGTGTATATTGTTTAATTTTAAAAGGGTGTCTATTGTTTAATTTTAAGAGGGTGTATATTGTTTCATTTTAAAAAGGTGTATATTGTTTAATTTTAAAAGGGTGTATATTGTTTAATTTTAAAAGGGTGTATATTGCTTAATTTTAAAAGGGTGTACATTGTTTAATTTTTCCAATGCTTTTGCCAATTCAATGCTCTTCACATTTCGGTGCCTATTTCGTTGAACAGTTCGGTGTCACGTTTTGAAGTACACTTCACCGCTTCATTTAGCTGTAAACGTCTAATATAATTAAGCTCCTGTAATTATTCAATTTCGATCAATCAAATTCGTATATCTCATTTGGATTGTTTCTTTTGCTGGCAACCATAAAGTCTTACAACGGATATTTGTTTCTTCTTGCTTTTTTTTACTTCATTGTCCAATAGGACTTGTAATTTTCTTTTTGTACGCTACCAACACACTACCAATTATAAAACCACGTCTAAAACATTACATTATATCTCCATCTTTCTAGGGTATATTCTTAAAGAATCTAACTTATGTCTATCTAATAGAGAGAGT
Source organism: Acanthosepion esculentum (assembly GCA_964036315.1). NCBI lineage: Eukaryota > Metazoa > Mollusca > Cephalopoda > Sepiida > Sepiidae > Acanthosepion > Acanthosepion esculentum. The sequence continues at coordinate 7,327,929 of OZ038485.1, read as the reverse complement.
ACGTGTTTACAATAATAAATCCCAGGCTAGAGTGGAATTCCACCTCGCTGACCCCACAAAGCTGAAAACGGTGGAACTCCTCCTACGAGACAGACATAATTCCGAATACCCATAACAATCCGATGCCCGCTTAGACATATAAGAATCTATACAAACTTACACACATATAGAATTATCTACGGTTTTAATGCACGTGATACAATAACAACTGACTCAAACATAAATTGAAAATATTAGGTTCTATTTTTCGTTTGTTTTCTCTCAATCTCTGTCGAAGCTTTAATAAAAGTTAAACATGTTAGATTGGTATACGCTTCCGGTTTGTTCTTTACCTTGTCATTCTATCTGATCCAGATCCATATTAGATCTTTAACTCACAGTATCATTTGCATATCGTTGTATCGATTGTTCCCACATGTTGCAATTTTTCATTCTCTTTGGATGGCCTTCTTGTAAAGGTTGAAGAAGTTTGTCATTCATCGCTGAATCAAAATATCCATGGGTTATGAGAATGGTTCATTTTACCTTTTGTTTAATTGACTTCAACATTAATGTTTTCGCCTTGGGCTCGAATATTTAAAAAAAAATATCATTACTATTTGTGACAATAAAATAACTAAAATACTAATCATTCACGTATTGACCTGTTTTAGTAAATCTAAATTAATTATTAATTTTAATTTAATTAGTAAATTTCATTCAATTGATTAAATCAGATTGTATTGTACAAAAGTAGAATTATTAACAGATTAATTTTGGTCATCCAAACCATGAAATATCTGTCCAAAAGCGTCATTGCAAACTTTAATAGAAATTACGAACGCCAAATTAACTATGTTACTCGGTTAGCAAGTTTACAAGACTTAGCTTACATAATGTTCTTTGGAGAAAGTGAATTTGAAGGACAGTTTTTATTATTTAGAGTTTTGTTTTTTTCAAAATTATAAAAAAACATATCCAAAACGGAAAGAAAAAACTCAATTGTCTATAAATTCTAAATACAATAAGATTTAACATACTGCTGAGAAACGTATATATATATATATATATATATATATATGTATATATATATATATATATATATATATATATAAGTGAACATTGAAGTCAACAAAGGCGTCAGGCTGGTTCATGCTGGACGAAATCGTCAGGCCCCGAATGCTGGATATTTCATGGGCTATTTATATATATGGGTCAGTGGTGAATTGTGGTTAACCTATTCTGGCAGTTATTTTTGCGGGAGTGGTTTGTTTGTTTGTTTGTTTATTTGTTTGGGTTAATTTATTTTACTTGTTTTTCATTATTTATTATTTTTGAAAAGAATAAATAATACAAAAGGAAAAACAAGTAAAATAAATTAAACCAAACAAATAAATAAATTAACAAGCCACTCCCGCAAAATAACCGCCAGAATAGATTACCCATAATGCACCACTGACCCATATATATAAATAGCCGAGGAAATATCCAGCATCCGCGGCCTGACGATTGCGTCCAGCATGAAACAGCCTGACACCTTTGAGTTTTAAATTCAATGTTCACTTTTATATTTATATTTACATACGCCCTATCTCTGATATTGATCACTTTATCCCATAAATATAGCACACCTTAAAACTATTATTCTTCATATATATATATATATATATATATATATATATATATATAAAATAGAAATAGAAATAATTTTCGGAAAGAAATATGGAAAATGATTTTTCGTGTTAGAAAACTACTATAGTTCAAGTTAAATAAAATTCGCTTTCGTGAAAAGTTAGATTTAGTTGCAGACGACCATTTCTAGAACAGCGGCTAATATCTTACTAGCGACGTCGTATTCTCTTCAAAATGCTTATATTCGACCCAGTATTTCGTTAACTTGAAGAATGAGTAATGATTTCAAAAATCAATTCTGACATTCTTTAATTTTCTCATAAATCACAAGTTTTACTGAATTTAACTATATTAAAATACGAAACGTCACTGGCTACTTAAATTATCTGAAATTTGCATTTCTTATTCATTCGCGTTTGGGTCTCTCAACATATTTACCTAACCACAAGAATTGTGCCGCCTTCACTTACAACTCGTAATAGATTTACATAAAAGGAAATCAGTTCGATCACAATTTTACATTGACAAATTTCGGTTAAAATATTTTGCTGCTATTTACCGTTAATGTCAAGCAAATCGTTTTGTGCTTCTTTTATGTTAAAATACAATGAATGAAAGGCTCGACAGCCACTCAAGTCGAAGGAGTGCGGTTAAAATGTTTATGATGAATGAGATGCGGGATATGAATGAAGAAGATTGGTGGGAAAAGAAAATCATGAGTGCAGGTAACGTTTGATCCGTGACTTGAAGAGCGTTCTTGGAGATGTTCATCCATGCGAGAGTCACTTTCCCAAAATTGAAAAGTAGTTGTTATTCAGAAAATCTGGATTTTTTTTTTCTTGTATTTCGAATACGGAAGAAATCAGGGTGATTTCACTCTGTGATTGTAGTTTTGACATCTCCTAGCTATAAAGTTATGAACTGGTGTAACTACTTAACGAAGCTCATCTAAACATTTTGACTAGAAGTAGCGGCAAAATCGCAACCTGCTTGCTACGATGCATCTGTTGGACAAATATCGCTGGAGGAAAATATACAGTGTAACCCGGATATAAGAGAGTTGTCGGGACCGGAGTTTATCTTATATCCGGGTTTGGTCTATTATATATATATTAACACAGGCTCTAATTTGGGACCAGAGAAAATCTCTCTTATATCCGGGTTTATCTTATATCCGGGTCTCTTATATCCGGGTTACACTGTATCCTTAAAGACGGCGTATATAATTTTTAATTCTACCAAGGTTGGTAAGTGAGGAGTGTGTAGCGCCAGCTCCCGTATGGCAGCAATGTTCCATTTTTGGTCCGATCTGACTCTTGTAAAGATGAAACATGACAGAGAAAAAGGAACAGATAATTTATCCAAAATTGGAATCTGAAGTAAACTTGAGTCGCAATTGCCTTATCTCCCTCGGTCTTCATTTCCTAGTTAAATTCATAATGAGCCCTGTTCTATGCACTTTAAATCTTTGAAGATCAAACTTGACTGGGGAGTAAGAAGCTGAAAAGATTTCCACAGGCGAGGAGTGCGTGAAAGGAACCTGTTTTATAGAACTTACAGTTACATCTAGCCAATTCAAATGTTTAAATGATGAGACCTAGCTGCCAAACTAGTAATGCGCTTAAATTATTAAAAAAATTAAGCTAATGACAATTTGTATAGTAAAGGCAGAAGTCCTCATCTTTGTAGCCATATTTATTACAACGTTTCGGCCCTTGTACGCTCCGGCCTTCTTCAGGTGGTTGGAATGTCGAACTGAACCCTTTATTTCGCTCACTGGGGTAGACTGTTCTAGTTCCACGTGCCATGTTTAATGGATGTCAGTTATCAGTTGTCTCCAGTTAATTCCCCTCTCCAAGTTCTCCACAGTTTTAACCGGGTATTGAACTCACACTCTTGGGGTCCTGTCACTGGATCTTACCAACGTCTTTATCCACTGTGCAATGTGTCCTCGAGGACACATTGCACAGTGGATAAAGACGTTGGCACGTGAAACTAGAACAGTCTACCCCAGTGAGTGAAATAAAGGGTTCAGTTCGACATTCTAACAACCTGAAGAAGGCCGGAGCGTATAACGACCGAAACGTTTTAATAAATATGGCAACAAAGTTGAGGACAATAGTCCGAATAATGTAAATAGTCTACATAATACCTCATCTCAGAAATATAGACAGATACTGAAAGGCCGAAACGTCGTGATAAATATGGCGACAAAGATGAGTACAATAGTCCGAATAATGTAAATAGTGTACATAATACCTCATCTCAGAAATATAGACAGATACTGAAAGGCCGAAACGTTGTAATAAATATGTCGACAAAGATGAGGACAATAGTCCAAATAATGTAAATAGTGTACATAATACCTCATCTCAGAAATATAGACAGATACAAAAGGCAGAAGCATTCAACTTTATGGCGATAAGAAAGAAATTGAATCCAATGACCAATATCATTGCAGATTCTTCTTTGCATTCTATCAAGAATCTCTAAAGAGCACCGAGCAAATTGTGGCCGCAATATTTGAAGCATTAACGAATTGTAGACTTACAGATATGCAAGATAGATTCTGGAGAGAAAGACCATCTAACACGACACAGAAAATCAACTTTCTTAGGGAACCTAGCAATTGATTCAAAATAGTCTTTCATGTTAGACCAAGAAGATCGATTCACTCTCCTGGGGGTTAGCATCAGCCATGCTGAAGGAAAGCAGAAAAGGGTCTCTCAGATGATTAATGGAGAGCAGTTTTATTTCTTTTAATTCGTCAGTGAATTTCAGGTACACTGATATAATGTTAAGGAGATGCATATCTATGTCTTTTCTTCTTTTTATTCACGGTGACATACTAACTACCAGTCTAAGAATAGTTTGGTTTGTTTTGTTTTACGGCATATCAACCTCAATGGGTCATTTATGCCGACAACATTTTTATTCCTAGTAATATATATGTATTGTCAAAAATCTAAATTCTGTTAATATTTTGTTCCTCAAAAATGTATAGCTGGTTATATTATTTTTTCAAAAAAGTATAACTAGTAATATTACTTTTTTCAAAAGCGTATAGCCGGCAACACTATTCTTTCAAAAACGTATTATCAGAGGCCTTGCTGTTGGACGTAGTTTATCGTCTTACCAAGGACGTGGATGTAGTTCATCTCATACCCAGGACGTGGATGTAGTCTGGATGTTAACTATTTTCACATAGCTGGGACCCTAACAGGTGCTACCAACCCGGGTCAGGGTGGACCTGGGAACACCAGCAATTAAAAAGTGGTTCTACGCTCCTCAAAACATCCTGACCAGTGGCCTTGCTGTTGGATGTAGTTTATCGTTTTACCCTGGACGCGGATATAGTTTATCGTCATACCCAGGACGCGGATATAGTTTATCGTCATACCCAGGACGCGGATGTAGTTTAACGTCATACCCAGGATGCAAGTCTAGGAATGTTGGCATTGAAATATTAATTGATATAGTAAAAAAAAAATAATGGAAATAATGAGTAGCTAAAATCAAAAAGTAAAGGAAATAAAAATACGATGAAATGAGGTTGGTAATTAAATTACAAAAACGGACATAACAATCAGACGGAAACAAATAGGAGTTGGATGGAAGGGAGGACCATGTCAAGTGAACGCCGTAGCAAAATTGTAGCCATAGATTTCGTATAAAAACCGGTGTACACGTTTGAGAGAGCCAGGCAGATAGGCAAAGAGACAGGGCCAAGTGTTCGGAAGAAGACGAGAAGCTGAGTATACGCAGAACGCCACCGGTACAAAAAAAAAAGAATGGACCTCTATAGAGGTTAACTTTAACAGAGGGAATTTTAATTCCGCCTCGCTCTCTGCCGTGGATGCACAGAAGAGAACCAGTAACACTCGCTGGGCTGATTTCGCTAACATTGAACGGCATTCCGATATATTACCATTTCTTCTGCACTTCTTACATTCCAAGTATCTTATCTGCATATCTGCCCAATCTAACCAATAAAGGACAAAGTTTCCAACGTAAGGCGCCTGTATATTCTTACTTTATCAAGAGAATCACGACCACATATTCACGTCACGCCCAATCACTCAACACATACCACCTCAACACGCAATATGGGACCCGCAAAACGTCACGTTAATTAGTTTGTGGGAATTATAATTAAAATCGTTATCGTCATGGACGGAATTAGAAAATTAATTATCATTTGAAAATTATGCAATAATTAACTTTCCTGAACAAGAATATAGGATCACAACTTTTGATTTCTTTTTAATATGAATTTATGCCTGCTTTCAAAAACCGAATTTTACAATTTCGTCAAAAATGAATAAAATATGTGATGCAAATTATATATGCTTCTGGCGACACATTCTCTGGATATCTGGACAGAATATACGAGAGATTGGTTATTTTCAAAAAGAATAGTGACGACAAAGTAATTAATGTTATCAATTAGAAAGATTCATTTGATTTGTTTGACACAAATAGAGAAAAAGAAGGCATAGAGAATTTGACATTTAAAACAGGAGGTGACGAAACGGTTAATAAGATGTACGAAAATTTTAATATCTGCGATGTATTTTGACAAAGGACAACAAATGTGGCACCGAAATCCGAAGTTTAATTTGAATAGAGAAAGAGGTCTTTCATAAGTTAAGAAAAATATTAAGAAATAGGAAAATCTCGATAAAAACAAATAAATGTTTGCTAAAACATTATGCAATATCAGTTCTTCTTATACATTAGTAAAAATCGTCTTAGATGACAAAGATAACTTGAGGCAAAAACAGTATGGTTCTAGAGATGAATACTGATAATGCCGTGGACGAATCATGTTAGTGAAGAGAAAGTCTTGAGGTAAACAGGAACAGGAAGGGCACATGCTTAGAATCGGAAAGACACAGTTGGATATTTTAGTCGACATTAGAGGGCATGGCGAATTTTGCACTCACAGGACATATTGAATCTCGGAGGGACAGAGTAAAGCAGCGTACCTAAGTAGGTTGTATAAATGAATGACAAGGTAAAGATTAGGAGCAACAACGAAAAGACAAACATTATTGAGAGATAAAAAATTTAGGAAGTCATGGAGAATCAGTATCGGAAAATTCCTGAAGGAATACGGCATGTAGAAGCTGAATTGATAATATTGTATAAATGAATAAAGAAACGAGACCACAAAGTAAAAGAAAGAGAGAGAGAGAGAGAGGAAGAGAGGGAAAGAGAGGGAGAAATAGAAGAGAGAGAGAAGGAGAAGAAAGGGAGAGAGAAAGAGAAGAAATAGTGAGGACGAGAAGAGAGAGAAAGAGAAGAGCGAGCGAGAGAGAAAGAGAAGCGAGTGAAAGTGAGCGAGAAAGAGAGAGAGATAAAGAGAAGAGAGAGAAAGAGAAGAAAGAAAGAGAGAGAGAGAAGAAAGAGAGAGAAGAGAGAGAAAGAAAATAAATAGAGAAAGAGAGAGAGAAAAAGAAAAGAGAGAAAGAGAGAGAAATAGAAGAGAGAGAGAAAGAGAAGAAAGAGAGAAAGAGAGAGAGAAAAAGAAGAGAGAGAAAGGGAAGAAAGAGAGAAAGAGGGAAAGAGAAGAGAGTGTAAAAGAGAGAGAGAAAGAGAAGAAAGAGAGAGAGAGAAAGAGAAGAGAGAGAGAAAGAGAGAGTGAAAGAGAGAGAGAAAGAGTTATAAACGAAAACATAACATTGCGTTCAACAAAAGATCCAAAGTTGTGGAGGAGTACATTCGCCTACTTCATGAAAGAATATAGCAAATAAACAAAAGAAACAAAAAAAAATGAGTGATTTCGACTACCGACATTTTTGTTACCATTTTTTGTTTTATTTCTTTGTCATATCCCAGGTTGAAACACTCTTTTCACTCTTCGATAGCTTTGTAAGAGGCGCTGAAGTATGGTCGATTTTATCTGCCTGTGGAATATATGTCAGTATTAAATGATTCCATTTCCAAAATCAGACACCGGATAACAATATCTTACGATCAGCTTAGCTTGTTCATAATTCATGAAGAATGTATTTTCATCCTTGTATATAGATTTTGTTTGATTTCTTTTTCCTCTTAACTTGTTGTATTACAATGATTCGCTCACATATACTGCAGCGTTTTTCCTGTGTTTCCTGCATGAGGAAATATCATATCTTCCTTTGAGGGTACAATAGCTTCCTCTTTCATACACCCTATGACTGAGTTTTATGTCTTTAAATAGCCAACTGCTTAAAACATGGTCATCGCACGATCACCAAAGTTAGGCAAATTTGAGCTCCGTTATTACCTAGATGGGTGTCCGCTTGGGAAGACCAGGTTCCGTAAGTTTTGATGTACGTGTGGTGTAATGGATACCGGCTCGGATTTCGAAGTTGGAGAGCTGACTTACAAATCCAGCCGAGTTCTCTTATATTCACCTACGACAAATACCCTTGGAAAATATATGACTCCGCCTCTACTTCTACCTGCCGGTTAATTAGTAACACGTGTATTATTATTAACTCAAAAATTTCTTACTATCTAAAATTTTTTTTTTGTGTTGTTTCTCGTGAAGAGTTAAAATAACTTTATTTATTGAATGAAAAGTTTGAACAACGTAACTATAAGCGATTTTTTTCTCTCCTCTGTCAGCCGCAATGATGGAGAAACGATTACCCCGAACCATTGCCAGTGAGACACGCTGCATGAGCCACTCGGTTTCGCGAGGCTCGTCCCGTAATCGAGACGCAATCGCGCCAATCCTCAGAAGGAACGTCATCGAACGAGGTCCAATAACCAATATCTTCTGGGTTTGTAAAAAACAAATCATTTCAGAAATCGGTTGAATTTCCCAAGTTTATAGATATAAAACAAATTTGAAAATTTCTGTTATTATTAAAGTTGTTTTTTCTTGAATAACTATACGAAACCATATTTGAAATCATCTATGTATCCATGTAGAAGTTTTCAATGCTTTTTTATTTCACACTGATCAGTCAAATCAAAAAGATAAAAATGTGTAATTTAAAATTCTACTGACAAGAAAGTAACGAAAATTTACTTTCATTTCTGTAGAATTTTAATAACGAAAATTTACTTTCATTTCTGTAGAATTTTAATATAAATGGAATCATATAACATAATAAGATGTCATTTTTAATGCAGATAATTGTTTTACTGTCACTGTGAATCGTAATAAAAAAGAACAAAAGACATTTGTTTACTCTTGTGTAATTTGAAAGAAAATCGTCTCCCAAGAATTCACAAAGTTTCATCGTTTATAAAATTCAAAGAACAGAAGATCCGAATCCTCTACCAAGGGTTCCAACAAATAGTACTCAACATAAACATTTCCAAAACAGAAACTATGACATGGAATTGGAATGAAAAGTGATGGCACCTGCATTGTATCCATCAATAAGAATAAGGACATGGAATTAGTGAATAGTAATCACTTCAAATATATCGGCGTCTAGGTCAATTATTACAAATTCATTATAGCAGAAAAGGAAATTTAACAAATGTTAAGCTGTGTTATATTAGTGCCACGCAACACCGCAAATTACTAAAACCAAAACATTAAAATAACAACATAAGTTATGTACTTAAATATCATCGTCAGATGGAAACGTTCTTACAGATATGCCTGTCGTCAAAGCTATTCAGAAATATATTCAGTTGTATACAATAGATTTCTAAGATCATTGGTTAAAATGATTTTGAGAGAGTGAAGACTGTGGGTCTTGGTGACGATCAATCTTATTTGAATCTGGGAGACTGACGATATATAACCACAAAGAAAGAACTGTACTAAATAAGAAAAAAACAAAACAAAACCGCAGCAACAATTCAAATAGATATCACATGCCACTCGAAAAGAAATTGATGTAATGGAATAACCAGTCACCCCCATGAATGATTACACTATAGGTAGCAAGTACCTATAAAGTCAACCGTCTAAGAGAGACTCGAGAAGAGAGGAGGAGTGTGAGCGCGACAAGAGGAAGTCTTGTCAGGCAACCGTCGTTCTCATCAGGATCTGATCCGATTCTTTGAGCATCAGCTTAGATGAAGATCAGAACTGATAAAAAAAAGCTTGCATTTGACAATCTTCAGTGAAAGGTGAGTGATTGATGCGAGCTTGGTTCGTGTGAACGGGGCTAGACTTGATTTTCTCTTTTAGGTCTACCTATGTCACATCGGAGCGGCTTCCTGTGGAGTCCTCCTCTGTTTAGGCTAGACAAGCTTTGTGTACCTAGTTAATGTGAGTAAGTATTGTTCCCGGCCAAATATTTGCTTATCATTCAAGTTGAGATCACCAACCTCCCCAGTTTGTTTTGACTCCTTTTTATCTCGACTGGGTCAGTTGTTTTATTTTCTCCATTTATATTTCTTATCATTTGCCACTCCCTTAGCAAGAGAGCCTCTTGATTTTGTTCAATGGGCAGAATACAGCGGCCTCTCTTTTTTGAGTGTTTGACGGGCCCTACTAACATCAGTTATATTTTTTTTACTTTGATTTGATATTTAGTTTTGGGGTTTCATCTCCTTCCCACCCAATGTCATTCATTAGATTTTTATGTTTTGAACTTTTATTATCCTCAAATTTTTATATCATGGGGTGCGTTTTTGTTGTTCCCCTGAGAGGATGTGGCGTTAGGGTATGTGGATGATTGATTGATGACGGATGAGTTCTTATGGTGAATGTGCGAACTGTAATGAGTGAATGGGTCGTGAATCAGATTAGCTAGGTATAAGACTAGCCTTAACCCATCCCCTATTTTAGGCCAGCTGCCATAATTGTATTTTTTACAATAAATCAAGAGAGGAGGAGTGTGAGAGCGAAACGACGCAAGCACATCCGACCTTCCAATTAGTGGCACTCATTACTAGATTGACCTGTGTGTATAACTATACCGTATTTCATATTGTACTCGTTATGTACAAGAAACCTTTCTTCTAGTCTCCACCTGTTGTTAAGTATTTATTCCCTAAGCACGGAATATAACACCTTGCCTGCTTAATTGTGATGTCCTCAAGATATAGCTCACACATTGTTTCCTGCAATGACAAGTGTGTACTTTGAAGTGTGTCTTAGCACGGAATATAACAGAAAATAATGACATAACAATCAAGATATTGACTTTCCACACTACTTCAAAGAAAGGCTAGAATCACCCCATTAATAATGTAAAGAGCGATAACAACCACTGGACTTGAGAGACCTAATTTCTAGGAAAAAACTTAAAAAAAAGGTTTTTATAAAGTTCAACACGAGTCCTGAGTGCCCGGCCAATGGATGCCGAATGTTTCCTGACAAAGAAATGGTAGATATTAATATTACCATCACTATTCCCTCATTTTAAGACAGTAGAACGGTATTAGGATTAATAAAAATACTTTAAAACTTCAAGAGTTATTCCAGTAATGCTGTTCCATGATGCTCAACAATGCAAAAGCTACGAACTAAATCGTTAACGCCTAGCAAATCACGTAGTCCAGTAATATAATACAGTTTTAATGGCATGAGAAATAATTACTAAGTAACCTAGCCTTTTCTCAATGTGTTTTTCATTTACTCCGTCTTCTGCTTCTCTCAATAATAGTATAGAATCACATGCAAAGCATTATCTTCATTCAGTTATATTATCATGAGCTCCCCTCTGCCCAGAAAAGAATAAAGTACATTTGATATAGTAATTTGGAGTTAATGTAGTTCCCATTTAAAAAAGGACAAAGAAACTTTGCCTCTATTCTACAGGCTGCCCATAAAGTCCGTGTGCACTTTTAAAAAATTATAACTTTATTTGTATTTGCGATAGAAATAACAGTTGAAATTAATGCATCTAAGATTTCACTACTTAACACCTAAAAAGAATTTTCGTATCGCTGTGTATATAACCGTTGTTCACAATGGTTGAACCAGCGGATGAAGAGGGAATGCCACAGAAGGCACCACAGCAAATTATAACTAAGTTAACAGCAGTCCGTTGCTGTTCCATAACTGGATTCTGCCTGTGTCATTCCATATGTGCCGTGGAGGAAGGTCATGAAATCAAGCTTTTAAGGTCACTTCCTGGTAAGTTGAGATCCACCTTAATTTCACGCCATAGGCAATTTCTTCTACTCTGATTCTCTTCCATCTTAAATCAAATCTTTCAAAACCAAACAGAAATAGAGAATGGATGGCGGGAGCTTCTAGTCCTGAACCTGCACACGTTGGCGGTTTGTGCAGTCAGTCATCAACACCATCAATCATAAAGGAAATGATGATTAAAGGAGAAATTGAATTTATTGGTATTCTATAATAAACTATGTAATATAAAAGTGCATTCAAGTCTAGAAATTCAGCCAGTGATAAAGAAATGAGTTACTCGATTAAAAGGTCGGGGACTTTAGGTAAAGAATAAAAAAATAAAAATAATGAATGCTTCAGAGAGTTAGGCATGACCAGACATGACCAGTTATTGATTAGGCGTATTTTAAAGTCTAAATAAACATTAATGAAATAATCAGAATCAGTTTATTATTGAAAAGCAATGATAGGCAATAATATTGAAAAGGAATGATCTTAGGCAATAAGAGGTCGGGGTATGTGAGTATTGAATGCATTAAAATGGGTATGCCGGTCCAGAAGTATTTTTTTTAGATTAGCCCTTCGCAATTGAATTTAGAGTATATACAAGTGGTGCCTGAGTTTTCAAAAGTAGAGATCAAATATATCCAATAAATTATAGGTTGAATATTTCTACACTTAAAGTAAAAAATCTGCTTATTTTCAATATATGTTACATGTTATATATATTCTTAAATGCCTATAATTGATAACAGAAGCCATTGATTTATACCAATGGCTTCTCATACTTAAGATTTCTCGTTTTCACTCTCTCGTGGTCAAGTGTGACGTCACGAGCTGCGGTGAGATTTTCGCTTACGAGTCTCGTATACACGAGTTTGACGTAGCTCGAAAATCTTTCATGCAACAAAAACGGACTATCATTATTGTTTTGCCCGTGTATTGTTTAATATATTGAAATGTAATTGTCATCTTTGATAATGGCTTATGTAAGCTGAAAGCTTAGATTGGATTGCAAAACATGTATCAATATTGTGATTTTCTTTCTTCGTTTAATGAAAATGTTATTAAGCTTATCAGACAAAATGAAATGAATTTACTTAAAATAAATAGACAAAAATTGTCTATATTATTTAATGAAACATGCATGAATATTTATATATATCAATATATATATATATATATTAATATATATATTAACAATATATATATATATATATATTAACAATATATATATTAACAATATATATATATATATTTTAACAATATATATTAAAAAAATATATATATATATTAACAATATATATTAAAAATATATATTAACAATATATATATATTAACAATATATATAAACAATATATATATATGTATATATTATAACAATATATATTGATAATATATATATATACATATATATTAACAATATATATATATATATATACATATTAACAATATATATATATATATATGAACAATATATATTAACAATATATATATATTAACAATATATATTAACAATATATATATATATATTAACAATATATATATATATACTAAATATATATATATATTGTTAATATATATATATATTGTTAATATATATATATATTGTTAATATATATATATATTGTTAATATATATATATATATTGTTAATATATATATAAATTAACAATATATATATATTAACAATATATATATACAATATATATATATGAACAAGATATATATATATATATTAACAATATATATATTAACAATATATATATGTATTAACAATATATATATATTAACTATATATATATTATCAATATATATATATTAACTATATATATATATATATATATTAACAATATATATATATATATATTAACAATATATATATTTATTGTTAATATATATATTAACAATATATATACTAACAATATATATAGATATATATATAGTAACAATATATATATAAAATTAACAATATATATATATTAACAATATATATATTAGCAATATATATATATATTAACAATATATATATTAACAATATATATATATTAACAATATATATATATTAACAATATATATATATTAACAATATATATATATATTAACAATATATATATATATATTAACAAAATATATATTAACAATATATATATATTAACAATATATATATATTAAAAATATATATATCTATTAACAATATATATATATATATATAACAATATATATATATATATATATATATATATATATATATATATATATATATATTAACAATATACATATATAGAACATTCTAGAACAGCTTAAATTAAATCTAGAGTATTCCAGAATATCCCAGAAAGCCTCATACAGTATAAAAAACAACTTGAAATATCCACTCAAGTCACTAACCAGATGACAGGGTAGAAACACACATCAGAACCGCTTAAGGCATCTATTATTGCCCTCTCAAAAGCAGGCAAGTCTACGAAAGAAATTGCAAAAATCACTACAACCTCGCAATCAAATGTCTCTCGAGTTAGGGCACATAATGATGCCACTCCTGCTCCAAGCAAGGAAACAAGATGACGAAAGAAAAAGATTGATACTAGAACCGGCAGGGTAATCAAGAGAGGAGTTGCGAAGAATAGGACTATAACAAGCCAAGAAATTGCAGCCAGTCTAAGCGAAGAGCAAGGTGTTAGTCTTGCCTCTTCAACAGTCCTTCGGTGGCTGTTAGAACAAGTCTACAAAATCTTGTACACGAAGGTTTAAGCCGCTAATAAGCAAAGTCAACAAAGCCAAGAGACTTGAATGAGCTCACTATTACAAAAATGTCACCGTAGAAGACTGGAAAATGTTCTCTTCTTCGATTAAACGAAAGTTGAGCTAAATTCAAAGGGTAAGGTGAGTCACTTTTATCGAACAGCACTGTATATATATTTCGCGCGTATACGCAAATTCTAAAGAGTTAATTGCTTTATTTTTAATACGATATATATATATATATATACATATATATATATATATATATATATATATATATATATATATATATATATGCAGTCAACGACGAAATTATTCGTACACCTGTCAATTTTGAATATTTTGTATTTTCTTATTTTGCATAATTCGCTTGTCAAATTTGTTGTAATTAACCTATTATTCTGAAAATTTAGTTTTATATTCCTCTTTTGTGCTTATGAACATATAAAAAACTTGGCATCATACGGGCATTAGATTCTGAGAAATAAATAAATATATTTAAAAACGATGGATTTACGAATAAAATCATCGTTGACTGTATATATAAGTATAAATATAAAAGTGAACATTGAAGTCAACACTCAGAGACGACAGGCTGCTTCATGCTAGACGCAATCGTCAGGCCGCGAATTTTGAATTTTTCATCGATTATTTATATATATGGGTCAATCCCGCAAAAATAACCGCCAGAATAGATTACCTACAATGTACGACTGATCCATATTCGCGGCTTGACGATTGCGTCTAGCATGAAACAGCCTGTCGCCTCTGATTGTTGAATTCAGAATTCACTTTTATATTTATATTCACATACGCTCTATCTCTAATATTGAGTAAATATCCAGTAAATATAGCACACCTTAAAACCATATTTCCTTATATATATATATATATACACACACACACACACACACACACACACACACACATGGAGGTTGACGGGGGTCCTGCTCCTTCTTCGTGCGTCAGGCTTCTCCGGCCGCTTTTTATCTTTATTGATCCACTCATACACACTTCTACGCGCTAGTGCACTTTTGACCTATTTTTTTTCTTTTTTAATCATTTCACCCCAAGAAAGGCGGGAATGCCACTAGCATGCGGTGGGGGGGGGTACAAGGATTGAAATTAGAAGAGCGGAATAATAATAGAGAGTACTGAAGAAAGACTAACAGATGAACGGCGTTCAACAATTTAGAAGATGGCTTTTGACGTTGCATTAAAATCTTTGATGAATGTAGTTTATCAGGGAAACAAGTAAACGGTAGGGAGTTCCTCAGACGAGAAGTACGAGAAAAGAAACTGTTGAAGCAGAAGTGGTGTTGGCATTTAGCTTATTCAACTGTAAACGAGTGGGACTAATCTAGTAGCGAGCTTAAATTCATGTCCACGGGGAACCAGCGGAAGAAAAAGACCCGTCAGAACAGTTGCCTCGAAAATATTTGTAGAAAAGCCAGAGGGAACCGAAATCAAGGCCGTGGGAGAACGACTGTAATCGTATTGCCAAGTCAGGATCGATTACATTAGAGATCCTTCTTTGGATTTTGTCAAGAATCTCGTGATGGATCTCAGGGTCACCAGACCAGATATGGCAACAATATTCAATGCAACGGGCGAATGATAGATTTGTAAATGTTCAAGATGGATACTGATCAGTAACCGTTTCTAGCATGATAGCCATCAAACTTCCCTTGCAAAAGAGGCAGCTACTGAATCCTTGTAGCCGCTCAATTACAAGTCATTGGAAAACGAGAGGACGACAAGGCGATGAATTTCCGCCACTAACACATTTTCCGACCAGAAAGTGGAATCATTGATGATTGTTCTTCCTTGTTGCAGACTGCTAGCGGAGCGACCATGTTTACACTGTAGAAGCAGTAAGAAAATTAGCGCGATCAAGCTCAATCTTCGATAACGTGACGACAATATTACCAAATATAAGTACGCATGAGTAGAAGACTGTGTGACAAACGTAAAAATATGTTATGGCGTAAGATAATATATATATATATATATATATATATATATATATATATATATATATATATACATATATATATATAGTTAACATAATTAACATCGGTAATATGTTTAGCCCTACGTTTTCATATGTTATTACAATGATAACATAATTTGCTTCCCAGAAGGAAACTCGTGGCATGCAAGTTTTTTTTACATCTTGTTATATAATTTCCCACTTACTACTACTACTGCATTCCTAACTATTTATATATCTATCTCAAGCTGTTCTTATCTATCTATCTATCTATCTATCTAAGTCTCTTCATATCTATCTTTCTGACTCTCTCTATATGTCTTTGTCTGTATATCTATCTATATAGATATCAATTTCTCTTTCTTTGTCTCTCTCTCTCTCTCTATATATATATATATATATATACATATATGATACTTTTCATATATATATATATATATGAAAAGTATCATATATATATATATGAATATATATATAAATATGTAGGTGTGCGTATGTGTGTGTGTGTTTGTTTGAATTATTCGTAACGTAACTCGGTTTTCGTGATAGAACTCATTTCTGACTAATAAAATATGAATTAATTTGGTAGGAACTTGAAAGATTGTATTCATTCTGTCTTCAAAGAAACCCATTGCTGAGACAAGGAACTGCATCATATAATTTGCGACCTTTTACATTCACGGATTTTAATAAGGTACGCTTGCCGACAGCTACGTTCTGTTGGCCACGTTATGTTTTAGAACCGACTTCTGAAACGAGCGATCTTCAGGGAATTGGAACCAGGTGAATGAACCTTCGATTGTTACTTTTGCTACTTCAGGTGTTTCTTTATCATCTCACCTCAAAGAAGGCAATAGCAACATTAAGACACAAGGAGTTACTGATTGGGAAATAAGACGCGAAAAAGACTAAAAGAGATCAGAGAAAATAATTGTAGCACTGGAATTAATAAAATCAGAAGATGGCGATTAACAATGTATTTAAATTTTGGCGGATCAAATTTGACTGCAAAGCAAGAAGCTGGAAGGGAGATAGAAGAAACTGTTAACATAGAACTTACGGTTGCATCTAGACATTACTACTGTAAAATGGTGAGACCTATCTGACGATCTAGTACTGCGCTTAAATCCATAAAGTCTAGGTACCAAAGAGGAAAGCTTATCAGAACAATGACCCTGAAAATATTTAGAGAAAATGCACGGTGAATCTACGTGACGGTGGTGGGATACTGACTGAAACCGAGATTTCTGGTCAAGATCCTTAGCATTGAATTTACTTTCTATCAGTAAGTACATATCAGAAAAGAAAAGCAAATGTGACAGCAATATTCAATGCATGTAGAAATGGTAGAAATATGTAGGATAAGCGAGAAAAATTATCTGGTAAAACGGTGAACAAACTTTACTAGCAGTAATGTTTACTCTTTACACTGGTCAAAATATTCCGTGGCTAACGTTGACCATTCTGAAAGAATTAGACGTCCAACCAGGATTCATTTTTGGCTGACATAATCTTAAAAATAAAAATATATATATATGCAGTGTGGTAGCAGACAGAGAAGAAAAAAAGAAAGAACGGCTAGAGAGGTAGAGTTGGAAAGAGAGAAGAAAGGAATAACCATCAATCCAAAGTAGTCATAATGGATAGTTGTCAGTAAAAGGAACAATCCACCATACAAACCATTAATTGATGATGCCAAACAAGTACAACAACTGAAATATCGAGGATTTTTTTAACAGATTACGGAAAGCGCAACACCGAAATTCAAAGACTTATTGAGATAGGAAAAAGTTGCCTTCCGAAAGCTAAGCAAAGTAAGAAACCAGAAAATTGCTTTAGAAACAAAGAAACGTGCAATAAACTGTTACGTTATATCGTACCTGCTATATGGCGGTAAATACTGGACAGTCTACTCGCATATGAATGTGGTTCTACAGAAGGATGTTGAGAAGCACATGGATTGAACATGTGAACAAGAACGAAGTTTTAGAGAAAATGGAAACCAAAAGGACACTTATACATAACAACAGGAAGAGACACTTGAGATTTCTGTGGCACGTAATGAGGAAAGAGTGTTTGAAAATGTTGACACTCCCAGGACAAATTGAAAGCTTGAGAGACAGAGGAATGCAACACCTAACCTACCTAATGAGCTTGTGTAAATGGTTGGCAGAACAGGGTTTAGGAGAGATAACAAAAAGAAAGTAACATTATTAAGAGCTAAAAATAAAAACACTCATGGAGAGTCATGATCACCAACGTCGTGAAGGGACACGGCACATAGAAGAAGAAGAAGAAGAAGAAGAAGAAGAAGAAGAAGAAGAAGAAGAAGAAGAAGAAGGAAAAAAAGAAGAAGAAAGAGAAGAAGAAAAAGAAGAAAAGAGAAAGAAAAAGAAGAAGAAAAGAGAAAGAAGAAGAAGAAAAGAAAAAGTAAAAGAAGAAGAAAAAGAAAAAAGAAGAAAAAGAAAAAGAAAAAAGAAGAAGAAAAGAAAAAGTAAAAGAAGAAGAAAAAGAAAAAAGAAGAAAAAGAAAAAGAAAAAAGAAGAAGAAAAAGTAAAAAGAAGAAGTAGAAGAAAAGAAAAAGAAAAAAAGAAGAAAAGAGAAAGAAAAAGAAGAAGAAAAGAGAAAGAAGAAGAAAAAGTAAACGAAGAAGAAGTAGAAAGAAAAGAAGGAAAAGAAAAAAGAAGAAGAAAAAGAAAGAATAGTCGGGAAAATACGGATTAAGAGAGATTTCAAAGAGACTATTTACTCAGAGCTAGAAAGGACAGGATGTTGTGGAGAGCTATGAACGCAAACGTCTTGAAGGAGCATTACACATACAACAAGAACATTACAGAATAAACTTACGGTTAAAAATATTTCAAAATAACCAACGTACAAGTTCTAGTTATAAGAAATACTTATATTCCTCACTTAACGACTTAACCGTTTAACGATCTCGTACTTACGACCAGTTAAAGAACCGCATAAAATAGAAAAAAAATCCAACAAGTCGGTATTGTACTTTGTAGGAAACTTTGATGGCAACTGTTTTCTGAAGCGGACATAGTATATAGACTAAAAATAAGAAGAATTTTGCTCCAACCATCAAATGGCTCTGCTATGTTAAGTTTTCCTATTATATATATATTATAAATGGCATTTGTAAGTGTTTCTGAAATAAAAGTAGCTACAATCTTTCATTATTTTCTTTGATTTATTGACTTCAATCCTTTATTCCTCATTGAAATTTTTTGTATCTAAGCGAAGACAATTTCGACTGCTTGTCTTCATTGCTATACTCACAAAGTTTCAGCCGTTATAGGTTCCGGCCTTCTTTAGGTGATTGGATTTCCGGACCAAAGCCATTATTTCGCGCAGAGGGGTCAATTGTTCTAGTTCCCCATGCCAAGCCTCTTCCGAATGTCTCAGTTATTTCATTTTAATTCAATTCTCCATGTTTTGATTCACCACTGCTGTGCCCTGGAATTGAACTTACAACACTTTGGGTTTAGTCACTTAATCTAACCAACGTCTTTATCCATTGGGCCATGTGTCCTTGAGCAAGGAACCATAATACCTAAACTCAGAGATGTAAACAGAGTAGCGATCATCTTTCATTGTTTTCTTCAATTTATTGACTTCAATCTTTTATTGCTCATTGAAATTTTCTGTACCCGGAGACAATTTTGGCTGCTTCTCTCAGTTGCAATATCATATTTCACGAATGGATCATTAAGCTGATCGAATGTGGACATGAGATAACTTGATCAAATAGAATTTAAAGATCATCTATTCGTGTTAGTGTGATGAAATAGTGAAGAACACTGAACGGATACTGCGAAACTCAAGAATTCCAACCAAATACGAAGCGCTGGGCATCAACCAAACAGCACTGGATTGGTTAACTCTCTACCGTGAGTATCTATAAATAAAATGAAAGATATCATTATTTCTGGCCTCCTCATATATATTTTAAATTGAATGCGGCCATTTTATCCGTTCTTTCTTTCTTTGAACTTTTCCTGTTTATATCCCGTAAATCGAGATTCTCTTCAACTTCTCTCTTGGCTTCGTACGCAAAATATTACTGTATTTATTCTGATACATATAATAATATTCTGAAATGTTTTAACAGATGACTGATATGATATTAAAACACCAATTATTAAGCCAACACCTGCCATGAGCCCCATTTGCGGATCTGTTACAATTAAACTCACTACGTGTTATCCCTTGTATTTACATTGAATTGCTTACATACATTGCATTTGCAGAGGTATATTTCACTTAGCCTTTACAGTTTTTTATTATTAGCCGTAAGACACTTTCTGTCGTAATTTTACATTTGCCGAGTAGAAAAATAATGACTATTTTGAAAAGTATTTTTTATTATTTCTAATCAATATTATTTTTTGATGTTTTATACCCATATATATTTGATGTTCTAGTTTCTATAAAAACGACATTGGTAACTACTAAAATTAAACATAAGGAATAAATAAACTCCTAAGACACATATCTGGGCCAAAAATGCTCATTAAAAAATTAGGCTGGGTTAAAACAAACACAGGAAAATTCATTAGAAATAGAAAAGAGTGCTAAAATGTTATGTAATAGCGGTCCGCTCATATGGCATTGAATGCTTGACAATCTGCTCAAAAATGAAGAAGAGATTTGACGCAACAGAAATGTGGTCGTACAGAAGGTTGCTCAAAACCTCATAGATTGGACACGATATAATTTACCCGACCGACCCGAAATTAAATTGCTCTTTTCCGTCTTCAACTTCCTAAACCCTAATTACAAAACAAACTAAACTGTTCCCTTATCTACTCCTACGTATTTTGCCTAACCACTAGTTTTAAATCTCTTTCATTTTCTTGTCTTATTGATATCAACTCGCAAAACTACATTTCTCTCGCACTTCTTATAAACTTATTAAATTATCTCTTCCCCATTCAATAAATTAGCTTAGCCCAACCTGCTCCCTTTTTAAAACGTCTTGTCTGACAAGTCCGACATTACTGAAACAACGTATTTAAGCTCACTCCTTAATAATTTATATCGCAATATACAGGGTGTTTCAGAAAACTTGATATCATTTCGTAAAACAATAAAATGACAAATTCCCGTTAAGGTGAATTCAGATTTTACTGGTTTCTTTGTAAAGAAAAAAACTCAGATCTCTGTGTTTAATGTTTTATTTATTTTTCTTTTCAGGTATAGAAATGGCATTCACTGGAAAAGAAAAGGTCTTTAGCGTGTTAGAGTCTCTGCTCGAACAGAATCGAGCTATTGCATCGTGCACGGGTGAGAGAAATCGCTAACAATTTCACCGGTTGCAATGCAGATTTGGACATGACACAAGAAAAATCAAAGAGGAGGGCTCTCTTTGCAGGGTAAAAGGATTTGGATGACCACCTGTATCGAACGGCTTCGGGAAACCTTTTTTCCAAACTCCCCAGAAGTCGGGAAGCCTAGATGCTACAAACGATGAACTCATGAAGACAGTGTTCTTTTGAAAGGACCGACACGTACCCCAACATGATAGCTTGCGATTTTGTTTCTTTAAATTTAATGTGTAGGTACTGGTTTATGCCGCCACTAGCCCTATAAAACAAGAGGAACTCAAGCAGAGAGTCACTTTCGCACTGGACACCGTTAGCCAAAACATGCTGCCACGTGTTCGCATAGGAAGAGAACTTGACGTGTGCAGTGTCACAGGCGTTGCGTCTATGGAGAACCTCTGAAATACTTAATCAAATCCAAATTTCTATGGATTTCTCATTCTAATTTCAATGAATAAACCTTATTTTGCTAAAAAAATAAGTCTGTTGAGTTTCATTTGTATAGAAGATAGAGTTACTCCAATATTTACATCTCAAATGATATCAAATATTTTAAAACACATCGTTTTTTAAATTGAATTTCTATTTTCATTTTGAATACTTCAGTCAGTATTAACAAGGATACATATGCACTAATGCACCTTTTGCAAGATTACAACATTTGAAAGAAAATCGGTGATTAATTCGTAGAGGCATTGTATTTTAGGAGAGCGA
>OZ038485.1:7292998-7302998 GCA_964036315.1 Acanthosepion esculentum | reverse complement strand
AATGTGTAACTTAAGCCTTCGGTCTAAATGCAGTGGAATTTTAGTGACTGATTTGAAAATTTCTATATTAGATATACAAACACATTTAATTCATACTTGTTTATTTTTTTAAATTTCACCCGAAATTCTCATATTATATTAAATATTAATGTATTTTTCAACAAATATGTTTTATATTCGTCCATATATTATGAAAAGTCTCACAATTATTTAAATATATTTTCTGTTTATATGTTATTTTTATAGATACAAATATTTAAGTCAATGCTTTGTTTATAATAAACTGTATTGACAACATTTACCCGCCTGAATGTCTAAGAAATTCCATAGAAGATATGTGTCCTCTGACAGGAATCGAACCTGTATCCTACACTGAACCATCTGACGTGCTATATCATTTAGCTACAATACAGCTCATCAGACATTCAAGCCGATAAATGTTGTTAATACTGTTTATTATATACAGAGTATTTATTTAAATATTTTTATCTAAAAAATAACTTATAAACAGAAAATACAGGGTGTCAATAAAGTTCGTGGGCAGTTAAAAAAACATTATTTGTATTTGCGATAGAATTAATCTGTAAAAGATGTTATAAAGTTTAATGTACCTAGTTTTAAGTATAGCTAAAATAACTAATGTGATTTCAGGCATTACTGTAAATCAGTTGGCAAATTTTTTCCGTGAACTGCAAAATCGTATTACCCTTTGTATTGCTAATGATGGTGGAAACTTAAATAAAATTTCAATAAAACCTTAAAAAATATAGATTTACTTCTTTCTAATCCTTTTTACAGATTATTTCTATCGCAAATACAAATAAAGTTATAATTTTTTTAAAATTCACACGAACTTTATTGACACCCAGTATATTGAAATATATCTGACTATATTTTATGGGAGTTGGTGTAGAAGAGGCGGTTACATTTAACTGTTCGACAGTGAAAGGATGGGACCGAGATGCCAACCTGGTAGCACGCTTAAATTCATGCAGTTAGGGTACCAGTGACAGTAGCTCGGCAGAGCAGTTGCCATGGAAATACTTGTAGAAAAGATGGTGTCTACGCCAAAAAAGCATTTTTCATTATTTAATGTGAGACTATATTTCTCAATGGCCGCTATAAATTGTTTCAGATTACGATTGTAATCTTCATGCTTGTGCCCGTATACGGTTACATTATCAATTTAGGCAAAAGTGCCTTTCAATTAACCGTCAGTAAGAATTTTGTTCATAATCCGCTGGAAAATAGCAACGCCATTCGTTACTCTGAATTGTATCATTTTAAACTGATAGAAGCTACCATTTACCTCAGAAGGTAGACCCTACATACTGATTTGATAGGTGATAGGCGCTTTTGTATTTGGCAATTTCGCATATAATTTCGTCTATCCTCGGTAGTGGCTAAGCGTCTAATAGGGTCAACCTATGTATGGTTTGAGAATAATCAATTACTAGTCTCTTTTTGTCGTTCTTAGAAGATGTTACTAATACGTGTTCCCATCATGGAGTCTCACTCGTTTCGATAATTCCTGCATCAAGCATTCTCGTAATCTCAGTTTTTATAAAATGTTTGTTCTCAAGTGAGTACCGTCTCGACTTAATCGCTATTGGTTTGTAGTCTGGAGATAAATTATTGAAGAGTGACGGGTACTAGACATTGACTGTTGTTAGGGTACAAATGCTAAGGGCTGATTTGGGAACTCCAAAAATAATCTCGCTACGAGAATGTTGCTGAAGAAATCGAGCCCACTATCACGTCACAATAGATGTTCTTCATTATCGGGAGTTTGATGATTCTATACGAAATATTTTTAAATGTAATCTAACCAGACAGTATCCAATGACCTGTGATAACAGAGAAGCATTTTCCATAGACACCCGTGTAGAACAGGGAAATATTTTCCATTGATTAGCCTTCATATTACTGCAATTAATGCAATTACCGTCGATGCCAGTGTCAATAGAAAGGCATTAACATTAATCTACATTATACATTTTGAAAGGCAGTCCGAAGATGCAGCTCTTATAGTAACTCCCATAAAATAAGTAGTAGTATTTCTAGAAAAATTATTTTTAAAACATGTGGACCGACAGATGTTTGGAAAATGTCCCAAATTACCAGATTTGTGACACCTAGCATCTCTGGTCAGACAAGAAAACAGCGGGTGGAAACCGAACACACCAAAGTGGGATTTACGACCTGTGGAAGCAACGGTGATAGGCAGCTCTGAAGTCTTTGAAGTGTCCGGAATTTCCTGATTACAGAAAGAAGTCACAGAGGAGGGACCTAGAGAATTATATAAATAAGAAGAGGTGGGGAGAACGAGAAGAGCCTGTGTTCAGAGCAGCATTGAGCGTGTCAGACTGTAGGTATAACACAGACTGTTTTGTTGTTCTTATTTTTTTATTACTATACAAAATGAAGAGTCATCCAAAGGGAGGTAATCATAAAACAAGGGAGATTACTCCCGAATAATTGATTACATTTATTTTCATCACCGACCTTCCTGGTCTCATTATTTCCATATTCGCTACCTACAATCAAGCTGTTCTCTATTAATAAAGGCAAAGAAACGTTTTGCCTTCAATTTATATGGCTGATGCTAACCTCATGGAGGGTAATAAATTGCGCCTAATGAGTCTCACGATTTCTTTTATTTATTTATTTTCTTTTATTGCTCCATCTGTTTCTTAGTGGATTACCCTGTTGGTATGAAATGAGTAAAAGAAAATAAACAACACTAAGATCAGAAATTTTATCTCATAATCCAAAATTTTCCACCCAATGTGGTGGTGTTTTTAAGTCTCTTTCAGGACGGAAATTTCATAGTCGACATACAAAATATCTATAAGCTATTGACATCCATACGTCGAAACTGACGGGAGTGCACATTATATATCGTCTACATAGATATATAATGGACACCCTCGTCAATGCGAATGAGAGTGTTTCACTGTGTCACACTTTTTCAACTTTACTTTTAAAGGCCTCCTTCTCCAAACATATCATGCAATTTTAAAGGCCTCCTCCTCCAAACATATCATGCAATGTTTTGGAATCAAGCCGACTCCGTGAGCAAATTAAAAACATTCCGGTTCAGATCCGAGCCAACAATCCTGAAATATTGGATTCTCATTTTTCATTATTGCCATTGTTTTCGGATTTCGCCATATAAGCTTTTAATGATAAAAATAAATTAAAGGGGCACAAATCTGTAACTTTCAATAGCTCATGTTCAAATGAAATAATTACTGCTCTCAAATTACAGTGTTTCAATATAAAATTGCAAGAGTTTTCAACTTTACTCCTAGAGGCCGTAGCCCAACATATACCATTTCGGAAGCTGGACGACTCCGTGAGCAAATTAGAAAAATTCCGGGTCGGATCCAAGTTAAATGCTGCCCGACTAGCTTTCATATATATATATATATATATATATATATATATATATATATATATATATGCAGAAATATAGTCTTAAAGTGTGCTATATTTATGGGGTAAAGTGCTCAATATCAGAGATAGAGCGTGTGTAAATATAAAAGTGCTGACTTCCATGTCCACTTTTATATATATATATATATATATATATATATATATATATATATATATATATGATGGACTCTCCCGTCGGTTTCAATGTATGAGGTTCCGACAACTGTGCTTATTAAACCCCGTGTGTCAGTCGCAAGTGACATTTCAGTCCTGCTATTGATTTGCAAAGAAGTCCAAAGATTGTGCAAGAGTGTGGATTGGTGGATTGTTGGAGTGTATGGCCGGTACAGCAACAGATATTTTAATCCTTTCCCTAAGCTTGGTGATGTTTGATACTGCATTGTTCTTGATGCCATTGTAGCAAGTAGTTCTCCACTCATTGCGATAAATTGCTGTGTTATCAAAGGTACCATGATCCATATTCGTAGCTGAGAGGTTACTTTTCAGTTTGTCCCTGTATCTAAGCAATGGTCGACCCACGCTTCGATGACCACTGTCAAGTTGACTATACATGAGCATTTTTGGTATTCTGTTGTCTTGCATACGTAGCACATGACCAGCCCAGCGTAACTGTGACTTCATGAGAAAGGAATCAATACCATCAATATTACACATGGTGAAAAGGTCAGCATTGGCCATCCTTTGGCTTGGGTTTATTCCACAAATTTCTCGAAGACAGCCCTTGTGAAATACATCCAACTGCTGGACTCTGAACCATACAAAAAATTTTGTAAGGACTACAGCCCTGTAGACCTGTATCTTGGTCTCAAGCCTAATGCCCCGGGGTTTCCAGAGTCGGTGACAAAGTTTCCCAAAGGCACTAGAGGCTTTTGCTATTCTATTGACTATCTCATCATCCAGTGTTCCACTTGAGTTAACTTTGCCCGCCAAGATATTTAAAGTTCTTTACATACTTCAGATTATGTCCATCAACTTGAATTGGTATTTCGGGAAAAACATGAACGGGTGGGTTTTGCTTGACGCCTCTTATTTGCTTTGGTGCGGGGGCTGGCTGGTGAACAACTTCAGTTTTTGTAATGCTAATTGTTAAGCCGAATGCTTTGCAAGCAGCAGAGAATCTGTCCATCAGGCGCTGAGCTTCGTCAAAAGAAGTAGCCATAAGCGCAGCATCATCAGCAAACAGTAAGTCACGAATTACACTGGTTCGAGTTTGAGTTTTGGCTTTAAACCTCCGAAGGTTGAAAAGGTCACCACTTGTCCTAAATTGAATTTTGACACCATCCTTGGTCTCAGCAAATGCATGTTTCAGCATTACGGAAAAATAGAGGGCAAACAATACTGGGGCCATAACACATCCTTGCTTTGTGCCATTTGTGACGCCAAAGGATTCAGAGGTTTCACCATTTGAAACAACATTAGCCTCCATTCCCTCATGTCATGATATTATGACTTGCAACATGATCTCGGGTATACCGAGCTTTCGCAATATATATATATATATATATATATATATATATATATATATATATATATATATATATAAAGCGTAGCCACTTGTATCCGAGGATGCCAGTCTTCTAGGGCGATTACATAATCCTCATTGCAGACACCTGCACAGACACATTTGTGATTCTTCAACACACACAGAAGCCAGTTATTAGACAGAGCGAGTTACCTCAGCGTGATGAACAGTCCGAACAAAGCTAGCACGCTCAAACACTCGGTCATGCTGTAATCACCTTCCCCAGATCGATAACAAGTAGAAGACAAATTCCTAAAAATCAGTCATGGTGAGATTCGAACCAGTGTGTCATGCACAGAAAGCGATCGATTTATCCATCCGGTCATGTACCCAATATATATATATATATATATATATATATATATATATATATATATATGTGTGTGTGTGTGTACAGTGTAACCCGGATATAAGAGAGTTGTCGGGACCGGGGAAGAAGTATCTTATATCAGGGTTTCTCTTATATCCGAGTTTGGTCTATTTTGTTTAGGTAAGTATGGCTCGAATTTGGGACCAGAGAAAATCTCTCTTATACCCGGGTTTCTCTTATATGCGGTTCTCTTATATCCGGGTTACACTGTTTATAACTTGGATTATGCTGGTTTAAAAAGGAAAAGAAACATTTTGATACAGAATATTTTCATAACTAACTACAAATAAGTCCTTTAAATTTATCATAAAAATCCAAGTGAATGTATTATTTATTGGGACACTTCACAGATGTTTAGAATTATCGATAAATGGCATTGCTCGTAATAGTTATTTGCCTCTAAATTTGTATGCTTGAGGCAAGCCTCCACTTTTAGTTCCGTCCAAATATATTCGAGTAGCGAGAAAGAAGACAAAATAACACAGGTAAATTTAGAAACGCTATTCAAAATACTTTTGTACAGAATCTGCAAACATTGAATCATTAATCAGTTAGATACTCCATGACGACCGTCATGAAGGGCAGTTGATGCTAATATATTTATCGTTACGTTGAATTGTCTTCTAATGAGGTATTAATAGAAAATAGAATATCACGTTTGGAAGGTCTTCTTTTGGAAAATTTGATATTGAATAAAAATCGAAAATTAAATTGTGATTCGTATTTTTACATGAAGCAAACAGACACACAGAAATCATTTCGATACAAAGTCAATTATATTGGTTAATTATATATAATAAAGATATTAGCATATTGCAGCTTCGACGCTATCACGAAAGTTACATTCATAATTTATGAAATGCTTTTATTCTCTTTTAATCTACCCCTCTACGTTAAAAGGAAAATAGCGATTTGGAAACTTAATAGAATGTACAAGCATAGAATATAAATGAGGACCAAAAGAATAAGACAAATATTTTACGGTCGTAATGAATATGAAATCATGATAGCGGTATAAACATAATTGATTTTAGTTTAAAAATAATTACACGAATACAATTTATTATTTGTAGCAGGATCATTAAAATCATGAGAATACAGATTTTCAACAGAATTTATCTCGTAATCTTTCTGTCTTTATTATGTGAATAGGCTCAGAGACAAACAAAAAGGAATATATATATATATATATATATATATATATATGCAATTTTTATATATTTAATTTATATATTATACGAGGGTCATTCAATAAATATGGTGAATTTTTCGGTATAAGGACTTCTAATACAGATAGAAGCTTACTCCTTTTTATTTTTTTATTTTACTTCTTTTTCACATGGATTTAATTTCTTTTGCAGATTAAAAAAACTTTGAGAGTTTTGGCGATTAACAAAGATGGCCGACCAAGAAGCATGCTCCAGGATTGAACAGCGGTCAGTTATCAAGTTTTTCGTTGCTGAATGGTGCAAACCAGTTGAAATTCATAGGAGAATGTCAACTCTGTATGGTGCCACAAGTTTCAGCCAAAAAATGTCTACAAGTGGGCTAAATTCTTTAAAGAAGGACGGAGCAGTGTTGAGGATGAAGACAGGCCTTGGAGGCCTACAGAAGTGAGCTTTCCTGAAGTGATCGAATCAGTCAATGACCTCTTTCAGTCTGACAGAAGGGTGACAGTGGATGACATTGCAAGGACTTTGAAAGACATAAAGAACAAACGCAGGGGTCATCAGTCAGAAGGATTCATCTTGCATCATGACAACGCAAGGCCTCACACAGCAGCCCAAACGGTGCAGACCATCAACGAGGGGGATGAAAACTGCTCCCTCATCCCCCTTACAGCCCAGACCTTGCCCCTTCAGACTTTCACCTGTTTGGTCCCTTGAAAGCGTTCACGAGAGGCACGAAGTTTAAAAGTGACGATGAAGTCAAAAGTGTTGTGAGCGACTGGCTGAGACATCTGTCCAAAGATTTTTATGCTGAGGGAATATGGAAGCTTGTGCACAGATGGGAAAAGTGTGTGACAGTGCTGGGAGACAATGTTGAAAAAAAAGTAAGCTTCTATCTGTATTAGAAGTCCTTATACCGAAAAATTCACCTTATTTATTGAATGACCCTCGTATATGAACGGTACTTATTGGAAAGATCTCAATATCGGTGATAGAGGTAACATATTTAGTTGCGTTAAAGTGGTTTTGTGATCCTGGTTTTCACGACCGTTACGATCGTCAGAATTAGTCTGACGATTGCAAAGGGCTTGAAATCGAGGTTCACAAACCCAAATCAACACAACTATATATATATATATATATATATATATATATATATATATATATATATATATATATATATATATATATGAAGGGAGAGTGGAGTAATGGATAGCGGCTCGAAGTGGGAATCGGATTCCAGTCGAAGCCGTTACATTCACCTAAGTGGTAATAACTTAGGGAAAGGCATGAATCCTCTTCTCTCCACCAGTTAAATAGTAAGGGAGACTGGGTAAATAACAGGGGAGACTGGGTTCTATAGAAACAGGTCTAGGAGAAGAAAAACTCTGAATTCAAAACCAGCGGAAGGTCGTTTTGGGATCTTATGGCTCTACAAAAAATGTGGTTGTTTCTGCATAAAATCTTCACCACTATAATCAAATCATATGTGCAGGTTGTCGGGCAGTCGGCCCCACCCGGTACTCTACAATAAAGTCTACAGTCTATATATATATATATATATATATATATATATATATATATATATATATATATGTGTGTGTGTGAGTGTGTGTGTGTGTGTGTGTGTGAAGTGAATAGTGAAATCAACACTCAGAGGCGACTTTCATATTAATATTTAAACACCACCTTTCTCTTTACCCCATAAATATAGCTCACCTTAAAACTATATTTATTCATATATATATATATATATATATATATATATATATATATATATATATATATATATATATATTGTTTATTTAGGCAGCAATACTTCTTTTATGCAAACTTCATTAAATATGTGAAACAAGGTAATTTGATTAAGTTTTTTATATATAATTTCTCATCTTATATTTTTTCTTTTAGCAGATAAATTATGCAAAAACTGATATAAAGTTATATCTTTCCAATCGTTTTCTGTTATACATTTAGCCACTTTCAAGGATTTAATATATTTACTGTTAACTGGAAATGGATTATTGTATATATTATAGAATGGTTTATTTTAAAAACACAAATAATTACAAAAAAGTTGTGCAATTTTTACCAGGAAATATTCTACACCACAACATTTGAAATTATATTAAAAAAAACTTAATCAAAGCACCTTGTCATTAATATTTAATGTAACTTGCATATGATATATATCTATCTATCTATCTATCTATCTATCTATCTATCTATCTATCTATCTCTCTCTCTCTCTCTATATATATATATATATATGTGTGTGTGTGTGTGTGTGTGTGTGTGTGTGTGTGTGTGTGTCTGTAATAATATACAGCCGTGGCCAAAATTATGTAGCACCAATGAAAAATCGAAATTATGATTCAAACTTATATATTTAAAGGTTAAGAATAGTGGAGTAAACATTAAAATACAACAATCAATATTTGGTATGTCCTCCTTTTGCCTTAATAACAGCTTTTATTCGTTTTTGCATATTATTGACTAAGTTGTTGCAGGTCGTAGGATCTATTTTCTGCCACTCTTCATGAAGTTTGGCCTCTAATTCTTTTTTGATGAACATTTGTGCATTCTCACTCTTTTCCCTAAATGGGACCACAAAGTTTCAATGGGATTTACGTCTGGGGATTGAGGGGGCCACTTCATCACTGTAATCCCTTTTTTCTCAAACCAACCTATTGAAACTTTTGACGTATGGCATGAAGCATTGCCTTGTTGGAAGATTACATCATTTGGAATGTTGTTATCAAATATTTTAGTCAAAGAGGTTCGGTAAACCTGGTCCAGCATGTTAGTATAAATTATGGAGTTCATTCTGCCCTCACATGTGTACAACATTCCAGTGCCTGAAGAAGCCATGCAGCCCCAAACCATTACGCTTCCTCCTCCAAATTATACAGTTGGAACCACACAATCAGGATGAAATACCTCTCCTTTCCTACAGCAAACATAAACCGCTCCAGGAGTGCCAAAAATCTAGTGAAAAAAAAAAGAATTTGTTACAATTTTTGAATAAATGTTTACTTTTATATTCAGCCGACCCTGACGATCTGCCTAAGTGAAACCTTGGTAGGTTTGTCTGGCTCATTAGGTTTGACTAGGTTTGCTCTACGTTTGTATCGAGCTCTTTAGTTAGTTGTTTACTTGTATCGGGTTTCTTTCTTTGGGCCTCGAACCTGTATCTGTGCGATTATTTTCGACAGACTTTCATGTTCCTGGCTCTTTCTTTTTTTAAAACCTTTTTTTCCCTTCGTGATTGATTTGGCTATTGTTAAATCAAGAATTCGAAGTTTTTTCGACATGAGTATAGTTACCTATATATATATATATATATATATAAATATATATATATATATATATATATATATATATATATATATATATATATTAGCAGAATATAAGATTTTTCAAATTAACACGACTATAAGTTTCATAAATAGACCATTTATTAGGCGCTGTTAATATGGA
>OZ038485.1:7240498-7287998 GCA_964036315.1 Acanthosepion esculentum | reverse complement strand
TATTATTGTCCTAGAACCATTTCGTTATAGTTGACCTTATACAACCGAAACACATCACACCCTTCTTTCATTTTAGCTGAAGTTTAGCGATAAAACTGAGCTTTCGTTCTATGAATTAGTTGAAATAACCATTTCATCCTTGTTATGACAAATACTGTTTTTCCCGATAAGTTATTACTAAAGCATGTGGCTAATACGCGAAATATATGACCTAACCAATTCAGAATTATTTCCCATTACGAGTAAATATTCAATAAAAACATCTGTTATATAGAAGGCATTTACCAGTTATAAAGCTATGCAATATTTAAATGCAAGGAGTAAAGAAAACCTATAATAAATAATGAAAACATGAAATCAAGCAAGTCAGATCATATATCGAGAGAAAATACGGAACTATCATATCTGGATTAAAATTTTTATCGTAAAAGGAACTATATGGAGAAGTACGCGAAGTGAAAGAGTTGGGATATATATTATATCTCAAAATAGTGTAATTTTAATGTTTTTAAAATGGGTAAAGTTTCTGTCATAGGACGTAGAGAATAAATAAGAAAGCTACTGTAAATAAGAAAGTATATAGTGTCATTAAAAACGTTTTGAACGCATTAGTATTATTTACCAAAGCTGGGCTATAGTTACAGTTATTATTTAAAGCTGATGTCATATAGACGTTAGTGGAAATATTACTGGTGCAGTGTGTATCTTTACCACTCTAATGTGTGAATCGGAAACTAGTGAAGTTATACTCTTTTAAGCTACTTCAATATTAATACATGAGACATACACTTAAGAATATTTGGGTAAAATGCTAGTAAAGTACAAGATGATGGGGTTACTTTGCCTTATAACAACCACAATATTTGCAAAATCTGCTAACAGGAAGAATTACTTATAATATCATTTCCGGACCCAAAGAACCTTTTGAGCCAGAAATCAGAAGTCTTTAATCCTTGCATAGATATTAAAAATTCCTCTTAATCATATATGAGGCTGGATAAAAAATAATTGTACATTTCAATTGCCCCACCACCGATAATAACCTTGCTTTTCTTCTCCTTTCTTCGTCTCCTTCTTCTTCTTCTTCAAATCCTTCTCCATCTTTCACACCCAACGTCGTGCGCTTGTTTATATTTTTTTTTAAATAGTATAGTGATAATTAGTTTTTAAAAATTAAAGCGTTGGGGTGGGGTCAATTGATAAAAATTGCCTGAGGATACCGTAAGGTTGAAACCAAGGTAGCGGACTCATCTGACCTCCTAATTTAAATGTTAAAAGCTTTACATGTTATTTTTAATTTAATTTTATGTCACACGTGTATTGATCACTTTTTAATACTACAGTTTTCTGGTCTGATTCACCTTTGACCATTAACCTTTTATTATATATGTTATCGGACTACAGAAGTTGATACCAGCGTGCGGCATATTTGAAAAGTTCCTGAAAGCCATACACCGGGTTGACCAAAACCTTGTTTGTGAAATTGGGTAAACATAAACCTTGGGGGCCGTCGATAGCTGTGCTAGCACTAATTCATCCTGACCGAGGGCTTGAGCGTGCGAGCATTTTTCAAATTGTTGATCACACTAGGTAACTCGATCTTTCCCAGAAACTGTAACTAAGGACTGCTCAGTATATTTGCTGTATAAACCACAAGTTGATACTGTGGGTGTTGAATAAATAAATACGCCTGATCAAGAGTCTGCACTAGGGATTGGCTAGGCGCGCTGGTAGACAGGTATTCTTGAATACGAGTGGACAGCTATACATACATATAAATTTATATGAAACATGTCTTAACAACATGAAAGAATTCATGCGACCCTCAGGTGGTCGGTCCTCGTGATTTCGTGAAGACGCATAAAAATTTTAATAGTGGCTGGCCACTGTTCAGCGAGTATTTAAGTCTCTGCCAATTAATATGGCATTAAGCTCCATTTCTCCGCTGTGTCTTTACTATAGATAGTCGTGTTTTAAGAAAAATCCATGAACCTTTGCGACCATATAAAGAAATAGTAATGATTTTGTCGAGGCCTTGTAAAACAAATGAAATATTTTCGTTTGTAACTACTGAAACGTCTTAAGGGTATCCCGCAATCATGACGGACTGACCCTCAGTATCGGCCTAAAACCACCACCTCTCCATTCATTAGATCTCATTCCATTCTGTTGAATAGTGAGAATTGGAACACGCCATTGAGCGCAGAAAATCACCCCTGGCCAATTTAGAACAACAATGTCGATCGAGGAAGTCAATACAGCTCAACATCCCTTCAGTTCACGTTCAATATTTTGTTTCACCTACGTTCTCCCTTTGGCCATTTCGCTTGTTCTAATGAAGAAAAGGTTTGAATCTCATTCTGAGGCAGAAGCACTTAAGAAAACTGAGGTTTCCAATGCATGATACCATTATAAATTTAAACACAATTGTGTGGGATATTTCCTTGATATTAGAGTTGTATAAATTGATCTATTATGAACAACTGTCTCTGTACAAAATATATCAATACATTTGTTCATATCGAAAGCAAGAGACATTTATGTTTCTTGTCACACAAAACGATTCGCCACACAAGAGTTACTTTGCTTCTTCTTTTATGTACCGTGTCTCTTCGGGATGTAGGCGGTCATGGCTCTCCACTTCCTCCTATCCCTTATAGTTCTCAATAAGTTTTGTGCTTTTGCTACTCTTCTCCAAGGCTCTGTTCTGTCATCCACTTGCTAAGTATATGAGCGTTGCGTTTCCTAAACTCTATTTCCCGCTATCCGCCCTGTGAGTATCAAATTCTCTAAGCCCTTCTTTTGTCATTCCGTTTCCCAGAGATTTCAGCTACCCCCTCCTGATGTTAAGTATTAACTTCCTTCTTGTTTGCATTCTCTATGCATTTATGAATGATTCACTTCTATTAAAATGTAGCATGCACACACACACACACACACACACACACACACACACACATATATATATATATATATATATATATATATATATATATATATATATATATATATATATATATACAAGGTAACGAAAAAAGTTCTGTCAGTTTTTAAAGGAAAAAAAAGAAACCGCTTCACAGTATATGTAACTTATATTTAGTCTTCGAAGTAATCGCCATCGGCACCCAGCACCTTCTGCCAACG
Source organism: Acanthosepion esculentum (assembly GCA_964036315.1). Classification (NCBI taxonomy): domain Eukaryota; kingdom Metazoa; phylum Mollusca; class Cephalopoda; order Sepiida; family Sepiidae; genus Acanthosepion; species Acanthosepion esculentum. Next base: position 7,284,854 of record OZ038485.1, on the reverse strand, counting down.
TGTCTCCAGCTGTTCAATGCCCTTGCGGTAGAACTCGGGTGGGGGGTTGACGCAAAGAAGTCCTTGAGGACTTTGTGCAAGTCTCCTTCATTGGTGAAGGATTTCCCACGAAAATGATTATCCATGGAGTGGAAGAGGTGGTAACCGGATGGCGCAAGGTCAGGTGAATAAGGTGGATGGCACAAAGTCTCCCACCCAAGTTGCTGTATGGTATCCCTGACCACTCCCGCGATATGCGGCCTGGCGTTGTCATGGAGGAAAAGCACACCTTTGCGATTCACCAGTGCTGGCTCCGTCTGGCGAAATGCCTGTTGCACACGTTTCAATTGCTGCGAGTATAGGTCTCCAGTGACCGTTTGGCCCGTTGGTAGCAGTTCATAACGAACCACTTGACGACCTGTCCACCAGACACAAAGCTTAATCTTGCGTGGGTGCATAGGCGGTCTTGCGGTGTGGGGAACAGCATCCTGAGGAGACAACCAGTGTCTGGAACGCTTGGGAGTTTCGTACAGAACCCACTTTTCATCACTGGTAAGCACTCGATTGAATAAGGATGCGGTATTGAGTCGAGAAAGCAGCGATATGCAAGCTGCCACTCGTTGTCGCTTGTGGACCCCCAACAGCGTTTGCGGAACCTACTTGCTCAGTTTTTTAAGTCTTACCTAGGCGGTGCAGGTGAAGTCTAACTGTTTCATCGGAAACGTTGAACTGTCTTGCAAGTTCACCACACGTTAGACTACTGTCCTCTTCAATGGCCGCCTTCAGGACTCCGTCATTCAAGAAATGTTGTCGTCCACTGCGAGGCTCATCATGGAGAGACCTCCCGACTTTGAATTCCAAAACCAACGCCTTGCAGTACGTTCATCCACAGCACTATCCCCAAACGCTTGACATATGCGGCGACTTAATGCAGCTGCTGATAAGCCCACTTTGAAGTCGTAAAGCAAACAGCCCCAAACGAGATCTCGAGACACTTCCATCCTTCTAACAGTTGTCCGGCTTATAACTGATGGCCGGGCACGGTGCGCGTGTTTTTTTATAACGTCTGATGTTCCTATTTCCGGTTGTCCGAATTCTGAAAACAATTGCTACACGCATTTCGTATATATTTCAACTTCATTCAATGACTAATCAAAAAACGGACAGAACTTTTTTGGTTACCTTGTAGAATTGAGTCACTGTCAGTCACTGTGTGTTTATCTACATCTAAAAATAAACACGCTAAAATTCACCTTCATCCCATAATGTGCGCTGACGGCTTAGTGTGAGAAGTTCCGACTGACGCAAATTCAATCGGGTTTCGATCCTAGCTAGAGGCAACCGGACGTCTAGCCACACTTGATGAGCTGTGAAACAGCGAAACAGTCTGTCTGTGGATGACAAATATATATATATATATATATATATATATATATATATATATATATATATATATATATATATATATATATATATATGTAAAATAGCTAGCCACTCGTATTCGATGATACCCATTTACTAGCCAATCCCTATTGTAGACTCTCGCTCAGTCATATTTGTGTTTGCTCAACACCCACAGAACCAACCTGAGAGAATCAAGAGTATTATTAACGTACCGGTGGGCGGGGGAATTGAAATGTTCGCTTTATTTTATCCAGCCTCATATGTGCTAAAGTGAAATTTTTAATATATATGCAAAGACTCAAGACTTCGGAATTCTGGTTCAAAATTTTGTTTGAAGTTGAATTGTAAGGAACTGATATTAAACGTTTTTATTAAATTTTACTTGCATTCGTACAAGTAGTTACTTTTCTGAACAGAGAGTGTCTAAAAAGTGTGCAAATGAGCTGTACATCCGAGAGCTTTCGACTAAAGTATCAGCCATGCTTTTCATATTCAACTTAATATGTGGATTTTCTATAAACATCCATATGTAGCCACATCTACACAGACAGATATATATATAAAGTGATGGGTATGTATAATATGATGTATTATGATGTATATATGTATGGATAAAAATAATGGAAGGGTTAAAAATAAGAATCTAATTCTCAATAATATCAAATATTGACACAGTTCCATCAACCTGGCAGTGTTCAGATATGAAATACATACACACAGAGACACACATACAGACAACATATATACAGTCGTGGCCATAATATAAGGAACGGAAAAAACAGAGCCATAAATATGTGCATTACTTAAAAATAATGCATGATTAGCAATGAAGTTTTTACCGAATAAAGATTAGGGTGTAATGCATAAATATTATACAAAGTTACAAAAATTTACATAATAGTTTTTTTTTAAAATAAAGATTAAATGGAACAAAGGAAATAAGCTACTGGACAAAAGTTAAGGAACGATGTTAATAATTTGCTTATACTTTTAATTTGCATTGTTAAAAAACTCGATGGCGCTTTTCAACAATAAGTAAAAGTCCATTTATCATTAGGACTTTATTTTTAAGCAATATGGCAAATTCTACACGCAAAACGCGCTCTTTTAAAGGGAAAAAAAACTCATTATCGCTAACTATCAAGGAAAAGAGTCAATTTCAGAAATTTCTGATATTGTTCATAGGTCTAAAAGTGTCGTTCATCGTGTAATTAGCAGGTATAAAACCGATAAAACGTTGAATGCAAAACCAAAACCATTTACTTAAATATTTGTATCTATATAAAGAATGTATAAACATAAAAAGGTCTTAAAATATATATATATGTGTGTGTGTGTGTGTGTGTGTGTTTGTGTGTGTATGTAATTTAAAGAAAAACAGACCACTTTAAGGCTCAGTTTGTAATAATTTATTTCACCAGAGAAGTTTCTTTTCATATATATATATATATATATATATATATATATATATATATATATATATATATATACAACACGAAATAAAATTTATGCACTTATTTTCTGACTTCAAAGTTTTAATAGCAAATCTCTTGAAGAGTCGACATCTATTTAAGCTTACTATAGTATGCATAAACGAAGGATTGCTGGTTAAGCACATTATATATATATATATATATATATATATATATATATATATATTGTGCGATAGATTAAGTTTCGTCTAAATTACGGAAGAGTGAAAATAATATTGACATCTCATTTTAACAGATATATTTACCAAAATTACACAAAAATATCTTGGAATTCTAACCACTAAATTTATTCAATATAATCGCTATTGGCTCCAATAAAAGCCTCAAGACGACTCCGGCTTTCCTGCAAATCTTATAGATTATTTCATTGTAAAAGTTAATGAATGCTGCCATTACCCTTGTCTTCAGGTCATCTTTGGTGTTCCAAGTCGTTTTGTTGGTCTCCCGTTTGACTGCGCCCAACACATAATAATAATCAAGGATGTTGCAGTCTAGCGGTGACCAGAGGGAAGAAGTTGTCTGACAGCCATGCCTGAGTTCTCCTGCATGGTTGGCTGGACTTTTTCCAATAGTCATCCTTTTGAACAAGACAGAGCATTAAATCCTCAAGGCACTTGATGCAGGATTCTGTGTTGAGGTTGAAGCCTTTACTCAAAAATTCAGGAATTCTTTTCTTATCAGAAGGATCAGAGCGAGTTTCCAGGGTTTGCCGTACATTTGTAATCACCATTAAACTCATCCAACTCTTTCCAACTTTCTAAAATTTTCTCGTGAGAATATAAGTTGACGAATATTATTTCATAATAATAATAATAACAATAATAATAATATTTATATATATATATATATATCAAATATAAATTTCATAATATATATGTAAATATATAGATTATATTAAATATATTTTATATATATATATATATATATATATATATATATATATATATATATATATATATATATATATATATGGCTACTTCTTGATTTCTTACTACCTTTTATATAATACGAACAACAATGGTTGAAGTCACTCGAGACATAACATTTCAGCAAGTACCTTTACAATTTCCACCTGATATAAAACGTCTAGACACAAAGAGAATCAAAACCTGAGTTCAGTAAACACACACACACACACACACAGACACAAACATACACACACACACACACGTATGTGTGTGTGTTTGTGTGTATGTGTGTGTGTACGTGTTTACTAAAATAAAACTCGCGGTTTGTTTCTCTTCATGTCAAGATGTTTTATGCACACAAACGCGCGCACACAGACACAAACGCACACACACACACATATATATATATATGTGTGTGTGTGTGTGTGTGTGTGTGTGTGTGAGTGTGTGTGTGCCTGTATACTGTATATTTCTGCAGCAGTCATTCTTTTATATATGTTTTGTTGAACGTGACCTGCAAGGAAATTTCCTATTCATTTTTCCCAGTCTTCTTACAGATCCGTTTTAAAAGAGCATATTTAATAACGGCTTGCCTGAAAAATATTTTTTCCGTGAACTCAAATATATAAAACAAACATTTGTTCAAAATAATTTTCATAAGTCGATTATTGAGAGCCAAATAAAATTATACCTACAAAATTAACATCACCAACATATGAAGTACAAAAACATTGCTTAAGAGATTGTTTGAAAAGTGTATTAAACTCTTACGTCCTACGTTTTAGGGAATGGTCAAGCGTTTTCGCTCACATCAAGAGGAAACGAAGCAACAGAAATAAATTTATAAAGTAGAATGCAGTGAATACCATATGAGCAATGAGGAACTTTAAAGGAAAATGGAAACAAAAAGATTTGTCTATTTGTGTAGCGGCATATCAACTCATTACGGGTCATTTAATGCCGAAATTGGATTTTCTTTGAAGTTTAGTAATTATCGTTATAAAAATGTATTACTGATATTATTACTATAAAAATGTCTTTTTTATTCTTTCATGGATTTGACCGTATTTTGGGGGTTAACAATTTGCCCATAGATGGGACTAAACAGGTGCTACCATCCAGGGTCGAGTGGATCTGGAAGCAACATCAATTAAAGTTTGGTTTGTTTTGTTTTACGGCATATCAACCTCAATGGATTATTTAATGCCGACAAAATTTTTATTATTCGTAATATTTTGTATCTATCTATCTATCTATCTCAGTATATATTGGTTTGGTTTATTTTGTTTTACGGCATATCGACCTCAATGGGTTATATAATGCTGACAAGATTTTTATTGCTGGCAATATTTTCTATCTATCTATCTATCTATCTATCTATCTATCTATCTATCTATCTATCTATCTATCTTGGCCTCTTCATATCTATCTATCTATCTATCTTGGTCTCTTCATATCTATCTATCTATCTCAGTATATATTGGCTTGGTTTATTTTGTTTTACGGCATATCAACATCAATGGGTTATTTAATGCTGAAAAGATTTTTATTGCTGGCAATATTTTCTATCTATCTATCTATCTATCTATCTATCTATCTATCTATCTATCTATCTCAGTATATACTGGTTTGGTTTATTTTGTTTTACGGCATATCAACCTCAATGGGTTATTTAATGCCGACAAGATTTTTATTGCTGGTAATATTATTTCCATAATATATTGCTCATAATTTTATTTTCATTTCTGATAATAATCTTTTTACAAAAATGTATTGCTGGTATTAAACATTTTTTTTACACCTTCATAGTGTTTTGTCCCTAGTTTGCGGTTAACTATTTGCTCATAGCTGGGACCCTAACAGGAGCTACCATCCAGGTTCAGGGTTGACCTGGGAACACCTGCTGGTTCCATTCCTCTCAAAACCTCCTAATCAGAGGCCTTGCTTCTGGATGTAGTTTATCGTCTTTCCCAGGAAAGCGATATTTGACATTTTTGTGAAAATAAATGAAGAGGACTTGACGAATCTTACAATCAGAGGATATACTGAAGGCTAATGGAGTCGTGTGAAAGATAGATTAACCTACCTAACAAATCGCAATGCATGTTTTGGGAATAATGGTTAAAAAACCTTTCTGTTACTAATGATAGGAAGTTGTGTAGAGCCAAAATCGCCCAGGCTCTGAAGAGACGCAACCTATAGGAAAGATAAAGAAAGATGGATTTTTTTTTCTGGTTTATCAACCCTCACTTGATTATTTAAAGCTGAAGCTTATTTTGAATTGTAAGAAGGATACTCAGATTGTAGGAGGCTGCTTACAATACCCGAAATACGCAAGCGGTTCCACGTTGAAATATTGACCTTGGGAAACGCTGTGTAATTTTAGTGATCGTACGGGAGTCGAAGATTAGAAAAAAAAAACACAAAGTGGTTCTAAAATTCTTAAGTATCAGGAAAAAATGGAATTATAAATTTATATTGAAAGAAAGTTTTTTGTTACGAATGTTCTTTCAGTGTCGTGTTAAACTATTTTTATCACCAGAATCCATCTTAGACATTTAGAAATCTACCATTCGTCTATGCAATAGAAATTTCCACTCCATCTTGCGACGTGTTACTGCTATATATCTCCAGACTTTCAACAAAATCTAGAGAAGGGTGTGTAATGTTATCGGTCATGACCTGACATCTCTAGTCAATGGAAAAATGCCGTGACGTGTTTACCCTGTGTCTTTTCTACAATTATTTTTATAGCATTTTTTGTAATGTCCTTTACTCCTTAATACCTTAATCGCAAGAATTAAAGCCTACTACTATATTGGCAATTAGGTCTCATCGTGTTACTGTTGAATTAGCTAGATATAACCGTAAGTACTATTCTGAGAGTTACTTTTCTCACACTTATTGCTTGTGGAACTCTCTTCTAGTTTCTTGCTTCCATGCAACCGGCGATATTCAAAAATGTAAATGCAATGTCAATCGCCATCTTCCGTCTTCTTGAACCCTGTTCTTTTATTGTCGTTTCTCCTCAATAAGGTTTTCTCATTCTCTGTTCGCGTTCAGTACTGTTTTGCGTTTACGTTGTATTATCGTCTTGCCTGAGTGAAACGCTTAATATATACAGTACGAAGCAAAATACGGGACGCACCGATAGAAATGATGACGAAAAAAATATAAAGCTTATTCCGTTTGTATTCCCATTTATTAACATGTCTAAGAATTGTTCTGACTTCAAGAAAGGCCAAGTGGCCGATTTTCATGATCTTGGGCTGTCGAATAGATCGATAGCTGATAAGATTAATCGAAATGAGTCAAGTGTCCGCAAGTTAATCAAAAAGAGAAATCAAACTGGAATAGATGTAACGGATCTGGCCGACCGCTAAAAACTAGCGACAGGGAAGATAGAAACTTGGTTCGTCAATGCAAAAAAAAAGATGGTCTCGCAACTGCACAAGATATTTCCAAAGAGTTTAGTTTGGCGGTTTCTTCAAGTCCAGTCAGACGCAAGCTGAAAGTCAAAGGCATTGTTTCCAATTAGCTGGCTTGGTGCAATTCTCATTTACACTGGAGTAAATCTGATTACAAAAACGTTACGTGAGAGCCCGTTTACTTTTAGATATATTATGACGAATACGTGCCTGATGTACGCCCGGTGAAACGAATACTCCATTGACTACCAAGGGCACTATTAAACACGATAAAAATATCATCGTTTGGAATGCTTTCTCAGCAGCAGAAGTTTTGGTAATTGATACAAAATCAAGGGAATTATGAACAAGACCAGAATCAATACGACAATATTGTTGTTTAATCAAATGTAGCTTTCTGCTAAAAAAAAACTTTTCGCACAGTCAACGCTTCAAATTCTAACGCGACAACAACCCTAAACATTCTGCCTTAAAAAATAAATGTTATCTAGAGAGGAAGCGCGACGAGGGTAAATTACAACTCTTCCAGTGGCCTAGTCAGAGTCCTGACCTTAACCCAAGTGAAAGCCTTTTGGGCGATAATAGAAAAGCGTGCTTGTAATAGCAAAGTTAATACAGAAGAGCATTTTTGCTAAGGTATGCTGGAAGCAATCTGCCGAATGACGGTGACTTTCTAATATATATAGTCTATAGCATGGCCCGAAGAAATCAAGGCGGTTAATAAACCAAAATGTTACCCAACACAATACTAAATCATTTTTGACTTGTATAATGTACATATATACACCTGTATTAATAAACGAATTTTATTACTCATTAGTCTTGTTAAAACTACAAAAAGTCGATTTTCTATGGGTCTGTGAATTTTTTTGCCTCGTACTGTATTTATTCAGCAAATAAATATTTGCATCACATTTGCTTTAGAAGGAAGAACATAAAGTTCAATTATCAATTTAATATCATTAGTAATTATCTCATTGCTGAACAGAAAAACCGTGCATATCTACTGTCAATATCGTTTTTTTTTTTCTTTTTGTAAAATTCTCATTGTTGTTGCAGGAATTAGTTTAGCAAGCGGAAGGGAGTATCTTTGCATCGAAGGATTTTTTTGTGTGATAATATCTGATACGGAATGGTAGGAAAGATCTGGCAAGTTATCAACGGAATATCGAGATAATGTCGAATATCAAAAAGATTACAAAGTGACATTACAGATACATGCAACTTATTCTTTTTCTTTTTGTTGATCTTTCAAATGTCACTATCCTTAGGATTACTGATATCTATTTTCAGAACAGCACACGTTTCGATTATCTACGTGCATTCAGAAAAAATAAACGTTGATAGATAAAATGCTAGCTTTTTTTTTATTCCCGCGCATTCTACTGTTCACACGGTGAATGTAGTAATCACTAATGAATAGTATCAAAACCTTTTTAATGTCATCGTATAGATTGTTAATGCCACATGGCTTTGATCGCAAAAGTCTCCGATCATCTTCAGCTTACTGTTGAATTTGATAAGCGTCTTGGAACTTCTAAGTGAAATTTATTGATTTTAATTTACAGCCGTAATTGTAATCTTTTAAGAATATTTTCAAACCCAAACGAATAAACATGTGTACACACATATGTATATTCTACGGCAAGTAACATCAGTTTGATTCATGTGTATATTCTACGGCAAGTAATATCAGCTTGATTCATGTGTATATTCTACGGCAAGTAACATCAGCTTGATTCATGTGTATATTCTACGGCAAGTAACATCAGTTTGATTCATGTGTATATTCTACGGCAAGTAACATCAGTTTGATTCATGTGTATATTCTACGGCAAGTAACATCAGTTTGATTCATGTGTATATTCTACGGCAAGTAACATCGTTATAAGTAAACATTGGTTAGTCGTTGAACAAACGATGCGGTTAGTTGAAATTGATGAAATCGTTTTCAGACATTTTTTCAGGATATTAGATTTCTCAAGTCCAATAAATGTTATAGCACTTTCGAATATTGATGACACTTGCTTTCAGATTTGTTGTGTTTATTATTGTGGAAGGTTAACTGGTAATCAAATTATTTTTCTTCCTGTTACATGTGCAGCCCATATTCGTGAGCTTGTTGCCCTTGGAAATTCAAGTAAACTGGTTTCTGTTATTTGGTATCACGCTTCCCGACAGCGGAACTCCCTTCCTCCTACTTGCTTTCCTGATGGCGATAATCTTCAAATATTCAAATGTAATGTCCATCGGCATCGTTTGATGCTGATCCCCGTCCTTCTCTATATCCTTTCCTCAAACAACTCTCTTTACTCTTGCCCTCACTCTGTGTAACCCCTTGCGTGCTAGTGGCACTCGGGCCTTGCTTGGTGTGTAATGCTTAAAAAAATTGTCTAGCGCCTATTTGTAACAACTGATAAGGAATCGTTTTTAAGATTTATAGGATTTATTCGTTTGAAAGCAATGAATACTCTAAGAATATGGTTGCATGCAGATGATAATTTAGGCATTTTTGAACGAGTTGGACGTCATGCATGACAGCAAAATGAAAATCTAGATCTGGCAAAGATATTTAAGAACAGTCTCCAACTTAAGATTCTTTCTTTGTAACAAGTTACCGTGTTGAAACAAAGACTATTGGTAGCGGACTGTATGATGCATTCAAATACCTTATTTCCTACATTCAGTTTGGAATAACTTAATACCAATAACATTTTGCATAACCTAATACCAATAAAATTTTGGATAACCTAATACAAATAACATTTCATTGTAATCTAGTGCGGGTGAAACGATGTGTAGAAATTGTCAAGATGTTTCAAGAGAATTGCACTTTTTTAATCATTTCAACACAGCCAAGTTAATAAAACTCCTTTGTGTACCTTTAAGATATGGGAAAATGAAAGATTTATTCAGGAGAGAGCAATAAAAGTGGATAAAGAAGGCAAAAGATAACGACTGACATTGAATTTAAATTGGGGAGGAACAATTGCTTAGTAATTAATAGAAAAAAAAAAGAAGTAAATATACCTGCGTCATCCGATGATGACGTAAAATATATCCTTCATTTTTGTATATCTGATCTGAAAAAAGAAATGGCGTTAAATTAAATATTTTAGTCTGAGTTATTTGAAATCTTATTCCTTCAAGGCAGAATTTTCGACTTTTAAACCAAAAATAGTTTGTCATATCTTTCATGTGTTTATTTATTACGAAATAGAAAAGCTTTATCAATAAATTGCACAGGACATTATTTAGATACATTTTGAGTTTGACATATAACATTACAATGTGCCAAGATATAAATAATAAAATATTTGCGGATGATATTAACAAAGTTTAGTACTTCAGAATGACCAACTCCTCCGAAAGAACAGAAACAAAAGGAAAAATATAGCAGAGATTGTTGATAACTTTGATCCAGATACGTAAAAGTTAACTTAATATTAAAAAATATAATAAAAATTGCAGACAGACATGAAACTTACTACACTTTGTATTGTGTATATATATATATATATATATATATATATATATATATATATATATATATATATATATATATATATATATATATATTGTTATGGACTCCGGGATGAATCCGATATCAATAAATAACAAACGCCAGGAATGGATAAGGAAAATAAATGTATTAACGTAATAATACAAACTGGTAATACGGGTTAGTAGATCCAGGAATGCGGGTTAGTAGCAATAATATATATACAGTCTTCGTATTGAAGTATCACGGTATGAATCCTTACTGAGTCTACGTGCTTGTGACTGTGACGCTTGCCGCCGTCTCTGTATGTTACTAACTCTACTACCACTGAACTCTACTACTCTTCTGTCGTTCCGTCTCGACTCCTTGACTCAACGTACTCACTCCCCGGGTATTCACTGGTAGTAGTATATGTATACCTTGGGTGAGTCCATTTGTGTGAAAAGGGGAGACCACTTAACATATATATATATACAGTTTGTATTGTTTAAATATATATATATATATATATATATATATATATATATATATATATATATATATATATATATATAAATTATAATTAAGTAATTCATCGAGTCTAGAAGAATCCTCAACAGAATGCAGAAAGCAACGAGTGGCGCTATATCGAGTCTAATTCGCTATCCCTTCGTCAACGAGGCCAGTTGGTACATTGGTATGACATTTGTTTGATAATGTAACTGTCCGGTTTTCAATTCTCAGTGGATGCGCACTGGAGATGAGTCCCAAATATAGAACGAAAATGCCGTCCAGTGCTTTAGATTGAGGTTTCTTCTAGACCCTATGAATTACTAAATTACTTTATCTCAAATGCTCCTAATTTCTATCACTTTTTTATATTTATATATATATATATATATATATATATATATATATATATATATATATATATATATATGGAGAGCAAGAGAGAGAGGCAACCGTCTGTTTCATGCTAGAAGCAATTGTCAGGCCACAATTACCTAAACTCTGTAAATATATTTAGTAGAATAAAAGAAAATTGAATTCTGTCATAAGATTCTAAACAAAGATTACCAGTCATGAAAAAATGTACCGATCATTTTTCTTCTCCTTCTTCTGAATAATCTTTCAATAATTCAGTTTATTTTGTAGTAAATCGATTCAAGAACAAAATTTCCCCGAAGCGACGCAACCGTTGGTGGGAGCACCGATCCCTCCCTCTAGTGCCATGAGAGGGTGCAGCCACGGGCATATGTTGCCCAGGGCTGATTTACCTCAGTTGCGCGTCTGTCCTCCGACGGAGTCGCAACTGAGTCTCACATTGCCCAAAGACAGAAACCCAACTAAGAGATGATAAAAACCTACCCGGCCTGTGGCAGGTGAGGATTTCTTTTTAGTTATTTTCTAGTAAGCATACGTAATGCGCAGAAAAACAACTGCATTAAAGCGATGCGCATGACGTCATTCACTAGAAATATATATATTTGAAGATTTATTTATTGACTGACTATTTCAACAAAACAGAACGAAAATATAACCAAAACAGTTTAACGACAATTTTTTTCCCAATGTGAAAGAACTTTCTTGAACATTGCAAAAAGAAAACGATTGAAATCAAAGAGACTGACAATATAGGCTATTTTCATACATCTTGTTACTTATATAGACAGTGTCGTCTGTACCCGCTGGCATACTATCATAATTCCTCCTTTCTAAGATGGGCGGTGAGAGAGATGACCGTAAAGGCCAGGGCGACTCCTGTTGAGTTGTAAGCAGGGGTCACCAAGGAGCGTGGGTAGTGGACGAGGCTGGGCGGGTTTGTGTCCTCCTGACAGCATGACACAGACAGACCGTGTAGATATAACGATTAATACTTCATGATGACATTTAGCTTTAGGCTTCAAAGCGACCATCAATCCAATTGTTAAATCTTTGTATATACATAACGTTCATCTATCACCGAGCAGATCGAGAAGCTTCACCGATGCCGATGAACGTGGACACCCTCAGGGAAGACCCGTGCCTTGAACGCCTATTGGGCCTTAAACTCAATCCAGACCTAAAGTGGAACTCGCACGTAGGATCCATCGCTAAATCTGCTGGAAAGGTTGTCGGTTTCCTGTACCACTGCAATAACTGCCTGACTCCTCCTCCTTTACAACAGTCAGATCAGGCCGCAAAGGGGTTACTGCTGTCATAAATTGCCAGGGGTTTCCCAGTCTTTACTTTCTATAGGTTATAACAACTCTTAAGTTGATTTTCAGTCACTGATCACAGCAAAGCAAAACAGAGGGTTACCAAATAGAATAGGGGAAGGCCAACACTCATTTATAAAGAATATATATTTTCACGGTTTTTAACCACAAATTGCTAATAAATCTTCATGTTTTATGCCCAAATACTTTTAAGATCTATAATTTATTGGTCTATATATAATCTTAACATCTTATGATTCCATTCTGCAAAATACTTCAAACACATTTTAGAAATGGATTACAATTTTTTTTTCATTTTTTTTTTAGAATTAAGAACTAGGAATACTAGAAAGGTTTTGTGAAAAACTAGGAACGACCAAAACAAAAACTAGGAAAAAAAAAAAATTAGAAAAAACTAGGAAAAACTAGGAATCACTGGAGAGGCTGGAAAACAGTCAAACCATTTAGTCCCACATTTAGTGGCAGAGGCACCACTGTCCAAGACTGCTGAATCAAGTTTCTCTCCCAGAATTGTTTGACCATTGTCTTTCTGCTTTTGATGGGTCCGAAAACGTCTCCTCGTCCTTATGAGCGACAAATTATATTTTTCCCAGGCGAATCGTCGCAAGCTTCTCGCTGCTTTATCCCTATTTCCATGGAATGTGTTCAGACGGACTTCATTCCGTAGTTCCACCAGTTCTAATATGCACTGGTAAGACCCGTTATAACAGGCAGATTGCAGCGAACCACCCTCATAACCCTTGTATTGTATTATTGAGATGTAAGGTCCGTACGAGCAGTTTATTTCCACTAACCGCTGATCTGTGGAACCGACTCCCAAGTGGATGCTTCCTCGATCACTACAATCTTAACATGTTCAAGTCTCCGGTCAATATATGTTCATACATACATATATACTATGAAATGAGCAAATTATTTTAAGACATTTTTATGTTTATACATTCTTTTTTATAGATACAAATATTTAAGTAAATGCTTTGTTTATAATAAACAGTATTAACGACATTTACCGGCCTGAATGTCCGAGAAATTTTCATAGAAAATATGCGTCCTCCGATAGGAGTCGATCCTATATCCTATACAGAACCGTCATATAGCCTGTCGTGCTTTAACCGATTTCGAAATCTCTGTGGCGAAATCGGTAAAAGCACGTTATTTAATTAAAATAGAAATATTTTTTTTTAAATATGCTAGGAAGCCACATGTTTACTATTTTTACGAATGGGTAGGGGTTTCAATTTATGACTAAATATTGGATTAATTTTGATGTTGCACACGGTGTACAGTGAGGCAATAAAGTCACTATACAGTTACTTACATTAACAATTAAGACTAAGCAATTAATTAGTAGTCCAGAAATTTATTATTAAAATGGTTCTGGTTAATTCTAGTTAATAGGAGTAAAATGCTATGGTAAATAATAGTGAATGAATTACCGATACTGTTCAAACTGCATGATACCTACTTCAATTCTTTGCTTTTTTATTATAAATAACTGTATAGTGAATTTATTTCCACCCTGTATATATATATGAATGTGTATGTGTGTGCGTGTATATGGTGACCATTGAATATAGTTGGAAATTGTTTTTCGAATAAGGAGGGGATTATAATTTTGCTGCATCAAATTAAAACATCATCTTGCGAACAGGGATTCGTAAAGTTCTCCTTTAAATTTCTTTGTAACTTATTAGTTAAGGAAAATAAAACATGTCAAACTAGTAATCTTCCTTTTTAAACTTATTATTTCCATTAAACGATGGTGTTATTCACTAAATATAAAAGACGCCATCTTGTAGGATTTGAAGCCACTTCGCTAAACCCATCAACCTTATTTCCAATTATTTCTCATACGCGATGGTGGATGCAATAATTAAATTGGAAAATATCCCGCAATTGTAGCCGTAGTTAATAGGCCTATTTTCTCCGATAGGTTTTTGTTGATGTTGTTGTTGCTGTTGGTAGTGGGGGTGTTATTGAATAAAGACCGACATCACGTCTGCATTGCATTCTTGTTTAAATTTTGTCTTTTTCCATGGCTCAGTACGCCCATATTGGTTGGTTTATTTAACTTAATTAAGTTTTGGAGATTCTTAAAATATCAGCCTTCAATATTGTCTAACATAATCAATATTATTTCCATAATGAGAAGCCAGCAACTTTATTATATTGGTGCAAAGCTTTAAGCAAAATGGGAGTTATAGTGAAATACACCTTGTCTAGATAATAAACTCTCCCATCTATTATAAGTAGGAAAGAAGTAGTGAGCGACCACAACTCGATTACTCTGCGTAGTCGTTGTCGGACGACAGTTTGAACGGTTGAACTCTCTGCCTACGGGCGGGGAGGAACCCGAACGAGGCTACGCCGAAGGGCGGAGTCTCGTTCGGGGAGGTAAACCGGCCCTGAACCCGTTTATACGGGTTGAAAGGGCATATATTTTTGGCCGGGCCCACGGGCTCGGGGATCCCACGTTAAACCGGTCTTGTGCCACATGATACCCTCGTGGTGGGGTGACTAAATATAACTCGATTACTCTGCGTAACACTTTATTACAAGTTCCTAACGTTTCTGTACGTTTAACCTATTTAGGACGCATTTGGTCCGAATACAGTTTCCACTAAGGAAATAAATCCACAACAATGGGTCTAAAGCGAATTGACGAAAATAATTTTCAGATAAGCGATAAGTTACCACACAAAACGCAACACCAAATCTTTTACAGAAAACACAAAACGGGATTTAGAAACATTTTTTACATTTCGGACGTCACGTCATCCAGATGTAAATAGCGTTAACCATGTCTGTGGCATATGGCAGATCTCAGTAAAGAAATAAGTTGTTTTTTATGTATCAAGTGTAAAAGCAAAATTGTCCAAATCGTGTAACAGCGTTGGATAATAGTCCATCCAACAGAATGTTTAATCCTACCTGTCTGCAGCGTCAAAATACGCCGACTGCACTTCTGCAGAGGGGAGAGACACCCCC
Organism: Acanthosepion esculentum; assembly: GCA_964036315.1. Taxonomy (NCBI): domain Eukaryota; kingdom Metazoa; phylum Mollusca; class Cephalopoda; order Sepiida; family Sepiidae; genus Acanthosepion; species Acanthosepion esculentum. The sequence continues at coordinate 7,268,954 of OZ038485.1, read as the reverse complement.
ATCCTAAATGAGACGTCCCGAGTAAGACGACAAACTACATCCGACAGCAAGGCGTCTGATCAGGAGGTTTTGAGGAACGTAGAACCACATTTTATTTGATGGTGTTCTCAGGACCACCCTGACCCGGGGTAGTAACAGCTGATGAGGTGGCTTGCCTCTCTCTTTTCTATAAATATTTTCATGACAATTGTTCTGATCAGCTGTTCCCTTTAGTCTCTCGACTGCATGAACGTAAGCGTTCGACTAGATTGGAAACTAGGCCTCACCGTTTTACCGTTAAACTAGCTAGATGCAACCGCCTCTTCTATTTTAACAGTTGCTTTTCTCGCAATCCTCACCTGTGGAAATCCCTTCTGGTTTCTTGCTTCCCTGCCAAATACAATGTTCGAAAACTTAAAAGAAATGTCTGTCGTCATCTTCTGTCTTCCTGAATCCTATTCATTTATTGCCCTTTTCATCACTTCTCTTTCACCCTTGTACCATAGTGAAATGACTATATATATATATATATATATATATATATATATATATATATATATATATTATACCCGGAGTTACATTTTCCGATTTCTTTTTGAATTTGTAGGTCTGATGAATTGGATCGTGATTACGATTCCAATGTAATAAATTATAACCATGGAATATTAGTGTTTGAGTCTTTTTTATTATATTCTTACTCTCTCCTGGACATTGAGTTCTACCTGCATTCTATCCTCTTGGGAATATATATATATATATATATATATATATATATATATATATATATATATATGAATGTATATTGACCGCTAATATTAGCTATCTATCTATCTATATATATATATATAAATATATATATGTGTGTGTGTGTGTGTGTGTGTTTGTGTGTGTATGTACCGAACGTAAGTTTTTTGTCTCTCCGTTAATAGTACAGTTTTCATTAGAGTCCCTTTCTAAGCCGAACGAGGTCTTTTACTTGAGACTTATCAACCATGACTTACCTCACCAGCGACAGTTGTCTTTGTTTTATGCTGTCTCATACATGAATCCATTGATATTACTTCACCAATTTAAAAACGAATTCTGGTATTTAATGGATACCAAGAGACTATTGAAACACATATACGGGTAGCATACTAATAAGGTTTTGGAAAATGCAACCAACGATCCGTATTCAAATTCTGGTAGGACGCTCAATGTAAATGGCAGAGAGTAGGTAGATATAAACAAAGTGAACACAAAAATCAGCCATTCATCACATTGTCAGTTTGCCGTTTTAATCTCGCATCCGACCAGTTGTTACTCCTCTTTATGTAGGCAAACTTCTCATATTGGCCACTGACGGTTTATGGGAAACTAGAAGGCAATTTTTCCCAGTTTTTGTTTAGGTTTGCGTCTCCTGGTCTCTTGGGAGAATAAGGCTTTCCACAATTTCGAATCCTTTTTACGTCTTAGCAATATTAGTTTTATATACATACCACTCTCTGTTTCGCCTCCGGTTTCCCTCTGTCCCTCTTGCCTTCAGTATGCCTTATGAATGTCAAATTCCCCACGCCCTCTCTCCTACTTATGTGTCCCAGAAATGTACGTCTGTGATTCTGAGTATAAGTGTTCCATGTTCCTTTAAACATAGTTATTGCTGATACATTCCATCAATAGAAATATCAGTATCCTTCTGTAGAACCGGATTTTTGTTGCCTCTAATCTTGTCTTCATGTGTGGAGATTGTCCACCATTCGCTTCTATATAGAAGGAACCTTTTCTTTGTTTGTGACGAAACTGTCCTATTTATTTTTTGTATAATTTCTCCGTTTCTAAAACTGTTCGATTGATTCGTTTTCTACGGCTTATTAACCCTTTGCAATATATATATATATATATATATATATATATATATATATATATATATATATATATATATATATATATTAGATGATAATGGTTAAGTGATACAAGTCTCACTAATTAACACATAGCTGGAGAGAGACGAGATGGATTTATATTTTTCCTAAGAGTATTTGTGCATACGTGAATATAAAGAACACGACGGGAATTGGAACTCGGCTCTCTGATTAACAATTCCAAAGAATTATCCATTACACCACTGGCACATCGAAGTTTAAAGAATTTGGTATTCTCAAGTGTTCACCCATCTGGGTACCGACATGGTTCGATGGTACTTCGGTGATCGGGTTGAAATAGGTGTTTCAACCTGATCTCACTGGTATCTGCTACGAAAAGAAGTTTAGCTGTTTAAGATTATGAGCGGTTAGGTGTCTGGAATCTTGATGTAGTTGTAGGCAACCTAATCAAAATTTGGATTCAGCTATTTATTTACAAACGGATTTTTTATCTTTAAAGGTTTTTAACAGGTCACTAGAAACCTCTAAAGATACGAACATTAAAAATAAAAATAAATTAACAGAAGAAAATATGTAAACAGCAAAACATTATCAGGACTTATTCGAAGCTACAAAAAACACGAAACAAAACACCAAAAACGCAGAAGGAAAATTCGTAATGCGTACCGTTTCAGGAAAAAAAAACAATTAAACTGACTCGTTACCGTTTGTTCAATGTACGAATATAATAGTCGTACATTATAAGAAATTTGATTTACGACTACCCAAGATGACATGCAATTGTTGGTTTTGAGGACTGTTGTTTTTGGTAATGATGTAGCAGAATGATTTAAAATTTTCTAATCAATTGTTAATCTCATTTACACACAGAGAGGCACACACACACACACACACACACACACACATATTATATATTATTCTATATATTATTATTATTGTAATAATAATAATAATATAATCTCACATAATTGATAATAATTTTATACGTTATTATTATTATTTTAAAAGTATGGCAATATATTGGCACATTGATAACGGTCTGTTTACTCCGACATCCAGTGTAATATATATATATATATATATATATATATATATATATATATATATATATATATATATATATATATATATATATCCCAAGAAGCTATGTAAATACCCGGTTGAGAACTGGCGCGGGATAGCTGCCCTTGATGAGGGTGAAAGGAGTCTCTCTGAGCTTTGGTTAGCAATCCTTTTAGTGTTGGTTTCACGATAAAAAGATTTCAGTTGAGAAGGATAACACATGGCCCCTCAACCCGGTCATTATATTGCATGTGTCTGCCGAAAGGCGTCTACTGGATGATAATGACTGTGATCCAGAGAGGGTAAACTCCGCGGTGATAATACATGAGAATTGTCGTTCGGAGTTTCCGAGGCAAGTCTTTTGCACCGTTACTTTTTTATCGACAGATACAAAAAGTGTGGATGTTTCGACACAAGCCTTCCCACTTGAAACAAATCATTGTGTTTTCTGACAACTACATCTAATTAGTTACATAGGCATGCAGATAATTAGTTTGTGGTGGTCGGAACCTCATACGTCGAACTCAACGGGATAATCCATCATATCACACGAACACACACACACACACACACACACACATATATATATATATATATATATATATATATATATATATATATATATATATATGCGTAATTTGGCAGCAACTTTTCTTTTAAACATGATTCCGCTACAAGACAATTTGCAAATGTTTTTAAAAAAAATTTGACTCTACATATATATAAGACATTGTTAAAAATTTTGACCCTGAAGATGAACAATGATGTTCGAAAGTACTCAGTTATCTTACGGACTATATTTATTTCAATATAATTTTCAACTAAAAAGTCTCATTAGAAAATATGAGAAAATTCAAAAGAGAATATGCAGGACTATGTTGTCTTTGACATTCAACACAACATGTTTAATATATATATATATATATATATATATATATATATATATATATATATATATATATATATATATATATAATTGTCGGCAATATAAAACAAAGATGCTGATATGAAAATATTTTATCAACAACTGATACTAATAAATAAATTACCTAATAGGCATTTACAGGGGAGGAAAAATATCACTAAATATGTTCCTATTCAGAATGTAGTTTCCGCGAAAAAAACTTTAAGTAAAAAAAAATCAGGTGAATCACCTGATTTTTGTTACTTAAAAATTTGTTCGCCTATTGTTTTGGGGGTCAAACTAATGTTTAATCTTATTAATATAAAAACCCCTTCCCGACCACCTAGTATAACAAGTTTACTCACCCTAAGGTATTCTATTGATAATTATAATTTTGGATATAAATAAGATTTAGGGAAAATCTCTGTGCAAACAAGTGACTCACTTATTTCATGCAACTAGTAATCAATAGAAACATAACCGAACGGCTTTAAATAAAGAATAATAGAGGTATAATCTATTTATAATAGGTAATATAGTTCAAAATATTTAATAATCTATGGGTCCTCCTTTATTTTGAATAACCTTTTCAACTCTTTTTGGCATTGACTTGATTATGTTCTGGCAAATCTCAAATCCAAGCATTGAATTCCATTCGGATATGAAATTCACAATCAAATCCTCTTTGTTGCTCAACTGCATTCTCGAGAGCCTGTATTTTATAATGCTCCATAAGTTTTCTATGGGGTTGAGGTCAGGAGATTGGGGCGGCCATGTCATAACACTCACCTGCTTCTCATCAAAGTATTCCTTAATCAATTTTGATATGTGACAGGGAACATTATCCTGCATAAAATTGAGCTTGGTGGGGTCGATTTGCACCCTTTCAGCAGAAGGGAGCAGACAAGATTCTAAAATTATTTTGTACTGCTCGCTCCTGAGGGTCTTTTCAATAGGTTTTAAGAAACCAGTTCCATGAAAATAAAATCATCCCCAGAACATTATACTGAACGGATGCTTGACAGTACTTACTGCTAAATTCAAAGACCTTTCAAAGCTTATTCGGATTTTAGATCGCTTATCGTTTGAATTTAGCTCAACTTTCGTTTCATCGGAGAAGAGAACATTTAGTAAAAGAAATCGGGTTAGTCACTTTTATCGAACAAAACTATATATATATATATATATATATATATATATATATATATATATATTGCATTCATCAAACAATACATATTGATGTTTAATGATTTATTGAATTTTCATCTCGTTTTACAAATTACCCACATTTGTTTCCAAGAGAATAATGTTATTATTGTGAAGTTCATTTAATATTTTTGTCGACGACATAGGTGATCCGTTGTTTACTAGTATGTGTGTAAAGTTATTAAGTTGTTCATAGAATATTGTATAGAAATGATTATAATTTATACCCTGCAAATTACATTTTTAATAACGGTTATTTTATACTAAAATTTTGGCGTCCATTTTTATAATTAAAGTTACAAGAATTTAATTTAAATTTGTGATCTTTTTTTTAACAAATGCTTGTGAAGGTGAGTTTATTGAAACCAGTGGAAACATTTAAGAGATTATATGATATTGATTTATCTAATGGAGGGCAGAATTATTTTTCAATTACAGCAATGGTTAACAGCATTTACTTGATGTATGGTGTGGATTTAGTGATGTTTTAGAACATTACACTTATATATTAATTGTATATATTAATGCACACACCCCATGGTCATGCCATGTACAGTGGCCTAAGAAAGGTTTTTAGCCAGGAGAAATAAACTACATCTAATTTCAAAATGTAATTATATAAACCCTATTCAACATAAACAAACAGTATTTGGAACTAGTATGGAGTAAGTCCTCCATTTGCTAGTTTCAGTGCTTGTATTCGAATTTTCATGGATTCGATCAAGTTATCAACAATAACTTATCCATATTTTTCCACTCCTTTAGCCTTGTTTCTTTAAGGGTTGCCACTGATGTGATTTTAGTTGCACGATCTAGAAGTCTTCGGTCAATGTGCTCCCAAACATGCTCTATTGGATTCATGTCAGGGCTTTCGGCTACCCATGGCAGTAACTTGATTTTTTGCGATTCCTTCCAAGCCTTTGCTACTTTGATCGTATGATATGGCGTTCCATCGTCTTGAAAATGGTAGATATTCTTGTCAATCTGAGTGGTTTCTTATAGTGTAAGTAGTCCTTTCTCTAATATTTGATAGTATGTTGGACAATTCAACCACTCGGCAACAAGATTCAGCTCAGATTTCCGTCCAAACCAGGCAGCGTCACACACGGTTACTCCCTCTATATTTCACGTTCACCTGCAAACATTCAGTGTTCCAAATCTCATTCTAATTTCCCCAAACATAAACCTGTCTCAAATTCGATTATTGGCATATTTTACTTTCATCTGTCCAAATTACAGGCTGCCAAAATTCGTAATCATTGCTCTTGAATTCGCTCTCCCAGCCCATACGCCTCTTCCTGATAACCTCTGAAATAAAGGGCTCCTCTCTTGCAACTCTTTTTTGATAGTCTAGCTCTTTCTCAGAATGTTTCTCACCACATATAGCGACATTTCCATACTGTTGGCGACATCATTGACGCTCTGACGACGGTTTCTGATGACTTCCCTCTTCAGCGCCCTTTTCGTTCACTCAGACACGATGCTTGGTCTTCCTGAACGTTGTTCCACACGACAAAGGCCTTCTTCATTAAATTTCTTGACAATATTATTAACCGTTTGATGGTTAACCTGGAAAAACTTAGCAATTTCTCTATTTGACTTGCCACACTGATGCCATCTTATTATGTGCCCTCCTTGAAATTCACCAATTTCCGAGAACTTTCATTGCAAAATATATGTCAACTATCGTTCATAGATGAGAGTAGCTTGTTACTAACATGTTACTGTCCGAAAAAATAAGAGATGTTATTACACAAGCCAAAATTGCTGTAATGAAGGTCGGCTAAAAAATTATCATACCCACTGTATATGTTTAGTGGCACTGAATCCACTTGGTAGGAACAATTTACGCAGGATAGCTGATTTGAATTTTGTAAATGAATGGAAATGTGTATGCTCCTTCCTGAATTATATTTATCGTGTAGGACGCCATCTAAGTTTTTAGAGGCGGAACAATTATATGAATACGATAAAGCAATGCCTGAAGTTGAAAACGTCAGAGATATGGCATGTCCTACCAAAAGTGGAAATTCCAATCTAATCAGAATCGTTGGGATATCTCATCTGCTGCAGAAACAGCAGAAAGATGGATCAAAATCATGTATGAACAATGTGATAACCATGTAGACCTGTGGCTTTATATATGGGAAAGTAATTAAACGTCACGATGTGTACACGTTTTATTCTGTATAGATATTAAATTACTAATGTCGTTTAAATTTAATCTAAGCGGACATGTACAATTTCTACGGCTACACATTTTTCTAATAAATAGTTTGTTTTTTTGTTAAACTTTATTAATATTTTAATGTATATTTCTCAAAGTATAGAACAAGACTTTAAAGAACACTTACTGAAATTTTTATCGTGGTCAATTATATAGAAATGTAAGACATATATATATATATATATATATATATATATATATATATATATATATATATATATATATATATATATATCTGTGTGTGTGTGTAAGTGTGTGTGTAGAATCTAGAACATATCTACCTAGGTTTCACTTGATGATTTGGAAGGTGAAATCTCGGTAGATAGGTTTTGACTCTTTACGTATTCTAATATTGCTGTAATTACTATACTGATTACTTTGGCTATCACCTCTGTAACTCGCTCGGTAGTTTTTTCTTTTGGCTAGACATTGCAGTGCTGGATGATTAAGACATATATATATATATATATATATATATATATATATATATATATATATTGTTGAATACTTTTACGTTCAACTTAGGTACTCTGTCGGTGTTTTATATTTTGCCTACACATTTTGCTGGGTTGGTTGATTATTTTTAAGCAGTACCGATTTCTTTTCGATTGTTATTGATTTTTTCCCAAGATATCCGTTTGTCTAATATTTTTTATTTATAAATTGCATTATCTGTATGGCGGCCTGACGATTGCGTCCAGCATGAAACAGCCTGTCGCCTCTGAGTGTTGACTTCAATGTTCACTTTTATATTTATATTTACATACGCTCTATCTCTGATATTGAGAACTTTATCCCATAAATACAGCACACCTGAAAACTATAGTTCTTCATGTATATATATATATATATATATATATAATTATATATATCTACATAGTATTTATTCAAAAATTATAACATAAACATGTCATAACATCACGACAAATATAGCTATTTTGTTTCAATACTTCTGGTGTCTTGTCAAGTGATGGTGTTGATTGCAGTATTATATATATATATATATATATGTGGGAAAAAAAAAGGGAATATAGCTCTTATCTCAAATGACAACTTAAAAGAGACTGTTTGACCAACACAAGGAATGTTAAAAAGATAAATAAATAAACAATAAAAAAACAAATGAAAACTACAGACAAACGTTCGTTTTCTTCAACAAGACATTCATTTCTGTAGTTTACTGCTATAGCAAGCAGAGACATTTTTTTCTCTCCCGATGATGGCCATGTTGGTCGAAACTAGTCGAGGAATATAAATGAAATAATAATAATAAAAGCATAAGAATATTAATCTACAACCCAGTGTGTCTGAAGATTTTAATTGATTTTTCTAATAATTTTTATCGTTCAAAATATATATATATGTATTATATATATATATATATATATATATATATATATATATATATATATATATATATATATATATATATATATATATATATATATATATATATAGTTGTTTAATGTGGTTGCAATACCTCTTCTTATATCAGAGGCTCATTAAAGACAACTAACTGGGTTATTGCAATTAAGCTTTTTTTATTTCACACACCGATAGGTCAGACATACAGGGCAATTGAAAAGTAACTTCCTATTTTATGTATGGTGAACTCTCCTGTCTGACTGTAATTCATAATATATAATAAAGACGAGAGAGTCCATAATACATAAAATCACCCTTTTAATAAAAACCTATATATTCAATTTTAAAAAATCACCCCTGACAACGATAATAGAATAGCCGAAAGGGCTCTACTATTTGGACAGTTTTTACACACATTTTCTGTTCAGAAAAGAAAACATTTATAGAAACACAAGACAAATTGAATAAAAAGGTTATTCCCAGTAACTTGCCAGTCGTCATTAATGAAAGCTATCTATCTATCTATCTCACTTTCCTAATCTATCTATCTATCTGTTTATCTATCTATCTATCTAACTATCTATCTATCTATCTATCTATCTATCTATCTATCTATCTATTTCACTTTCCTAATCTATCTATCTATCTATCTATGTCAATCTGTTTATATCTATCTTTATCTAGCTATCTATCTATCTATCTATCTATCTCATATCTACCAATCTCAGCCTTATTAATATCTATCTATCTATCTGTCAGTCTGTTTATATATATATATATATATATATATATATATACATATATATATATATATATACATATATCAATCACTTCTGATATATTTACCAATCTCAGCCTTATTAATATCTATCTATCTATCTATCTATCTATCTATCTATCTATCTATCTATCTATCTATCTATCTCAATCACTTCTTATATATCTACCAATCTCAGCCTTTTTAATATCTATCTATCTATCTATCTATCTATCTATCTATCTATCTATCTGTCTGTCTCTTTATCTATCTATCTATCTATCTATCTATCCATCTAATAACTAGTTTTATTGGGGTCTGTTCAATCATCTTTTTTATTATATCTTTCCAATTTTCGAACGAGATTTTGTGCATAGGGATTGAAGTTCTTGATAAATTTTCCGAAGTTCATTTTTCCTCTTGTTTATATTCAACTTTCGTCTAACGCGATCATTTTCAAGAACGGGTGACAACACTGGGGTAAACAACATTTACAGTACTAAATTCGGGCGTTTTGCGATTGCTGCAATTAGAGATCGGGATTCCTTTCTGTTTTTTTTTTCATTATATTCAGTCCGATTCACAATAACAAAAAATATTTCTGTTTGCTTTATATTATCTGTAGATATTTGTGCATAATAATATACACGCAATAAGATACACACACTTTCACAAACTGACATACACACGGATATATATATATATATATATATATATATATATATATATATATATATATATATATATATATATAATTTCGTTCTACATTTATATATATACATACATATATGTAACTGTAAGTTTGTTCATATGTTATGCTACATTTACTTGTGAAGAACATTCTGTTATATATATATATATATATATATATATATATATATATATATATATATATATATATATATATATATATGTGTGTGTGTGTGTGTGTGTGTGTGTGTGTAGCAGAACATTAATGAACAAACTTACAGTTACATATATGTATGTATATATCTAAATGTGGAAGGAAATTATATTATATTATATATACATACATATATATATATATACATATATATATATATATATGTGTGTGTGTGTGTGTGTGTGTGTGTGCCTTTGTAAGTAATGATACTAAAATAAGTTCCATAAAAAGTTGAATAAATGCAACGGCAATTAATAAGATGCCTTTCCTTCCTCGCTTATTTTCGTCGACGTTGCCAACTCTTTCCTGCATGGATATAGCTATATTTTCACGATCTATCATTTAAAAACCACTATTTTATTTTTTTGCTATCAGAAAATTGACATTTATCTCGGAAGTTAAACGTTTCGAAGGTATTTTTGGAAAAAATTGAATCCTTAAAACCAGCTTTCAAACACATAAACCATTTTAGTAAAATTATTTTAATATTTTCTCCGAATTACCAAATTTTATGAGCACCAAGTCTGATAGTCAATGGATTAAGTTATATCTCGCATTTTTCTGGAAAAAACTTCAAGCCTTACTGAACGACTGATGCTTATGCAATCTAACGTATTTATTTACAAAAATTAGAAAACGCCCAATGCTTAGATATTATATACTTAAATATTAATTAGGTTATTACTGAACAATTTAATAAAAAATAAAGTCATTGAAACAAGCTTTGAAAGATATGACCTTATCAAAACTATTTTAATATTTTTCTCCGTCTTACCAAATTTTTACAGCATCAATTCTGGTTGTTAAGGGATTTAACTTTATTTTGCTTTATTGTGGGGGATTTCATGCGTTTACTACGTCTCCAATACTTATGGCCATGTTGCATATGCATACTTCCTGTTATAAATAACTTTGAAGTCTTAAGATGTTATTAACTTGAAAGATCGTGTTATGTTGTTTGTTTATTTTCATGGTTGTGAAAGTAAATCTTTCTGAGAAACATTTAATTTAGATAGATTCACTCATAGAACAAATAACAACAATATGCAAAGACAATGTTTAAAAAAAAACATGATTTAAAATAGTAAGAACGAAATTCAAAAAGAGAAAATTGAAACCTGCTTTCGATACGAAAAGTAAACCTTTCCGTGGAAAATATTACAAACATCAATCACGATGACGAATCCTGTAAAACGTTAGGATCATAGGGACCCCACACGTTGTGCAGCCGCAGTACACGTGGTATGTCTTGGGAAAGATAGCCTGACCCTCTCCAGGTTGGAGTTTTGAATTCATAATCTATCGTTCTCGTAGATAGGTTGCCACCCAAGGATAGAGAACCATGTCTGTCTAGCAATTTATCCATAGCTGGGAGGGAGAACAGATGAATTCATACCTTTCCCAAGTTTATTAGTACGTAAGTGAAGGTAATGAACTTGACTGGATTTCGAACTCAGCTCTTCAGTTACCTCTATCAATTGATCCAACTACATTAGATCCCATAACATTTGTATCCTTTGTTCAGTCCTGATGTAGATTTTAGTAAAACCATTTCTCATTTCGCTTGAAGAAATCAAATCGGAAACAATTATTTTAACAATACTCCTTTATGCTTTACCCTTGCGTCCTGTAAGCTAAATTTCATATCGATCAATAAACATCTGGCATAAATATTATTGGTGGCTTAGTGGGTAGCGGCTCGGATTGAGGACTCGGCGAGCCGAGTACGAATTCCAGTCGAATCCATTACATTTCATAACGTAGGAAAGGTATTAATCCTTTTCTTCTCTCTCTCTCTCTCTCCAGCTATGAGTAAATATCAGGATAGCAACCGGTCTAAGAGAAGGAATTCAAAGCCTTCGGAGGGTCGTTTGGATCGGAGTGAGCCAGGTCTCGGCCCTTCATAAAGAGTGGTTGGTTCTGCACAAAGTATTCACGAATATAATCAAATCATATGCGCTGGGATGTGGGCTGTGGATTCCTAAGAACTGAGCTGTTTGACCCTTAGACGACGGGAGAGTTCATCATGAATTAATATTTATCAACCTTTTCATTGAGATTAAATATTTATAGTTTGAAAGTTACGCTTTTTCATTCAGAATCTTGCCTCGTATTGAAGACGATAAGATTTAAAGCTCAAATCCGTTAAAGAAAACTAAACATTATTGATATGGTTTAGGTTTTGTGGGGAGAGATATAACTTTACTGCATTTTGTTTCTTATCAGCGTAAGCCAAAGTCAATATAATGCAATCAGTCATTCTTCAATGTGATGCCCACATTTAAATTGGAAACTAGATGTTCTTCTACCGGGAATATATCCTGATATAGATTTGTCTCTAGGTCGGATGGAGATTCGCTAAGAAAATGGCGTGGAAAAGCTTCAAGCAAATAACGGGTCGAAAATCTATCCATTATATCCAGATAAAAAGCTGTTAGGTTTCAGCCACGAATTACTCTTCTTTCCTTTCGCTGGTTTTCACAGACACAAATGCGCAAATAAATATACAATATCCGACGCTGGACAACTTAATGTTTAGATAATAGAGTTGAAAATAATAATGCATCGATATTAGATTAAATTTCAATATAAACTGATATTTGCAGGGCAAAAATTAATTATTTGCCAACATCAGAACCATTTACAAGATCTTATTCCCTTATAAACGTTAACTATGAGATTAGCGGTTTCCATACAGGAAACAATAGGCTTTCATTGACAGTTTCCATTACCTTCGATTAAAATTTATAAAACATTATTCTCTGCCTTCATTTATTTTCTTTTATTTTTCTTGCTCCTTAATACTGTTTTATCATATATTATATCACACTCAGTAACCCCTTGCAGGTTAGGGATTTTGTTGCCTTGCTTGGGGTGAAGTGATTAAAACTTCCCCAGTGAGATTGTCCCAGTAGACGCACAAGTTTGTGTTCCCACTGGGTGTACAACCGCTCATCATGACTGGAAATTAGGAACCGCTCCCTGAAGATGAAACGTTACTAGTTTAGTTTTGAACGCAATAATTGTTACAAGTCAGTTCCTCATGTATCAAGTATGAGAGCTTACTCAGGGGATAGATCAACTGATAAACTCTGAATGTTAATATTTCAATCAGCTGTCTCTCTATATCTCTAAGATGAGGTATTATGATTAATTATATTATTTAAATTATTCGGACTGCTATCCTCATCTTCATTGCCATATTCACAACATTTTGGCTTCTATATCTCTGAGATGAGGTATTATCTTAACTTGTATTATTTAGATTATTCGGACTGTTATCCTCATTTTCATTGTCATTTTCATAACGTTTCAGGCGATTGGAATTTGTCTTCAATATGTGTCTTTATCTGAGATGAGGAATTATGATTACTTGTATTATTTGCATTATTCGAACTGTTATCCTCAATTTTCGGCCTCTATATCTCTGAGATGAGGAATTGTGATTACATGCATTATTTACATTATTCGGACTGTTATCCTCATCTTCATTGCCATATTCACGACGTTTCGGTCATTGTTCACTCCCGCCTTATTCAGGTGATTGGAAATTCGAACAGAACCCTAAATTCCAATCACCTGAAGAAGGCCGGAGCGAACAACGGCAGAAACGCTGTGAATATGGCAATGACGAGGATAATAGTCGGAATAATGTAAATATTTCAAGTAGCTGGTGCTGTGAATGAAAATAAAGTGGGAAATACTAATTTAAATAAAGTAACAAGCAAAAACACTGTTAAGAGGTCTCCCCTTTTCACACAAATGGACTCACTCAAGATATACATATAATACTACCAGTGAATACCCGGACAGTCTGAAACAGAGCAGACGGCGACGTCTTTTCTGTCAGAGGGGAAATCTCTGCCTCTGGGCAGAGAGGAACCCGGACGAGGTTCCGCCGAAGGGTAGAGTCTCGTTCGGGGTGGTTGACCAAACCAATCCCGTTCATACGGGATCTACGGGCATTTTTTGGCCGAGCCTACCGGCTCGGGAATACCCCATTTTAAACCTGATTTATCCCTCGTTGCCGTGGACAGTAAATACTGTCTGCAACAGAGTAGACGGCGACGTCTTCTCTGTTAGATGGTCGAACTATCTGCCTCTGGGCAGAGAGGAACCCGGAAGAGGCTCTGCCGAAGGGCAGAGACTCATCCGGGGAGGTTGACCAACCCGATCAAATTTTTGGCCGAGCCTACGGGCTCGGGAATATCCCACTTTAAACCCGGCCTTGGGCCACATCTATCCCTCGTGGGGGGAGAGTAAATACTGTGCGTAATTGAGGAGGGTAGCACAAGAGTCACAGTTAGCGACCACGTAGACTCAGTAAGGAGTCATACCGCGATACTTCAATACCGAGACTGTATATATATTATTGCTACTAACCCGCATTCCTGGATCTACTAACCCGTATTATCAGTTTGTATTATTACGTTAATACCTTTATTTTCCTTATCCATTCCTGGCGTTTGTTATTCATTGATATCGTATTCATCCCGGAATCCACAACAAATACATAACTTGGCGAAGCAGTACACGAAAATAATAAATCAAATGGATGGGTTTGTGACTGGTCCTAGGGTCTTTCAATGGAATTTTCTTCATCCCCAACACAGAAAAAAAATGGAAGAAATAGAAATGATTCTTTTACTAGTATTGTAAACATTAAAATGTTAAGTTTCTTCAAATTTTATGAAGGTGTTAACATAATAGCAACGACTTAGTGTAATTTCTTGGACAAACACGTTTCCAAGTGAACCGGTTTGGATAATTAGCTGATTAGCTAACCTATATCTGCTTACCCCCCAACGCTCTTTCATTGACTCGTTGCTACCTAACTGGCCTCGAGCCTCTACAGCTGTTAATCCGACAGAACATTTGTGATCAATATTTATTGGGGATGCATATGAGATTGGTAAACAATATTCAATAAAAGAAATTAATTGGAAAGCAAGAAATGGATTGACTGATTTCGTTTTTTACGGTTTATCAACCATTTGAAGATTATTATTAGCCAGTAAATATTTTTTAGTTTGTAAAAAATTTGCGGGAATAATAATCTTTTATTGGTACACGTCTTACTAATTAACCCATAGCTGGAGAGGAAGAAGTTTGCCTGAGGTATTTTCTCGAAAGCGAATATAACAAATCCAACCTAAATTGGAACTCAGATCTGTGATTTTCCAATTCCGATCTGTTATCCCTTAGGCCAGAAGCACATTCGGACTTACAGTAGCTGATATTTCCGAGCGGTCACTCATTTTAGGTAGTGACCAGGCTCGACGTTGCTTAACCTCGTTGGTCGTACGAAAACCGCTGTTTCGACGAGGAAATGTAATATAAACTGATGAAGGTGACGTTGCGCTCGAAACAGTAGATTTTTTTAAAAATTGTTGGTCGCTTGTTTTATGAAGGTCATACAATAAAATTAATAAATAATATTTTATGCACGCCAATGTGATATTGTGTTAATGAAATATATCTTCCTGTGGCTTATGTCTTTTGGATTTATTTATAAATAAATAACTACTAAAAAAGGGATTGTCCAAATAAGTAATTATTAATAATTTTAAATGTCTATATCTTAGAAGTTGAATGTTGTATTACAAAAGATAAAAACGTCTTGAAAGTTTACGTGGTCCGCTAATATCCATTTTATTGGGAAAATATTAAATACTAAAAATCTATATAGTGTAGACGAATTTGTTCAGTAAGAACAACCAGTTATTCAAAGAATTATACTTTAAATATTTCCCGCCTCTCCTTAGTCGTATATTTTCCTTTTAATCCATTTACCAGTAAGTTGTAATTCTTTAAAACAGTGATAAATTCCATTGATGGCTTCATTAATATTATGCCGATTGCTGAACGTCTATCTTTTATTGAAGTCATCTAAAGGTTTCATACATTTGAATATATAAGAAGCCATATTAAGAAACATAATATGCCTACGACATATGCCTGACGAAACAAAATTTCTCTGTAATACTGATCGGCTTATAGTTTATATCAGCATTCGGGATTTCCTAATTGTTAGAGTTCTGTCAATACTTGACTCCCGGCACAAGGAACATTAATTCATCGATAAAATAGTTGAGTAATTTGGCAAAAAAATGTAAAAAAAAAAGAAAAAAAGGAATGAGACTAAGAAATCAATAAAAAGAAAGAGAAAGGAGAAAAACAAACAAAGGCATAAAAAAGCAGAAGGAAAAGAAAAGAAAAAAAGAAAAAGAAGGAGAGGAGTATCTGTCTATATTTCTGAGATGAGGTATTATGTACACTATTTACATTATTCGGACTATTGTCCTCATCTTTATCGCCAGATTTATTACAACGTTTCGGCCTTTCAGTATCTGTCTATATTTCTGAGATGAGGTACTATGTATACTATTTACATTATTCGGACTATTGTCCTTATCTTTGTTGCTATATTTATTACAACGTTTCGGCCTTTCAGTATCTGTCTATATTTCTGAGATAAGGTATTATGTACACTATTTACATTATTCGGACTATTGTCCTCATCTTTGTCGCCATATTTATTACAACGTTTCCAACCTTCAGTATCTGTCTATATTTCTGAGATTAGGTATTATGTATATTATTTACATTATTCGGACTATTGTCCTCATCTCTGTCGTCAAATTTATTACAATGTTTCGACCGTTGTAAGCTTCGGCCTTCTTAAGGTGGTTGGAATGTCGAACCGAATCCTTTATTCCGTTCACTGGGGGAGACTGTTCTAGTTCCATGTGCCATGTTTTAATGAGTGTCAAATATGTCTGTTAATTCCTCTCTCCAAGTTCTCCACTGCCTTCTCCAGGTATTGAACTCACAACTCTTTGGGTCCTGTCACTGGATCTAACTAACGACTGTATCCATCGTGCCATGTTACCTTCAGGACATATGTGCATGAATGTCTGGGATTTATGAACTTAATATCTTCCACAACCATTTTTACCAGTGCTCATATTGCAATTTTTGCTTTTAGCTAATATGTTTTTACCGGAACTCATATTGCAGTTTTTTTTGTTATTACTGGTTCCCATATTGTATTCATTTCTATGCTTGGTCGACTCAGGAGATTTTTGTGGCCCAGCATATTTAATGATTTCTTAAGTTTACGAATTTTCCAATGGTGTTCTTTGTCTATGATCTCAACCTAATCCCACAGAGGGCAGTGATCTTTTCAACCACGCCTGATTTTTCCACTTCCTCTCGTGTTACAGCTTTCTGGTGGTCTTGAAGCCTTACCCTAAGGAGGCGGCCTGTCTCACCTTTATATTTCTTTCCGCTGCTGCACGGGATGGCGTACACACAGTCTTGAGTCATGTTCTCCTCTATGAGGGGTCTTACTCGGGAAAGATATCTGCGAAGTATCGTCCAGCTTTTGAAGGTTGCCATGATGTTATATTTAATACTGAGGAATCAGTATTAAATAAGGGTCTCAACTTCGCCGCAACCATCAGGCGACTACCCTGCTTGGTCATCACTGCTAGAGTCACCACATCCAACTGGTTGGATAGGATGGGAGAATCTTTGATTATTTCCACGAATTGGGCGGAGTTTAGACATGGCACGTGGAACTAAAACAGTCTACCCCAGTGAACAAAATAAAGGGTTCAGTTCGACATTCCAACCACCGGAAGAAGGCCGGAGCATACAACGGCCGAAACGTTGTAATAAATATGGCAACAAAGATGAAGACAATAGTCCGAAAAATCTAAATAGTGTACATAATACCTCATCTCAGAAATATAGACAGATACTGAAAGGCCGAAACGTTGTAATAAATATGGCGACAAATATGAGGACAATAGTCCGAAAAATCTAAATAGTGTACATAATACCTCAGAAATATAAACAGATACTGAAAGGCCGAAACTTTGTAAAAAATATAGCGACAAAGATGAGGACAATAGTCCGAATAGTGTAAATAGTGTACATAATACCTCATCTCAGAAATATAGACAGATACTGAAGGATCGGTACAAACCCGATACACCGAAAATATGGAGATATTGAAAAATCCTAACAGAAACTGTCACGGATATCGAGCTATCTGACATTCCTACACAGATGCAATCTACAACTCATCTCCTCAGGCATTGCACCAAGACGTTCCGTCATTTCAAGGACAGCTCGTCTGGTTGCAGAGAAAGTGGGACACGCCCTTGTCCGAGAGAGAATCCAGTACAATCGTTGGATAATACAGAGACTACAAGCTCATATCTCCCAGAGGCTCGAGGATTTCTTCAACAGAATTACTAATGAAGAATACCAGAGAAGGATCCACAATGACCTGGATATATCCTTCAGACATGAATCCGGTGTAATTAAGGCTCGCCAAGTACAAAATTTAAACAGATTGAAAGACCAGAAGGTGACGCACAAGGTCCATCACCCACCAGTGAAAGTAGTAGTCAGCATCAGCCAATATCAGCTGAGTACCTCTGAGGAATCAGTATTAAATAAGGGTCTCAACTTTTCCAAAACCATCAGCGAGTGCCATACTTGGACATCATTGCCAGAGTCGAGGAGTTGGCCTTGAACTTCCCTCAGGTTCAGGCGGATAAACTGAGATGGAAAGTGTTAAGGTGTCTCCCCTTTTTACACAAATGGACTCACCCGAGGTATACATATACTACTACCAGTGAATACCCGGACAGTCTGTAATAGAGGAGGGTAGCACAAGAGTCACAGTTAGCAAGCACAGGGACTCAGTAAGGAATCATAGCGAGACTGTATATATATTATTGCTACTAACCCGCATTCCTAGATCTACTAACCCGTATTACCAGTTTGTATTATTAGGTTAATACTTTTATTTTCTTTATCCATTCCTGGCGTTTGTTATTCATTAATATCGGATTTCATCCCGGAATCTACAACAGAAAGTGAGACAGACCTTTGGAAGGTTAAGCCGCCCATGTCAAACATTACGAAACTGGAGAAGCTGGCAATTGGATCCCTACAGATGAACGAAAACATCATCATACGACCGGCGAAGGCAATGTAACTGTAGTGATGGACAAATCAGATTATGCAGGAAAGCTGGAATTCCTCATTAAAAATAGTCATTACAGCACAGTAAAAAAGGACCCTACAATGAAACAAGAACAAAGATCACTTTGCACCTAAGATGTATAGGCAGTTGTCGCAGCGTTACATCAGCTACCTAACATATACAGTCTCCCTACGATTCACAAAGATGGTATTCCGCTCAGTTGCCAAGGCTCTGTGTGCCATCCTCTGAGTTGCTTCCTTATAGATATAATTGACCCATTGATCGGAAAGTCACCTTCATATGTTCGAAACTCCGCCGACTTCGTGGAAATAATCAAAAATGTCCCCATTGATCTTGGACGTGGTGAGTTTGTTCACCAATGTACCCACCGAGGAGGAACTCTCAGTAGTCAGAGACAGATTGGCCTCTGCCTCATCTCTAGGAGAACGGACCAGTATTCCAATAGATAATCTGATGAAGACGTTGACTTTCTGTACACAAACAACACACTTCGGAATGGAATCACACATATATCGAAAGGATGAGGGCTTAGCAATGGGATCACCATTATCACCAGCAATGGCGTATATATACATGGAATACTTTGAGGAAATGGCATTAGAATCTATATCTCTAAAGCCAACTCTATGGTTAAGATACGTAGATGGCACCTTACTCTGGTCACACCAGGAAGATGTCCAGGTTCTACTGGACGATTTGAACTCAATAAGACTTTCGATAAAGTTCACGATGGAGAGATAGAGTAACAACACCCGTCGCTTCCTGGATGATCTAATATCTCGAACGGAGCATAGGGTCAAGACATCCGCAGTAAGTGTACATAAGCAGTACCCTACAACGGGTATATGGCAGCAGCTCCAATAAACTGGGATAGGCGGGTACAAGAGGAGGATAGCAACACTCAGAAAACAGTCTGCCTGCCTTATGTGAATGAATTATCGAAGAAAATACAAACGTTCTGAGGTCCGTATAACATGAGGACAACCTTCAACAGATGGACGACACTTCGCAGATACCTCTTCAGAGTAAGTACTCCCAATAGTGGAGAACATGACTAAAGACTGTGTGTACGCTATCCCGTGCACTGCGGAAAGAATTATAAAGGGGAGACAGGCCGCCCCCTTAAGGTAAGGCTTCAAGAACACCAAAAAGCTGTAACACAGGGGAAGTGGAAAAATCAGGCATATATGGAGAGAAAAGAGAGATCACTGTCCTCTCTGGGATCAGGTTGAAATCATAGACAAAGAACACCATTGGAAAATTCCTAAACGTAAAGAATCAGCACATATGCTAGGCCACAAAAATCTCGTGAGCCGACCAAGCACAGAAATGAATACAATATGGGACCCGGTAATAAGGAATGCCAGAGAAAATCAAATATAACAACTTGAAAATTGCAATATGAGCTCTGGTAAAAAAAACATGAAATGATAACAGTATATATTGCAATATGAGCACTGGTAAAAGGTTGCTGAAGACATTAAGTTTATAATACCGGGAAATTCATAAACCTATGTCCTCAAGGACACATGGCACAATGGATAAAGATGTTGGTTAGATCCAAAGAGTTTTGAGTCCAATACCTGGTTATGGAAGTTGAGAATTTGGGGAGTTGAATTAACAGGAGATATGGCACGTGGTACTAGAAATAAAGGGTTCAGTTCGACATTCCAATCACCTGAAGAAGGCCGGAGCGTACAACGGCCGAAACGTTGTGATAAATATGGCAACAAAGATGAGGACAATAGTCTGAATAATGTAAATAAGGAGGGGACTATATACAAATTTTGCAGATGAAAAGGGAGGAGAAAAATTATTTTTACCTTAATACGCTTTTTTCTTTTTTTATGGAAATGTTTTAATATATTTGTTTCTTTGCCTTCCATGTAAAAAGAAGTGATGTTTCATAAAGCGTATTATTAAATTAAATCATTGATTACTACCAGATGAGATGTCTAAAGTAGACATCGAAACAAATATGCATTTTTGTTGTGGTAACGTGCATGTTCCAATATAACAGTTTGAAATAAATATCTCTTCGTCTAATCTTGTATTGAGGCCTTTCTTAAATTAACGTTATGAACGTTTGAATTACTATTATTTTCGTTCTTTTACACATTTATATATATATATATATATATATATATATATATATATATATATATATATATATATATATACGTGTGTGTATGTGTGTAGTGGGCGTGCATTGAGACATGTAGTGTTGAATAATTTAACAAGTTTTGTCCACTTATTTTCAATTGGATCCTTTTATATCCACGGACAAGCTTTTTGGTGCGAGTATTAGAGGAGGAGAGAAAATTAACGCGTTGATACATATTATTTTATTCCGAGTACTTTCGACATAGCACAATGTCATCTTCAGGGTGTTGTTTATTTCAAGACGTAGTGTTCATCATTTTCAAAGACAAAATTGCTGTGTTCAACAGAAAGTTAAAATTTTCAAATTTAAAAAATATTGAATATAAAAATTTTTAAATACACAATATAAAACAATAATAAACGTCTAAAATATTGTTTGATTGAGCGAAAATTAGTCGGATTATAAAACATTCAGCATCCGCTTATAAACTCACTGTCCACTTTTATATATACATTATATTATAATCAACAATAATATAATATCCATTATATTTAGATATAGCATTTTTTAAATGATATTTTTATCTTATACCTAGTGTAGCAGCAAAATTGTCCAAATACTGTAACAGTAAAACAGTCCAATTTTTAGATTAGGCTTTGAACCGTTGTATATTGCAAATGATTAAAAATATCTTAATGGAAATCGCCGAGGTTTTTATAACAATATTGGACTCTACTTTGAGCAATAACAATGTATTTAGCTGAATAAATGTTGACTGTTGTGACCTTCTGATACAGTTTTCCTCTCTACTGTTCCCCCTTTTTTAAAACTTTTTCGCTCTTTTTCTTGATGGTTCATGAGCTGATTTTGAAGATGAAAACCAGAGTACGAAGGTTAGTACAATTACTGCAGGCCTGAATTATATTTTTCATCTCAGCATTGCTCAGTTGTGATGCCATTGTGGGGTTGACACAAAATGATTTTAACCTATTCTCATTCTAGCTGAATAACACAAAGGGTTTTTCAGTGATTCTTACGGCAAATGTTGCCAAGATGGCTAAACCTCTTATCTGAAAAGCTGTTTCAAGAATTAGACAATTTTTCTCTTATACCAGTTATATATATATATATATATATATATATATATATGTGTGTGTGTGTCTGTGTGTGTGTGTGTCTGTGTGTGTGTGTGCGTGTGCGTGTGTGTGTTTCTGTGTGCAGGTTGCAATGGGTAAATTGTCGCTACTTTATATTGTTAATTTTGTGCATGCGCGTTCTTTATTTGATTTTATCCTCTGAGAGCAAAAGAGCACCATGACGCAATTCGCTCCACCAGAAAATTGGAAACGGCATGCTCTACTGCTTGGCATTCGTGCTGGAAACTCCAATACGAAGATTTCTGAGTGTTTGCGTGTCATTCTAAGGACACTACAGAGGATCCGGAAAGAGTTGGATAAGTCTAATAGGTGATCACGAACGTACGGCAGCTCGGAAAACTCACTGTGATTGTTCTGATAAGAAAATAACCCCCGAATGTCTTGGTGAGGTTCTCAAACACGGATCCCTTACAAGTGCCTTGAGTAGGTAGTGATAACGTGGCTCAAAATGGAGACTGTTGGAATACCCTATGTCTGGCATCATAACTTTGCGCCCTGACACGCAAGCAGAAGGACAAGGTCGTGACTGTCAGACAATTTCTGCGATCAAATCACTCCTTATACCTGTCCTCGTAGCTCCCTAGACTGCAAACCTGTTCATGATTATGTGTGCAGTGGAGTTGAGCAAGAGAGTTGGAACAACTGAGGAACGATCATGGCAGCATTCACCAACTTAAACAAGGATACCGTCCAGAAGAGTTGCAGGAGATTAGGAAGGCCGTGTTTCAAGCCAATGGAGATTTGATTGAATAATTTAATCTAGTGTATTTCAAAGTATCTTGTGTAGTTTTGTTAAATATATATGTAAAAATGAGAAGTCAGCTTAAATTTTCATTTTTGCGTAATTTAGTCGACAATTTACTAATCGCATTCTCAATATATATATATATATATATATATATATATATATATATATATATATATATATATATATATATATATATATATATATATGCAGATAGATAGATAGATAGATAGATAGATAGATAGATAGATAGAGTATGGATAGTAATCCGACAAAATGTTAGGGTAAAGAAAAAGTAGAAACAGATCTTAATCGAACAGGTTTCACTTTATGAAAATTTTGACATAGATCACGATAGAAACGATAAAATAATACAAACTAAACAGATATGTGTCTGAAAATGTGTGTGACAGTCTGTTTCAGGCTTTCTCATAAACAGTAAGCAAAGTGTTTTCGCTTGATTATATATGCCCTGAGTTACACCTTACGCTAGTAATATCTCTTGTATTACAATTATATTATATATATATATATATATATATATATATATATATATATATATATATATATATATATATATATATATATATATAATTTATTTTTTTTATGTTTATACGTTCTAAGATACAAATATTTAAGTAAATGCTCTGTTTATAATAAACAGTATTAGCGAAATTTACCGGCCTGAATGTCAGAGAAATTTCCATAGAAAATATGCGTCCTCCGAGAGGAATCGAACCTGTATCCTATAAGGAACTGTCATATAGCCTGACGTGCATTACCGATTTAACCACTGAGCAGCGTTTCGATTAGCAAGGTCGATTCTACTGTCTTAAACTACAATTACCCATGACTCTTGTACATTCATATCTGCTCGATGCGTAAAATATTCAGCTGTATTGATATTAGTTTGTATCCCTTGTTTCAAGCTTTGGTGATCATCAAACAAACTGGTTTAACTTTTTAAAAAGTGGATCTATCTATACTTATTAGTGTTTGATTATTTTATATGGAGAAGTGGAATTTTTTCTGCGTTTGAACGCAGAAACCTCCTCCCCCACATACAAATATTCAAATACAAATAAACATAAATAGATCCACATTTAAAAGAAAATAAACCAGTTTGTCTGATCATGTAAGAAAATCGATTAATTTAAAAATCATGTCTATAGATATTTAACTAAACCTGCATACAAGAAAGACTGTTGCGCAAAACTATAAAATTATTTTACAAAGAGAGAGAGAGAGAGAGAGAGAGAAAAGGTTGGTGTGGAGAGTGTGGCAGAGAAAGATTGGCGTCTTCTTATCAGTTTCTGCAACATGTAAACAAAAGTTTTATCGTCGATTTTTCAAAGGATTCCAGGAAAAACGTTCAGTCTGCAGTCTGTTCACATTACCCTTACCTTTGGGTAGTCACATATCATGAGATAATTTTACATTTTATTGAAATCGTATTGTCTGCTATATAAATTATGAGGCAAACAGCCAATCTATGACCTGAAAAGGATAATTTGTCTGTTGTTGCAGTAATAATGAAAAACAAACTCATGAAATCAATTTGCTTTATATGAAAATTGTCCTTTGCAATGGATATTAACAAAGAAGCAAAGAAATACAAATCATCGTCTCATTTTCTATGTAATTCTATCGTGTCCTCGGTTCTACAGAACACTTTAATAACTCACGAATACGTTTGTGGTTATTGCTTTGAAGTTAATCCTCATTAGGGGAGTGAAGGCCGTATTTAATTGCAGTGTAAGAAATACTAAAACATAAAGCCTGTCTAGTGCAATAATATCTGATATGATGTATCATATTAAAGGAAGATAGGGTTCATGCCTTTTTCGTCATGTGAAATCAGTCTAGAATTACAGCCGACGGCCACCGTAATGACTTTAACAGCCTCATGAGTACATTGTCCCATTCGACAAAGTATGTGTATGTTTCGTTAATGACGCCCATGCAAAAATCAGGCATGAACCCTTACACTCAATTATCTCTCCCTCACTCTATTTCTCTCTCTCTCTCTCTCTCTCTCTATATATATATATATATATATATATATATATATATATCGAGGCATATTTCCTTGAATAATCTAGATATGTTCTGCCTAATTTTTCTAGATAGGATCCTTTCATATACATAATGTATTTATTTACCGAGTACTTTCGACATAGCACAAAGTCATCATCATTTTATTGTGAATTAGAGGTCAAGTATTCTAGTGTTCCTTGTTGTGAAAGACAAAAAATGTTTATGATCATCTGAAAATTAAATTTATGATATGCTGCGAAACACCTTTTAAGGGGAGGTAACTAAGTATGGTGTGGATAGGTTTTACGAAGCAAGTAGTTGAAAAATAGGGAAAATATCAGTACAAAATTTGGCACTATCTGCTGTACACATTTTAGAACGTTTCTGGAGTATTAATTATTAAATTTATTAACATGTCTAAATTATTCAACGAAACAAGGGCTCAATGAAAAAACCTGCTGAAATATACGCATTTATATATATATATATATATATATAGAGAGAGAGAGAGAGAGAGAGAGAGAGAGAGACAGAGAGAAGAAGAAGAAGAAGAAGAAGAAGAAGAAGAAGAAGAAGAAGAAGAAGAAGAAGAAATATACATTTAAGGTGTGCTATATTTATGGAATAAAGTGCTCAATTCTTAGGGACAGAGCGTATAAGAATATAAAAGTGAACATTGAATCAACACTCAGAGGCGACAGACTGTTTGAAGCTAGACGCAATCATCAGGCAACATGTGTTGGGTATATATATATATATATATATATATATATATATATATATATATATATATATATATATTTGAAAATATGGGTAGTTGCAAAAGGGTAGTATAAAGTATAAAAGGGGCAGCTTGCTCACGTTAAATCAAGGACAAAAGTCCATAGAAACATATATCCGCAAATCCATCGTTTTTTAGTTATTAAGCTTAAAGAAAGTTTACAGTAGATGCAACTGTGTTGCCATGTAGACTAGGTTACATTTGTTCTTCGTGTACACTTGTGGCTACTCTGTCTTCAGCGTTTAACGTGAGTAGTAGTGAGTTAACTGAGATAACATCCGCTTAACAATGGCAGCATATTCATGTTGTCAACAGGAAAATATGATTTTTACATACGGCCGCACGAATGGTAGTGGACGCGAGGCTGCACGGTCGTGTACGATTGCGTTTCCAGGCAAAGTCAGCCGATTCATCCAAGATTTACTACTCTTTATCGTCGCGTTGCTGAGACAGGATCTTTGACACACCAAACTAATGATCAAGCAAGAACGAGATCCACTCGTAGACCTGACCACGAAAAACACATTCTACGGGATGTTGGGGACGCCCCAGGTTGTTTTCGTATTGCTTAGGTATTGCTCGCCAATTTCCACTGCCTGATCCGGGCATTGAACTCAAATACTTTTTTTACCAATTTCACGAACCAAATATTTAATCCAATAGGCTATTTTCCCGTTGAAAGATAAGGACAATAATAATAATAATAATAATAATAATAATAATAATAATAATAATAATAATAACAATAATAACTCCTGGTCCGAAGGAATCCGGATAGAAATTTACTGCCATTGTTTCCTATTTTACGTTGTTACTTGTACGAATCAATCTTCGGACACATTCTGTTGAACTGTAATTCGGTTCTATTTACCTTTCGTCAATATAAAGAATTTGTGTTCATTTTTTTCATTATGGCATTATGCTGCAATAAATGATCTTTTGCTCAGGGTGTTCGTATTATACAATAATTTTTATTATGATGCCTTTTTGCTGCAATGCATCCACAGACATTTATGTATTGACCTCCTTACTGTATAAGCTTACAGACATAATCACATGGAAACACCGAATTTAAGCAAAGTCGAACCTTGTCTTCAGCTAGATGGGTGACCGCTTGAGAATACCAGGTAATGTAAGCTTGGATGTGCGGGTGGCGTAGTGAGCTTCCGGACACATGATGTTAAAACACCGGTTCCCAGAACTATACCGAAGTTAGGCAATGTCGTGTTTGGTCAGTACCTAGATAGGTGACAACGTGGGAATACCAGATGCTGTGAGCTTGGATGTGCCGGTAGTATGATGGATATGCGATAAGATCACGATGAAATATCGGTTCCCATACAATCAGCGAAGTTAAGCAACGTCGAGGTTGGTCAGCACTTAGATGAATGACCGCTTGCGAACACCAGATACTATAATCTTGAATGAACCCAGTATAATGGCTCGGAATTGATATTCGGAGAGCCGAGTTCCAATTCCCGTTGGTTTCTTATATGCGCTTATGCTCAAATAACCCCGGGAAAGGTGTGAATCCGCATAGTTTCCCCCAGCTATGGGTTAAGTAGTAAGAATTATGTCACAAAAAATATTAATATCTACCAAAATCCTTACAATCTATTGTATTTGTTAAATGATAAAACAAATCAACCAACAAACCAACCATATCGTAACTCAAATAACAATGCAGCATTAATCTATTAATTGACAAGTTGTTAATTTTGGGCTGAATACTGATAAAGCCAATAGCGTTATTTGCCTAATGTTGAAAAATCTCAAACTCATTCATATGCAAAAACGCTGCTATCATGAGCTTGCTTCTGCTGGGTGGTTTCAAATGAATGTTTTGAAAATCCAGATTTTTATAGGTTTTACGATGGCTCTACAAACGCTGATACCATGAGCTTGCTTCTGCTGGGTGATTTGAAATGAATGTTTTGACAATCAACATTCTTGAATGAATTTACGATGGCTCCAAAAACGCTGCTAACATGAGTTTGCTTCTGCTGAGTGATTGAAATAAATGTTTTGACAATCCAGATACTTGAATAATTTTACGATGGCTGCATTCTGTTGAGGTTTCTTTCAGGCTCAATGAATTACTTAATTATAATTATCAATTCCTCCTAACAATTTCTATCATTCATATATATATATATATATATATATATATATATATATATATATATATATATATATGTGTGTGTGTGTGTGTGTGTGTGTGTGTACCTACATACACATTCAGCCGCGCATATAAGAATAAACTGTATTGAAAGGGCACTAATCTCACAGTACCCAACTAAAATCTAAGTAAATCTAATAACTTATTTCACATATCATCGGA
>OZ038485.1:7180498-7235498 GCA_964036315.1 Acanthosepion esculentum | reverse complement strand
GAAATGGCACTAAAACCAGAATTCTGCTTTTTTAGCGATATAAACTGTTTATCGTTGTGAGAACTCTTTCATTTCGCTGTTCATTCGGTGCAAAATTATTTCGCCTGATTAGAGCGATATGTTGCACTGCACACCAAGAGAGTTCAAAAGAGGAATACTTGGAGGTGTGACTAAGACGCCATTGACCGGCAGACGCTAGATTTTCCACTAATAGTGAATGATTAGATCCTATTATATCGTTTTAACCCCCCTCCCACTAAATAAACGACAAATCTACACAGTGTACAAGGCAAAAAGTCTTGTGTTCGAGCGGGTTATAATTGTTATACTAAATAGTACATGAATTAAACTAACTGGTACATAAATTATATTAACTAGTACATTAGTCGTGCGTTGGTAAGTTTGCAACTTAATCAATTTAACTGAAACAGCTATATATATATATATATATATATATATATATATATATATATATATATATATATATATATAAGTGAACATTGAAGTCACCACTTATAGGCGACAGTCTGTTTCCTTCTAGATGCAATCGTGGCCTGACGATTGCGTCTAGCATGAAACAGCTTGTTCACTTTTATATTTACACATGCTCTATCTCTGATATTGAGCACTTTATCCCATAAATATAACACACCTTAAGTGTATATTTCTTCATATATATATATATATATATATATATATTGATATATATATTGATATATATATGAAGATATTGATTAAATGTAGTTGTTCCAGCTCAAGTCAATGTAAAACGTGAAATCAAGAAGGCACAGTGAGTTGTTCCTGCGGAGTTGGGCATTAACCATGCTGAAGGGAGTCAGTGAAGTTTCTCTCTGGTGAGTAAATGACAGCAGTTTCGTTTTGGATCTTCAATTTGTCCAATTTTTTCATTACATAGGTTCTGTCCCTCACATTGAGCAATTTCACCCATATATATGGCATACTATATATACTCTCCCGTCGAATTTGACGTATGAGGGTCAAGCAGATCAGTTCCTAGAAACTGAGAGCCCAACACAGACACATGAGATTTGATTATAGTGGTGAAGGTTTCGTGCAGGACCATCCACACTTTTTAAGGGCCGAATACAGAGACCTGGTGCACTGAGTGCCACAAGATCCCAAAACGACCCTCCGCAGGTTTTGAATTCAGTTGCCATCCAAGGCTATAGAACCCAGTCTTTCCTGCTATTTACCCATAGTTGGAGGGAGAAGAAGAGGATTCACACCTTTCCAAAGGGTATTAGCACGTAAGTGAATGTAATGGATTCGACTGGAATTCGAACTCGGCTATATATATATATATATATATATACTGATGAGCTGTGAAACAGCGAAACAGTCTGTCTGTGGATGACAAATATATTCATATATATATATATATATATATATATATATATATATATATATATATATATATATACATATATATATATATATATATATATATATATATATATATATATATTCATGTTTCATTAAAAACGACAGACAAGGTACTACGATTGAGCTTTTTATTTAATTTTTCTTGTGTTCGAACAAGAGCTTTCCTTACAGGACAAAGTGTGTGTAAGAACTGTCCAAATGTTTTATGTGTCCGAGCGCTTTCGACTATACCTTTAGCCATTATCAAGGATGATTCGATTTTTCAGCTTAATTGAGTGTGTGCATTATGTGTATGTCTTAGTGTGTAGTAGGGATGTTTTTAATTTCCGAATACGGTTAGCACATTGTGGCCTTGTTCGTAGTTAAAATTGTTAAGAGTTGGCTTTTTCTTTTTTATTATTAAAGCCTCCATTATTTTTAATCTTTTGCAGATGGAAGCAGTTAATATATTTGTGTTTTCTACTACTATGTTTCTAATGGAGTCTGGTAAATTTGTGTGCGTGTTTAAATCCGTTCTTATATACATATATATATATATATATATGTATGTATGTGTGTGTGTGTGTGTGTGTGTGTGTGTGTGTGTGTGAATAATCTAGACACCTTATGTCTATTTTAATTCTAATCCAATCAGATTGACGGATCAATGTCTTACTGCTTTTAGAAAACTGAGTAATTTTGGTTATTTCTTTTATTTTTCCAAATAATTTCAATCGCATCGAAGATTACCTTTAGTGGTGAATGTCTAAGACAAAAATTAATGTGATTTATTTTAAAATGCGCATGAAACGCGCTGCTTTATAGTCAATTTACGTTAAGAATATCTAAGGGAGCTAACTTAGTTGATTTTTTATTGTAATGCTTTAAAAATACTCAACCTGCAAATCCTTTGAAAACAGAAACTAACACTAAACAAAATGAATTATCAGTATAGCATCAATGTTTTAAATTGTCTATAAAAGCAGTATTTAATACCTTAAACGTTATAAAAGGAATTGCAGCTTGAGTTATTTAAAAATATTAGCAATAAAAATATTTAAAATAAGTTACTTCCCTTACATATTCTTAACGTAAATGGACAATAACAGGGTGTGTTTCCTGCGCATTTAGAAAAAATTCACAACTATCAATTACATCAATTTTATTATAGCCATTCACCCTGAAGATGATTCTGGATTAGATTGAAAGTACTTGGGAAATAAAAGAAATAACTAAAACTGCGGTGTCTTTCATAATCAATTTTCTAAAAACAATAACAAATTTATCCTTGCATTCGAGAGGATTATAATAAAATAGACATAATATGTCCAGATTATTGAGCCAAACATGCTTGAATGAAGATATGCAGCCTATATACATACAGACACACACACTCACTCACACACTCACTCACACACACAGACACACACACACACACACACATATATATATATATATATATATATATATATATATATATATATATATATATATATATATATATATATATGAGATAAGGCATAATTGTAGCATACCTTAAAGCTATATTTTATCATATATATATAGGTAGATATGTTATGCTGAATGCAATCGTCAAGCCATGTCGTTTGCGCTTTGATTTAAATAGACTGCCACCTCTGGGTGTTGACTTCAATGCCCATACATATATATGGGGGATTTAGTTTAATCATATATAGTAATTCATCGAGCGCAGAATAATCTTAAATGAATGCATAAATCACTGGACGGCCGTGTCGTCCTATTTGCACATCACCAGTTCGCCTCCACTACCCACAATCGGACCCGTACCATTTCGATACAACGCAAGCGTCATACCAACTGTACCACAGGCCTTGCTGACGAAGAAAACACAAACTAGACTCGATATAGCGCCGCTACTCAATCAGTTCCGTAGCGATACTCATCCAAGTATACTGATAACTCCGGAACAGTGCCCCAAGAACCATATCTATATTGTGCATACAATTACAAATTTACTGGCAAAATAAAAGTGCCGAAAATCATTTTGTCATTGAAAAACACAAACAAACAGAGGACGTGCGAAAAACGGTTGTCATCATTTGTAGAACAGGAACCTGTATCTTAACTTAACCTCATTTGGAAAGTAACTCATATTTTGATACAATAGTTGTCAGTGAAAATAAATTTTAAAACTCTCCCTTCCCTCTCTAAACTCGACCATGTCTCTCACACTATTCCTCACCACCCTCTCTGTCAACTTATATAAGCTTAATACTGTCCGTAAAAAGTGTAAATTTTAAATTCATTTTTCGTTTCACCTTTGGAAGTGAAATCTGAAGATCCAGAGAAAAATAAAATTCTTTGGTGAAATAAATTATAACAAATGGCGCCTTAAAGTGGCCTTTTTATCTTTAAATTAAAAAAGTATATATATATATATATATATATATATATATATATATATATATATATATATATATATATATATATATATACTCGATTGCAGTTCTCATGAATAAGTCCACGGATTCCACTGTGTTTTCTGGCATTTTACTGGTTATTGATTACATTGAACGCACATCAACTTGAACGAAAACTCGATCGGCCTTGAAACGAACGTGCTGATCAAGAACCAATGTTTAGCCTGACGCTCATCAAGATTTTCAGAGAGAATTTCGAGGATTTTGCTTATCGATTTGACGCGCATCACGCCCGGTTCACACAACTCCCTGTTCTTTTGAAGATGGGTACAGGTTTATCCATTGATTCCGGTTTAGAATCGCTCTTCCAGTTCCTTCTAACGCTTTCTCATTCGTTTTCTCTCCCAGTAGCCTGTTGCGTCTTAGTGGCCTCATCACCTTTTTAGCGTGAATTCATTAAAAAAAAAGGCAAGTTGCTCGATTTTGTCAGTCATTGGAATGATCACAAAGCATTTCCAAATACAATGTTACAAAAATCCCGGGTAATAATTACGCATGCGTAGACTGCACGAAGCCTATTAGCAAACGAAGTAGGGTGGATTTCAATGAGTGTTAGCTGCGGGTACATTTCCGTTGAACGCTAAAATCACAGCGCGTAGACTTCCTGAACATTCTGACATCATCTCTTATATATAGAGAGAATTATATTTATTTCTTATGATATTATTGATAAAGTTTTATTATTCATTTTAGAATAATCGACTTAGCTTTGATATAACGTTCGCATTTCCCGTTTTTCTTATTTTCTACGCATTACACCAATTATATTTAATCTCAATTCAAAATGCAGATATTGCCTTTTACTTTTTGGAATTATTAACTAAACGTCTTGTATTTATTTATGTTGTCTTCTTTTTCAAACCAGCAGTTAGAAATTTGTATAGAATCTGTCCTAATTAGATTAATACAGTTTTCGCGCTAATATCTTTTTTTCGTGTGTAAATAACATTTTAATTTTCACACTAAGTTCATACGGTGCAACTAATTTTATTATAAGATCGAAAACAAGTAAGCCATTCCCTTTCTTACTTCATAATCAAGATTTGTAGTCTTGCCTTGTGGCTGAAGGTTTCAACTCAGTGCAGATGATTCCATATGCTGCTTTTAAAGTTGCACCCTAACAAAACACTCATTTGGATCATTTATTTCACACTCATTTCTAAAACCTCCATTTTCTCAGCATTTACGATTTTCTTTTTCTCGATGCACCGTAAAATCAGTAACCAATATTCTGCTGGAATTTATTTCACAGCTTCAAGAAGGCTTTGAGCAGTGATTGGCAATGGTAATAGCAGCCATTTACCTACAAACATTCAGCATTAATTGACTGAACAGTAGCTGTTACTCAAGTTAGGCTATTCTTCAAGCTCATGCCATCGGGCTGGGATCACAGTGTAGTATCAGTTCTCCTCGTCTCTAATGGCGATGGTAATATTAGTTGTTTCCTTATAAGGAAACATTCGGCATTCATTCACCGAGCAGCCAGTGCTACTTGAGTTACTCTTTTCTTCACTCCTTGAACAACGAGCTGGGATCAAAGTGTAGTATCAGTTCTCCTCATCTCTAATGGCGATGGTAATATTAGCCATTTTCCTTATAAGGAAACATTCGGCATTCACTCACCGAGCAGCCAGTGCTACTTGAGTTACAGTTTTCTTCACTCCTTGAACATCGTGCTGGGATCAAAGTGTTGTATCAGTTCTCCTCATCTCTAATGGCAATGGTAATATTAGTTGTTTCCTTATAAGGAAACATTCGGCATTCATTCACCGAGCAGCCAGTGCTACTTGAGTTACTCTTTTCTTCACTCCTTGAACATCGGGCTGGGATCAAAGTGTAGTATCACTTCTCCTCATCTCTAATGGCAATGGTAATATTAGTTGTTTCCTTATAAGGAAACATTCGGCATTCATTCACCGAGCAGCCAGTGCTACTTGAGTTCCTCTTTTCTTCACTCCTTGAACATCGGGCTGGGATCAAAGTGTAGTATCAGTTCTCCTCATCTCTAATGGCAATGGTAATATTAGTTGTTTCCTTATAAGGAAACATTCGGCATTCATTCACCGAGCAGCCAGTGCTACTTGAGTTACTCTTTTCTTCACTCCTTGAACATCGGGCTGGGATCAAAGTGTAGTATCAGTTCTCCTCATCTCTAATGGCGATGGTAATATTAGCCGTTTCCTGATAAGGAAACAATCAGTATTCATTGACCGAGCAGCAATTACACTTTCCTTCAATCCCTGCTCATCTGGCTGCGATCAAAGTGCAGTATCTCTCCTCGAGCGGGCTAATTACATTTTAACTCTCGGTTGTGATTCTGTTTTCGTGACGAACGCAAAAGATAAATTAGGGATGCCTGGTCTCGGGGTGTCCAATATTGTTGCAGCACCTCCCACATTGCATCAAAGATGGAGGGGCGTTGGAATTTTCGGAAGCCCGATACTGCTTGTGGTGGCAAATGACCTTTTTTCTTTGCCCTTCGCTTATATGAACGCGCGCTTGGTCTCGCGACTTTAAACGGATCTTGTGTCATATGCCATCATCATGTAAAAGGGGACGCGTAAATAACAAGTATAGTATATGATCTAATCTCTAATGAGAGATTACATTACATATATATATATATATATATATATATATATATATATATATATATATTATGAAATGAACAATGTCAAACAATTATTTTAAGATATGTTTGTGTTTAACCTTCTTTTTATAGATACAAATATTTAAGTAAATGCTATGTTTATAATAAACAGTATTAACGACATTTACCGACCTGCCGAGACATTTTCATAGAAAATATTCGTCCTCAGAGAGGAATCGAACCTGTATCCTATACCGAACCGTTATATAGCCTGACGTGCCTTTTAACTGATTCGGCCACAGCAGATAGTTTGGTTGGCAAGGACGAATATTTTCTACGAAAATTTCTCGGACATTCGGGCCGGTAAATGTTATTTAATACTGTTTATTATAAACAGAGCATTTACTTAAATATTTGTATCTATAAAAAGAATGTTAAACATAAAAATGTCTTAATATATATATATATATATATATATATATATATATATATATATATATATATATATATATATATATATATATATATATATATATATATATATATATATATATATATATATATATATATATATATATATATATATCAAATGAAGAGGTTATAATGGTTCCAACGAGAGAAAAGTGTGTATATTAAAAAGAAGAGAGGTACCTCAAAATTTTTTGGTTGTAATGTGGGTTTTTAAAAAAATATTATTCTTCATTTTTCATAATATTTTTTAAAAAACCCACATTACAACCCAAAAAGTTTGCGGTACCTCTTTTCTTTTTAATATATATATATATATATATATATATATATATATATATATATATATATATAATACTGACCATAGCTCAATTAGATATCATTTAAATATTCATGGAGACCTACTTATAAAACAAAAAACAAACAACACTTAATAATATTAACTTTGAACATGGACATAATATCTTGACTGTGTTTTGAAAAATGAAAACATTTTATAAAACATACATACAAGAAAGTATTTCTTATTTAACAGTTAAAATATTTTATCCTTGAAAATGGCTAAATGTATAGCCGAAAGCGCTCGGATAAAAAGAACAATCGGACAGTGTTTATATAATTTATCATCCGAAAAGAAAAAAATATTAGTTCGCCTGAGAAATTGTATAAAAAGCTAAATAAAAGCAACTTGTCTGTCGTATTCAATGAAATGTCCACGAAAGAAGGATTTCTGCCTAAATACGCAAATATATATATATATATATATATATATATATATATATATATATATATATATATATATATATATATATTCACAGAGAAAGAAAGAAACCTGGATAAAGATAATTGCGTCAAGTTTATGAGTAT
This sequence comes from Acanthosepion esculentum, assembly GCA_964036315.1. Classification (NCBI taxonomy): domain Eukaryota; kingdom Metazoa; phylum Mollusca; class Cephalopoda; order Sepiida; family Sepiidae; genus Acanthosepion; species Acanthosepion esculentum. The sequence goes on along the minus strand of OZ038485.1, from coordinate 7,227,728 downwards.
ATATCATAAATCTAAATGACTTAATTTTATTAAATCTGCTAATTCATTTTTACATTAATCACAAAAATTTAAAAAGAAAGATATAAGAATTCGCATTCTGTTTTTGTTTTTCATAAAATCCTTAACGTATGGATGAAATATTATATAAAATTTGTTATTTTCAAATTAGTTTATTAAGATTTCCAAATTAAATGATACTATTTTGTATATAATGAGATTGGATTTTACCAGGAGGATCAGACTGATGTTTAAGTTCGTAAAATGTGCTGTGAGTGGGTGACTACATATACTGATATACACATATACCCGTGAGTAAACGCACAGTAACTATAACAGGTTGAACATGCACAAAAACAAATATACACACAAATACAATCTTACACGGAATAGTATAGAATGGATCCATCTGTCGTGTTCTTACAGGTTTTTTTAATGATCGTGGCTCTCCACAATTTCCTATCTATTCTAGCTCTTAGAACATTTTGTCTTTTTGTTGTCTCACTTAAAACCTATTCCGCAATCTAACTACCTTTTTCGCGTTTTTTCTTCCATTCTTCTTGCCTTCGTGAGTACCAAATTTTTCAAGCCCTCTTTCCTCATTATATGCAGCAGATATTATAACTGTGTTTTTCTGATGTTATGTCTCGGTTTCCTGTTCGTTTCCATTTTCTCTAATGCTTATATGTTTGTCACACATAAGGTCCATACAATACTCAGCACCCTTCTGTATAACCAGATTTCTGTTGCTTGAAATTTCTTCCAGTTTGAAGAAATTGCCCAGAATTTACTGTCATATGGTAGAATAGATATCTGTCTATATTTCTGAAATGAGGTATAATGTACACTATTTACATTATTCCGACTATTGTCCTCATCTTTGTCGCCATATTTATTACAACGTTTCGGCCCTTCAGTATCTGCCTATATTTCTGAGACGAGGTATTATGTACACTATTTACATTATTCGGGCTATTGTCCTCGTCTTTGTCGCCATATTTATCACAACGTTTCGGCCTTTAAGTATCTGCATATATTTCTGAGATGAGGTATTATGTACACTATTTACATTATTCCGACTATTGTCTTCATCTTTGTCGCCATATTTATCACAACGTTTCGGCCTTTAAGTATCTGCATATATTTCTGAGATGAGGTATTATGTACACTATTTACATTATTCCGACTATTGTCTTCATCTTTGTCGCCATATTTATCACAACGTTTCGGCCTTTAAGTATCTGCATATATTTCTGAGATGAGGTATTATGTACACTATTTACATTATTCGTACTATTGTCCTCATCTTTGTCGCCATATTTATTACAACGTTTCGGCCTTTCAGTATCTGTCTATATTTCTGAGATGAGGTTTTACGTACACTATTTACATTATTCGGACTGTTGTCATCATCTTTGTCGCCATGTTTATCACAAAGTTTCGGCCGTTGTACGCTCCGGCCTTCTTCAGTTGGTTGGAATGTCGAACTGAACCCTTTATTTCGCTCAAGGACACGTGGCACAGAGAATAAAGGCGTTAGTTAGATCCAGTGTCAGGACCCAAAGAGTGTGAGTTCAATACCTGGTTAAGGCAGTGGAGAACTTGCAGAGGGGAATTAACAGGAGATAACTGATTAGAAATGGCACGTGGAACTAGAACAGTCTACCCCAGTGACTGAAATAAAGAATTCAGTTCGATATTCCAACCACCTGAAGAAGGATGGAGCGTACAACGGCCGAAACGTTCTGATAAACATGGGGACAAAGATGAGGTAATAGTCCAAATGATGTAAATAGGGTAGAATAGATATTCAAGCCTATTTTTATTGTTCCTAATGTAGTTTTTCTGTTTCTTAATAATCTGCTTATCCTTTGAAATGTACCTTTGCGTATCCCTGTGCCAGATGTCGGTGTTTCCATTTCGAAATATATTATTATGACATGTTTGTACGGGCATCTTTGTGTGTTCTTCAATATTCATGGAAACAAATAGTGGTTTACATTGCAACTGAACTAAGCAGACCTTCGCTAGTGTTTGTGAAATGTAGCGTCAGGTTTTTCTTTTCCTTTTAATCAATTCACACGAAGCAAGGCGATAAAGCTACTAAGACGCAAGGTGTTACTTATAGTGAAAGAAAATGAGAAACATTTCTGGGTAATCGTAAACCCAATTCTAAACAGGAAACAAGGGATACACCTCTACATCTGTTCAGACGAGCGGAGAGGAGGTTTTGATAAATTATTAAAGTCTTTTATTAACTGAGGGAGCAACACGCCAGCAAAACGATGCCCAAGTAGATATATGCCAAACTTTGACATACAGTAAGATAATGGTATACCAAGCGCATTCATCACGACCAAATTTGCGTGATATGTTGACAGGCTTTCCTAAAATATTATTCTCCTATTATTGCTTAGTGAGAGAGCAGCACGCACTTACAGTGGTGCTGTACTATACATATACGAAACCGACTGTACCATCAAGAATGTCTGGTAAAGTCAAACAATAATGCGAGATATATTTTTCTTCTTCTTCTTCTTCATGAATTATAATGATTTAGTGATATAACTCTTACAAATTAACCCATAGCTTGGAGCGGGGTGAATTGATTCATAACTTTCCCAAGGATATTTGAGCGTAAATAAATATAACGAAGACGACTTGAATTGGATCTCGTCAACCATTTTCCTATGCCTAGGCGTTATTCACTGCACCATCCACACATCAACAACGAGCCATAGATGATCTTCGTTTTGGTAAACCAATTTTAAGAATATCTGTATCGCTCTAACTACTAATCATAATAAATAACATTTAATAAATTAAGATTACACTAATATTCATTAGTTTTATGCGGTAATGGCAGTCTTCGGAGTCTTTGTTCTTGTTGATTTTGTTTAGTGGCATATCAACATATATTTTTATTTCATGCTGAAATATAAAGATTTTATGATGCAATTGTTTGGACATTGAGCGTTTTAGTGGTACAAGTATTACTAATTAACCCATAGATGAGGGAGAAGTGGTGGATTTATAACATTATTAAAAGTATTTGCGCGTGAGTGAATTTAACTAAGACACAGTATGTTGCTGTCTCGGAGTCTAGCATCAACCATGCTGATGGCAGGCCGATAAGTTTCTCTATGGTGATCAATAAGCAACTAAATATCAATCTAATAGGGATATATTCTTATTTACCTAACTTAACAGCACAATGTCATGGCGTACTTTCATGTGCCGCTAATAATAATGGTAATATTAACCATTTCTCTACAGTGAAACATTTGACATTCATTGATCGAGAAACCAGTACTGAAGTTTATAAATGATATCTCTTAAAACCATTCCTTATAGAAAAAATAGGTTTCTCAAGTCCACTAAATGTCATCGTTCTTTTCCGTACTGAGGTTAAGAGATAGTTTATATGGATAAGAGGAAAAATGATAGTTAACTCGAGACTTGAACAGGTTAAGATTGTAGTGATCGGGAAAACATCCTCTTGGGAGTTCTGTTCCACAGAGCAATGGTTTGTGGGAAGAAGCTGCTCGAGTGGAACTTACTTCTCACCAATGTTTAGTTTATATGGATAGGAGGAGAAGACAACGGTTAACTCTGGATTTGAAAAGGTTAAGATTGTAGTAATCGGGGAAACATCCTCTTGGGAGTTCTGTTCCACAGAGCAATGGATCGCGGGAAGAAACCGTTTGTGTGGAACATTCTTCTCTCCGAAGTAATACGGAGGGAATGTGAGAGATTTGCTACCATATAAGTGGCATGGCGGGTCCCGATCGTGAAGGTTAGGTTAATCTTAAATAAACATGAACATCTTTCAAGATCTAATGATTCTGTCCCGAAGGAGAAATCAAAATTCATGCAACTCCTTAAATCATATATCAAATGAAAATATAAACACTGATAGACGATGTTCTGCGAGGTACAATTTGATGAGAGCTTTTCATCTCTTCAACGAATAGTAAGTCTGTGCGTGCCTTACTTCTTGCCAGACTATGGAATAAATCTTCTAATAAATACTATATGATGACTACCGTGGTGAATTCAGTTTAGTTTTTCGTGCCATACTCTATCATGTAAAGGGAGGTAAATTAATATATGGAAATTGTTTAATAATGTATAGAATTAATATTTTATCTTTATTTAGACAAAATTAGTTTCCGAGTAAAATGAATCGTTTAATTAATCTCCATCTTAACATAACATTTCTTGGACTGCAGACTTTTTTGTTAAATTACTTTTTTGCGATGCAGTCAGATAAGTTTCTCTTCTCAGTGATCGTCTTGCTTTTATCTTCGCCTTAACATAGGGGCTTTGTCGTCGCTGTCTTTGTCTTTCTTTTGATCTTTTAACTGATCAAAACCCCAACGATAGAAATGACTAGGATTTAAAACGAAAAATCCATCAAGCCAAACATTAAGCTCCACATCGGGGTTGAAGGAAACACCATTCAAATTGTTACAAAACGAACGAAAAAGCTTTTCGGTGGCGGTAGCAGACCACCTACTATTCTGATGGCGCCGCAGGCTGCTGTGTCGCGGAAAGAAGTGGCGGGTCTTCCCGACACGTAGACGGGCCGTCGCCCGGCTTCGAACGATGGAAATGTTGTGCGTACGACAGCGCATTCGAACTCTCCTCATTCCTGATCGCAATTCAAACGGACAAGCCCGATTCGAGAATCAAGTCGTAAGGACTCTCGCAAGTATTGATCACGGAAGCGAGCGCTTCGACGGGACGCGGGAGAATTACTTCTATATGACTCCGTCAACCGAAATGACCTCTGGCCTTGGCATACACGACGGAATCTGCGGACGTTCAACGACAAGTTATTGACGAGCACGAACCAAACAAAAGCAACAGACAACAACAACAATGACCACAACACAAACTTCAACGTACACGACAGACACGACCGAGCGGTTAAGTGCGACGTTATCGGCGATGGTGATGAGTGGTTCGACTAAGCCTGTAATAGACTAAACACTAAAGCGGCGGCCAACCGGTAATACGCAAACCAGAAAAAATATTGTGGCTGTGGCAGAAATTCCCAACCGAGCTCTTTCTGTGTATCCACGAGGAGTTTGTTGTCGAGTGTGTTAACCGGAGTCAATCGAGGATCGCTGGACTTTTCTCCTCTCGGTCAGTGTGTGTGGCACCAATGCACTATGTTTCTGTAGGTTACGCTTGAGTAAATATGACTGGCGACTGCAACATGAGAGTTTTTGCAATCATCTGAGTAAATTACCTAATGGTCTGCTGCGGTTCTTTAAGTAGCGCGAGCAATTGGTTTTCATCGGACTCAACAGATCGGCCGGAACGTGGAGAGTCGGTGGGTTTGAACTTCCCTTCCTTTAAATGGGGAAACCACTTCTCTGTGCCCTTCTGTCGGTAATGGATTGATCTCCGTACACAAAAGCTCAAATGTGTCGAGCACGTTTGTCAGCTTTGTGATCTTGTTTAAAAGTAGACTAGAATATGTCGGACAGGCTCATTCTTCAAAGGGGACTATCATCCGATATAAAATTTCAATAATCTCAGACATCTTTTCACAGGATGACCAGAGTTACTAAAAAAAGCAAAAAAAAAAAAAAAAGAGAGAGAGACTGCGAAAGATTATTCTTCGAGACCATTCGCAGAACATCAGAAAAACAAAACGACGAATATATGTAACAACCTAATATTAAATACATAAAATTTTAACACGCAAAGATATTGATCTAAAACTGATTTATATTAACAATGTGCGAGACTCCTCTCTGCCTTCTATCAGCATGGCTGATGCTAACCATCCAACATGGCTGATGCTAACCTCCAGGAAATTGCTTCGTTGCGTCTTCTTGATCTAATGTTCTCAGTTGACGTGAAATAAAAAAAAAACGATTGAATCCATTGCCAGGTCAGCTGCTAAGAAAGACGTTTCATTGTATCTTGCAAGACAATATTTATCTCCTGAATCTATTTGTAAGTCTACCATTTGGCCATGCTTAGAACATTACTGCTATTGAAAAGATGCAAAACGAATCAGCAATATAATTGGTCTTGATCTAGCAGCTCGGCTTCAGACACTTTCCCACCGCCGTAAGGTTGCCTCTCTGTGTCTTTTCTATAAATACTTTCATGACAATTATTCGGATGAGCTCTTCACTAGGGTATCTAGACTTTTTTTTTAATTAAGCTCAATACCAGACTAGTGACGAGATCTCATCAATTTACAGTTCATCTGATTATATGTAGCCGTAAATTCTATGCTAACTGTTTCTTTTCTAGCACTTCCTGCATGTAGAACTCCCTTCCGGCTCCATGCTTTGTAGCCAAGTTTAATCTGAAAAAAAAGCAAAGTCAATCGCTATCGACTTTCTTCCTGATTACTCTTTTCTCTTTCCTGTTTATTAATGTTTCTGTTCCAAAGTCTTCCACACCCAGTAACCCCCTTGCGTCTTAGTGCCTCTACTCCCTTTCATGGAATTATACCGATTAAAAATATGATCCAAAGCGAAATCATTGAATTATAGATACCGTCGCGTGCCTAACAAATATAAATTGGTTGATTCGTTTTCAGCAACTTCTCAAATTTTTGCAGGTTATTTAATTTTGTTTATTTTAAATTGTAAGAATCGGTGGGGGAATGATAATGTTTTAGCGAGAGAAGTTTTCTTAATTAACCCATAGCTGGGGAGAGAGAATTTGATTCAAGCGTGTACAAAGGATATTTACACGAAAGGGATTATAACGAACTCAACTGGAATTGGAATTTGACTTTCCGGTTATCATTTCCGAAACCAGTATCTATTACACCACGCGTATATCCAAGCTTACAGCACCTTGTATACCCAAGCAGTCACCCATCGAAGTAATGACCATACACAATGGTGATCGTAAGGGAACTGATGTTTCAACTTGATTTGGCCGTAAACTTTATATATATAGTCGAGGGGTTAATTAAAGGGTTATTTTTCCTCTGTTTTAGTTGGGAATCATTATAATGTAGTAAAAATAAAAAGTATTGAAAATGAAAAAACAGATTTATTAAGAGAAAAGAAGGTAAACTCTAGATATGTTATAAACGTGTAAAAGGGAATGCAACCAAAAAGAAATACCCGAGATAAACTGAAGTAAAAAATCCAGAAATGGCCACTTTAACAAAAGAAGAACTTGAAATATTAAATAAATATCTTAAAAACCGAGACAGTAAAAAATAAACCATTTACTGTCTCTTCTTGAAAAAGTTAATCCAGCGACTTTTGTCTAGAGAGTAGCGAAAATAACCAAACATAATGACCTCGTATACGCAGGTGTAAATTATGTGTTGGAAGTTTTTGCGAAGCAGCAGAAGAAAAGAAGGAAAAGAAAACGCGATCAAAAAGTTTACAGTCATTGGAAATCATATTAAAAAGTCATTCTCGAAATCAGAACATGACGCAAGATGACGAAATGTCGCGACTAAGACGGAAAGAGCAAACATCCAAATATGGCCGACACAGAGCAGAAATCAGCCTCAGTAACAGAAATAAAACAGATTATGGTCACTGATCTTTACTCTGACCTAGCTCAGGCGAGGTGGAAGTGATTTCTGACCTTCAATACTGGTAATGTTAACCTTCAAGCTGGTAATGTTTCATCATTACAAAACTGACCCCGAGTTTTCTGTAGTAATGATGAACGGTTGTAAATTTAATAAAACCCCATTGAACCCGTAGGCAGGGTGGGAAAATGGATAGCGGCTCTGAAGAGAAACTTAGGAATCGGCGAACCGAGTTCGAAATCCATTACCTTCACTTATCCTTGGAAGTTATGAATCCTCTTCTTTTCCCCCTAGCTATGGGTAAAATAACAGGACAGACTGGATGGCAATCGGTCTAGGAGAGGAAAAATCCGGAGATGGTTGGGCTCCGTCAAGGTATCTTTCCCTAGAAACACCACTTCTACTGTGGCTGTAGTAAATGCGGTGCCCCTGATGGGTCAGGGAGTTTGCGATCGACCGCGACATACGACCCTGTATTCATAAAACATGACGAATGGCCGGTCCTTTGTACTTCACTGGAAAGAAACCTGGCACCAGTAAAACTATCTTTTCAAGAGACAGATCAGACAAAAAAAAAAACATGAACATTGCTGCCATATCTGCACTGCAGATATTTGAATCCACACATTACAGACTAACTCTCAATAATTTAAATTGCCTTGTGGTGTGTTGATTATTTCCAACTTGCAAAGCCCTTTTTCCACAGGTAGCTCTTGCTAGAATGTCACTACACTATCGCTATATATACATGGCAAGTGTTCAGATGATATTCCACTGTCCAGACTATTATACATTCGAACCGCCATGTCACGTACACTAACGCATCTCACCGTAATTCCCTTCATATTCCATTTGTAAGGAAGAAGTTCAATTCTAGCAGCTTTGTTTCTCCAGAACGGTTGCAATGTGGAATAGACTCATTAAAGGATGCTTCCTTGATCACAAGAATCTCAAGTTATCTTCAAGTTGAAAGTCAACTGATATCTATCCCGTATATACTCACAATAGTCAAGCCTTGGTTCTTCTTGTATCGGATGAGAAATAGTTAAAAAACAAAAATGCAAAAAGCTGGTTATCGAAGTAAGACTAAACAACAACTGACAATAGATCAGAGGCACGTTCCAAAAAGATGAAGCAAGATTTTAAAACGCCATAAACATAGAAAAACGCTTAATGTTGATAGAAAAATAACCGGGAAGTGAAAAACGCTAAATTTATGTGCTGTATGATTTTTAGATTTTATGATGCAATCATACACTTCACAAATAAAAAAAAATTTTCAGATGAACACAACAATTTTGTCTTGGAAAAAACAAAACCCTGATGACGACATTGTGCTACGGTCGAAAGTACTCGGAATAAAATGAATATGCATCAACATGGTAAATTTCTTTATTACTTTAATAAGGATAATAAGAAAGTTGTCCGTAAATATGAGAGGATCCTATTAAGAATAAGTAGACAAAACTATGTAAATTATTTAATGAGACATGTTTTAATACACACATGTACACACACACAGACATATATATATATATATATATATATATATATATATATATATATATACATAAATAAATATATATATGTGTGTGTGTGTGTGTGTGTGTGTGTGTGTGTGTGTGTGTGTGTGTGTGTGTGTGTGTGTGTGTGTGTGTAATTTGGCAGCAACTTTTCTTTTAAACATGTAGTATTGAATGTTAAAGACTAAAAATATTGACCCTGAAGATGAACAATGATGTTCGAAAGCGCTAGGTCATCGTATGGACAATAAATATTTCGAAATCATTTTCAAATAAAAAGTCTCATTAGAGAATATGAGAAAATTCAAAAGAAAATATATTGTCTTTAACATTCAATACTACATGTTTAAAATATATATATATATATATATATATATATATATATATATATATATATATATATATATATATATATATATATATGGTGTCAAGATGGCTAAAGTTCCTATCTGAAAATCTGGAAAAAGAAATTCAATTAGTTCAGAGGTTTTCAGATATTAAACATATTGTGAAAAGAATTATTATCGCATGCTGTTACACGATTTTGAACATTTTGCTGTTACACACGGCACACACACACACACACACACACATATACATATATATATATATATATATATATATATATATATATATATAAAAGTGAACATTGAAGTCAACACTCAGAGGCGACAGGCTGTTTCATGCTAGACGCAATTGTCAGGCGGCCTGACGATTGCGTTTTGCATGAAACTGCCTGTCGCCTCTGAGTGTTGACTTCAATGTTCACTTTTATATTTACACACGCTCTATCTCTGATATTGAGCACTTTATCCCATAAACATAGCACACTTTAAGCTATATTTTGTCATATATATATATATATATATATATATATATATATATATATATATAAAGATATAGATATATATAGATATAGATATATATAGATATGTGCATAAATTAAATTAAAATTCAATAAAAACTAGAAAAGAAAGAATAAAGAGAGGAAGTGTGTACATTAATTAGCAAAAGAATCAATTGTTCAGTCAATTTTCCATGTGAGTGGAAATTATGGGACCAAGAATTGAACTGTCTCTGCCTCGGAGGTTAGCATCAGCCGCGCTGATGGAAAAAAACGAGGATTATCTTAAGGATGGTTAAAAGAGACCAATTTCGTTTTAGAGAGCTTAGAATTAATAATATCGGATTTAATTCTTAAGTAAACCTTAAAACTGAAATTATTTGAAACGTAAATTAGAAATACTTATTCAACATTTATATTGCTATTCAAATAAAAAAATATTCCGCATCTGTTAATAAGCTACTCTTATACATTGCGGTTATCGAGATTGGTACCCTTTTCAAATGGTTAGGTGATTGCAGAATTACCCTTCTCAGTGAATCTGGGGAGATCGGAGGAAGCTTACTTTCCACTACTGCAAGAACAGCGCCATCTGTCTGAAACGGTTCGTCGAAAACATATCTTTTGAGCCGGTCAAACAAATAATAATTAGTATAAAATAAAGGATTTAACCCTAGAATACTAACCATGGGTATATAGTACAAATTTTCCTATCTTTAATTACAATTTTCAGTACCTGATTTTCTTACCTAAATAATGGTTTTTTTGTTTGGTTTGTTTTGTTTTATGGCATATCAACCTCAATGGGTCATTTAATACCGACAACTTTTTTTTTCCGAGTAATATTTTTATTTTGTCAAAAATCTATTTCTGTTAATATTTTTTCCTCAAAAATGTATAGCTGGTAATATTATTTTTTCCAAAACGTATAGCTGGTAATATTATTTTTCAAAAACATATAGCTGGTAATATTATTTTTCAAAAACGTATAGCTGGTAATATTATTTTTTTCAAAAACGTACAGCTGGTAATATTATTTTTGTCAAAAATGTACAGCTGGTAATATTATTTTTTTCAAAAATGTATAGCTGGTAATATTATTTTTCAAAAACGTATTATCAGAGGCCTTGCTGTTGGACGTAGTTTATCGTCTTACCCAGGAGGCGGATGTAGTTTATCGTCATACCCAGGACACGGATGTATCTTTACGTCATACCCAGGACGCGGATGTAGCTTTACGTCATACCCATGACACGGATGTAGCTTTACGTCATACCCAGGACGCACCTAAATAATGTGTTTCAGTTCCTATTAATGTTAACTCAAAGTACAAAGTTTTAAGTGCCTGCATGTAAAATAATTTAAATAGAGATTTATATTCAATATTTTTTTTTTGATATTTTCAAAATCGGGCATGATATACTCATGGTTAATAGTGGTGTAACTTTAAATTGATTGTTAGTGTTCTAGGGTTAAGGTCGATGCTGTAAATGATACACACCATATCACAAGAGTCAAAATTTCACCAGGTTGCCCGTGTGTCGAAATCGCCCTACTCTCGTTGGACGAACAAATTCCATCCCCCTGTCAAGTGATTCATGGTATGGCGCTGTCTGATCATGTGGCAAGAAATCTACGAAAGGCACATCGTTTGTACTTCCCAGAATTCATTTAATTCGGTGAATGCAGAAATTTGATAAAGGATCCTTTCAGAATATGAAATCAACACTAACTCCTTTAGATCATCATCGTCTGGGACCCGTCCAACGATATTTCTTCTGTTAGCAGTTCCATCCATATGACGCTATTGTAGAGTAAAACTGGTTATTCCTGTCGATTGATGTTTCTTTGGGGAAACGAGTAGACATTCGTGTGACCGGTGATAAAAGTACATCAGCCTTGCTGGCGGCGAGATAGAAAAGTAGCACAGGCTTGCAGGCCATATAAATGAAATGTTATGATTTTATATTAATGAGATTGTTGGGTGTAGCGTGCATAGCGTAATGGTTGACGGAGTGGAAATCGCGCAGAAATTTGAAATATCTCTATTCTCCTCCTGCTTATGTATTAAATAGCAGGTTAGACCATGTCTCTTTAGTCTTGGTAGGGCAGCAAGTGGAGGAGAACATTTCTGTATCTGTCTATATTTCTGAGATGAGGTATTATGTACACTATTTACATTATTCGGACTATTGTCCTCATCTTTGTCGCCATATTTATTACAACGTTTCGGCCTTTTTGTATCTGTCTATATTTCTGAGATGAGGTATTATGTACACTATTTACATTATTCGGACTATTGTCCTCATCTTAGCGCCATATTTATTACAACGTTTCGGCCGTTGTACGCTCCGGCCTTCTTCACTTGGTTGGAATGTCGAACTGAACCCTTTATTTCGCTCACTGGGATCGACTGTTCTATTTCTACGCCTTTATCCACTGTGCTATATGTCCTCAAATACACATGGCACTATGGATAAAGCCGTTGTTTATATCCAGTGACGAGCCCAAAGAGTGTGAGTTCAATACTTTTTTAAGGCGGTGGAGAACTTGGAGAGGGGAATTAACAGGAGATAACTGATAACTGACATCCATTAAACATGTCACGTGGAACTAGAATAGTCTACCCCAGTGAGCGAAATAAAGGGTTCAGTTGGACATTCCAGCCACCTGAAGAAGGCCGAAGCGTATAACGTCCGAAACGTTGTAATAAATATTGCGTCAAAGATGAGGACAATAGTCCGAATAATGTAAAGCAGAACAATTCTGGATTACTTTGAATTTAAAATTGGCTGAAAGGCGTTTGGTTTCGTCAGGAATGTCTTAAACACACAGCTCCAATACATATGGTGCCAAGATGACCCTAGTAGGATTACGGGGCTCATGATCATGATTGGAAATGTTAGATTAGTAAATCTATATATCATACTTTACGGATATTTTTCCTGAGGGTAATCTCTATTCTAGAGAAGGAAAGGAATCATCAAACAATTCATATAATAACGGGATTATCCGCAATGTGTCGCTATAAACAGATTGCAGTGTTTGAATGCGATGCTATGAAGCGGAATTAACCGAAGAAAAAGAGAATAAATGAATATCTGAAAAGGAAAGGAAAATATTTGAAACAAAACCTAAATGGGGAGAAATTGATAAAAGAGATGAAGATGCGTAGAGAATCAATCGCCTGACGCGGAGGACTTATCCCGAGTTTACAAAAGAGGAATTTAATATCGCGGGAGGAAATTAATGACTATTCCCAAGGCTCAGTAACTAAATAAAGTTTTTTTTAAAAAAAAAGAAGGAAGAAGGGAGATAATTCATCCTTGTCGTGCACTGTATTCAGCTAGCCAACATGGCCGCTGAAAAATACTTGCAAATGATATACAATGAAAGTTCCAGAAGAAGAGGCTGAAAAGATAGGATTTAGAAATAGTAAAACAATTGTGAGACAGAGGACAATTAAAAAGAGAAACTCTATAACTTAGCATTCTGTGTCCCATTAGAAATGCAACTAGAACATTTTGTTTTAAACTAAAAAAACAAAAACAAAACAAATCCGTGAAAATATGTCGCCGCTGCATAAAATAATATCAAACAAAAAGTTTTAATTGGTAACTTTATTAAAGTATCATCAAAGGAAAATAAAAAAGCAGGCATGATAAAGTAGGAACAGTCATAAAACGGAAACAGTTCAAGCGAATTTATAAATAATAATCATTTTAATATAATTTCTGTTTATACGTTCTTTGTATAAACACAAATATGTAAGTAAATGCTGTGTTTATAATAAACAGTATTAACAGCATTTACTGGCATTGATGCCCGAGATCTCAATAAAATATGTGTCTTCCGACAGGAAATGAAACTATATCCTACAGGGATACACCATATAGCCTGATGTACAATACCATTTACCTACAGAGGAATCGTCTGGTTTGTAAGGTGAAATTACTGTTTTTGACCTACAAACATCCCATCTCTCGAACGCTCATATCTGCTCGAAGCGTATCTTAGCGTAAATAAATGACATGACATAGTATAAAACAGACTAAGTCCAACAAAAAACGGCAATTTAAACTTGCTAACCAGGCCCTTCTTCTGTAGCTAAATGTTATAGCACGCCAGGGGTAATGGCGGTTCTGTGAGGATACAGATTCGATTCCTGTTGGAGGACATATATTTTCTTTGAGATTTCTCGGACATTCAGGCCGGTAAATTTTATTAGTACTGTTTATTATAAAACAGAGCATTTACAGAGCATATTTCTATCTATAAAAATAACGTATAAACAGAATATAATTAATTAAAATAATTGTCGAACTTAGTCCATTTCATCATATTGATATATAAAGATTAATCGGCCTGTCAGTGTGACAAAAGATTGCAATCATCAAAAATGTCTCCCCAATAGACACGACAGTGATATCAGATTAAATATATATCTGTTAAAGAAAAATGAAAATATAAGTAAATACAAAGATCTTATAAGTGGTAGCTTGAAACTACTGTGGTACCTGTAATAATTGGAGCACTGGGTATAATAAGAGAAGAACATGAACAGTTGACTTTTGCTTGATAACTGTGAAAACAACGAATTACAAATTGTGGAAAAATAAGAAATATATTGATCCCAAATACAGAGTAGAGCTAGACGGAGAAAATGACATCAAATTCCGAAGTATTATAAATGTAATACGCTCATTGTATCAGATGTGGAAATGACCACAACAAAAAGATGAGAAAGAAAAATATTCTCATTAAAATAGAAATCAAATTAGGTAAATTCGACGATTGTGTCACGCGAACACGATAAACTACAATAGAACCAAATCGACACGACAATGAAACTCATCATGGAGACTAAAGTTGCCAGATTAATGAAAAAAAATGATTTAACTAAAAAAAAATGTAATTTCTATTACTTTTACACGCACAGAGGAGGTTTGTCTGAAAGCTAATAGAACTGGTTGTACTGTGAGAGGTATGGGCACCGTCCACAGTGAAATCTTGCCACATGGCCAGCCGATCAATGAGTAAATCTACAAAGAGATTCTGCAGCGTTTGCTTCGTTCACTGCGCGAGAAGTAACGAGAGCTGTGGCAGGAAAATCGCGGATTCTTTAACACGATAATGTATCTGATGCCAACTCCTTGAGCATCGGGCAGATCCTGGCCGAGAGAACGTTGCCGTACAGGAACGACCTCCTTTGTTCATCTGACCTTGCTCGGTGTGATGCTTTTCTTTCAAGAGCTCAAGGGGATCATCAAGGTGACCCGTTTTGAAGCCATTTTCGAAGACGTATCAAAAGAAGCTTAACAACGGCGCTGAGAGGCATCCAAGAGGAATCATTCCAGCAATACACAGAAGCCTGGCAGGGAAGGGTGGATAATTTCATTAGACTCGGTTGGGGGGGGGGGCGTAATTTGAAGGAGGAAACGTGTAGTTTGTTTTCTGGAACTGGAATAAATTGTTTGTGACACTATTACCGTTACTTTTCATGCAGACCACGTATGTACAGTGCTGTTCGATAAAAGTGACTCGCCTTTTTTTTTTTTTTTTTTACTAAATGTTCTCTTCTCCGATGAAACGAATTTGAGCTAAATTCAAAGGATAAGCGATCTTAAATCCGAAGAAGGAGCTTTGAAAGCTCTTTGAATTTAGCATAATGTTCTGGGGATGCTTTTCTTTTCATGGAACTGGTTTCTTAAAACCTATTGAAAAGACCCTCAGGTGCAAGCAGTACAAGAGAATTTTAGAGTCTTGTCTGCTCCCTTCTGCTGAAAGGGTGCAAATCGACCCAACCAAGCTCATTTTTATGCAGGATAATGCTCCCTGTCACAAATCAAAATTGATGAAGGAATACTTTGATGAGAAGCAGGTGAGTGTTATGACAGGCAGCCCCAATCTCCTGACGTCAACCCCATAGAAAACGTATGGAGCATTATAAAGTACAGGCTCTCGAGGAAGCAGTTGAGCAACAAAGAGGATTTGATTGTGAATTTCATATCCGAATGGAATTCAACGCTTGGAGATGAGATTTGCCAGAACCTAATCAAGTCAATGACAATAAGGGCTGAAAAGGTTATTCAAAATAAAGGAGGACCCATAGATTATCAAATATTTCGAACTATATTACCTATTATAAATAAATTATACCTCTATTATTCTTTATTTAAAGCTGTTCGGTTATGTTTCTATTGATTACTAGTTGCAGGAAATCAGTGAGTCATTTTTTTTGCACAGAATTTTTACCTAAATTTCATTTATATCCAAAATTATAATTATCAATAGAATACCTTAGGGTAAGTAAACTTTTTTACTCGGTGGTTCGGAAGGCGTCTTTATATTAGTAATATTAAAAATTAGGTTGACCCCAAAAACAATAGGCGAAAATTTTTTTAAGTAAAAAAAAATCAGGTGAGTCACTTTTATCGAACAACCCTGTACATGAATAAGATTGTAGCTTAAGCCTGAAAAAAGAATTTTACACAGCAAATAATTTTGATATACATTATCTCTAGCCCTCTTGAAATTACCGGCGTAAAATGTGTACCTATAATATGCTAATAAATAGGAAAACATCTGCCTCGAGGGATAAGTTGTCGAGATCATTGAGTTCCTGTGATCTCGGTTTTTATATAGCTAAATAGTGTTTGCTTTGGGCTACATACAGTTTTCAATTCGGCGTTGTCTTTATCCTACTGTGGTCGCCAGTCACGGCTACACATCAACGCCTCAAGTGCTATTTACTCCATAACTTGCGCGAAAAAACGGTATTTCGACGAAAGTGATTGCAACATACTCTACCGGAATTCGAGCGACCTGGGTAAGACGATGAACTACATCCGAGAGCTAGACCTCTGATCAGGAGGTTTTGAGGATCGTCTAACCGCTTCTCAATTGCTGGTATTCCCAGGTCCACCCTGACCTGGGGTAGTATCACTTGTTATGGGGAAACAGTTTACCCTAAACTGGGGTCAAAACACTATGAAAGCGTAAAAATAGGTTTAAATTCCAGTAATTATTTTTGTCAAAAATTATTACCAGCCATGAATTTTTGAAGGAAAAATTATTACCAGCCATGAATTTTTGAAGAAAAAATTGTTACCAGCCATGAATTTTTGAAGGAAAAATTATTACCAGCAATATATTTTTGGAAAATATAATATATTGCCAGCAATACATTTTCGAATAAAAATTAATATTAACAATATTATATTTTTGAAGAAAACAATATTTCCAGCAATAAAAATCTTGTCGGCATTAAATAACCTATTGAGGTTGATATACCGTAAAACAAATAAAACCAAACTAATCCAAACCAGAATTCGAACTCTTCTCACTAATTTCTTTTGCCTAGCCTCTAAAGATTACACCATATATACATCCATATATTAAAATTGTATCCCGCTTTCTGAAAAAGAAATAGCAGTGATGGCTTTCGTGGCATAGCGGTGAATCACGTCGCATCAGACAGTGGATTCTTCTATAAAAGACGCGCAGGTTCGATCCCTGTCGGAAGACATGTTTTCATTATTAGTATTTCTCGAATGCGCAGGCCGATAGAAATATTGCGCATTGCTTCAAATAAATACGTGGCGTCTATTTCAAATTTAAGTGTTCGCTATTAATCCGATATATTTTATTACTTAGACGTTATATTTAGCGGATACTCGTGGTTGGGTAGACGTTCCATTTATTTATTAAACAGTATATTTCAGCCAGGGAATGCGTCGATGGTCAAGAAAAGCTGTGTTTAAGTCAAGTTTCACCTTTACTTCACCATCGACGCACTTACATGACGGAGAGGTTGTATCAAATGATGGTTTCCGCTAGAGGAGCGCAGCTTTGAACCCATATATATATATATATATATATATATATATATATATATAGTCTATATTTTGCCAGCATGTTTTCATTAACACTTTCAACTTATTTTTAATAGAATCCTCACGTAATTTCGAACAAGTTTAGTAGCAACCCTCTCAAATGAAGTGAGAAATTTACCATGTTCATGCATATTCATTTTATTCCGAGAACTTTCGACATTAACACAATGTCACCATCAGAGTCTTTTTTTTTCTTTTTCTTAAGACAAAAACTATTGTATTCATCTTTTTTCTAAGACAAAATTGTTGTGTTCAGCTGAAAAATATTTTTTTTTTTACTAGTGAAGTGAAAAACGCTAAGGTTATGTATTGTACTATTTTAAATTTTATGATGTAAACACACGACAAACGTCAAGGGAGGTAATTAAATTATTGAAATGTCTAAATATTTAAAAAAATATTTAAAACTATTAGTTTAATTCTTGATATCTTAAACTATCTGTGTAAACATTTAAAAAAAAGGTAAATAAATAAATTTAATGATATACAATACTAAATTCAATATATACAATGTAATTATTCGTAATGACACCCCACCAACTAACGTGTTGCAAACAAACAACATTGCATATGAATTTAAATGTCCCTTGGGAGATTGTATCTCCAACAGAAAAATAATATACAAGGGTTAGACATAATAATTGGAACAGGTGCAAATTCCACTCCTATATTTCAAAGACCTATTATATTAAGAACGTTAACTAAAACTTCGTAATTGCTGGTTATATCTATTGTAAATACGTTTATTTATCTAATTTACTTTTATTTTTGGCTTATTTATTTTAGAATTAATAGAATTTAAGCTAAATGCGTGACCTCTCTGAGTTTGAAAATGGGTAAATTGTTGGAGCTCGCATGGCAGGAGTCTCGATCACTAAGGTTGCTAAACTGTTTTGGTTTTTCAAGAGCTACAATATCAAGAACTATGACGCAATTGAAGAAACAGGGTAAAACCTCTAGCAAGCATAGCAATTCGGGCCGGACTTGCAAACTTACTGACAGGAACTGGTGTGCATTGAAACGCAATATGGCGAAAAATCATCGGACGACTGTGGCCAAAATGACTGCTGAGTTGAATAATCATCTGAATAGTCCAGTTTCTACTAAAACTGTTCGTCCTGACCTCCATAAGGTTGGATATCATGGAAGAGCCGCCGTAAGGAAGCCTCTTCTCTCCACTCGCAACATTGAGAAGTGGTTGAAGAGGTACAGATATCGCAATGCCTGGTCTGAAGAACAATGGTATCAAGTCATATTCTCAGACGAGTCTAGTTTTTCTCTTTTCCCAACTTCAGGGCAAGTTTATGTGTGGAGGCAGCCCAAAGAAGCTTACAACCCTGAATGCCTTCTTCCAACAGTGAAGCCTGGTGGTGGATCAGTGATAGTTTGGGCCGCTATATGATGGAAATGCCTCGGTCCAAGAGTTTCCCTCCATGGTAGAATCAACAGTAAAGATTACCTGAACATTTTGGGTGATCATGTTCATCCAATGGCCCAGACTTTATGCCCTGATGGTGACTGCATCTTCCAAGACGATAATTCTCCAATACATACCGCTTGAGTGGTTAAGAATTGGTATGAAGAGCATGAGAGTGAGTTAGAACATATGGAGTGGCCTCCCCAATCTCCAGATATCAATATTAGTAAACATTTGTTGTTAGGAACCGCTATCCTCCTGTTTGCGTCTTAAAGAGCTGAAGCAGGTGTTAATAGAAGAATGGCTGCAAATACATCTGGATGAAGTCAGGAAGCTGTATGACTCCATTCCTAGACGTATTAAAGCTGTATGTGAGGCTAAAGGAGGACCAACTCCATATTAAAATTTTCTTTGAATTTAACAAGTTTTTTCAATTATTTTTTCCAGCCCCTGTATGTGTTGTTTATACCACAACTACGTTTTCTCGAAAGTTGTTTTTTATTTGAATGATGCATCTAACTTCTCTCAACATTTACAACAGCATGACAGTCTACATTCACATTCCTCCATTTAAGAAAATTCTTGCTGAAAATGCATCTATACGTTTTTATGAAAAATAATAAACTAAAAATTCCTAAAGCTACCTATATTTAAAAAAATGAAATCAAAGCTTACTAAAAAATAATAATGAATACTGCACACATAGTTTAAAATCTTTACAGTAGATAGTTTAAAATATCTAGGTTTTAACTAATAGATTTAAATATTTTGCCTTTTTTTTTAAATATTTAGACATTTCAGTAACTTAGTTATCCCATTTGACGTTTACACATGTGTCTACATGATAAATATTTAAAAATATTACAGTACATAAACTTTGCGTTTTTTACTTCACTAGTAAATATTGAATATTCAGATGAACATAACAATTTTGTCATAACAATTTTTTGGTCTAAGGAAAACCAACTGCTTGATGATGGCTTTGTGCTAATGTCGAAAGTACCCGGAATAAAATGAATATGCATCAACATGGTAACTTTCTTTCTTGCTTTAATAAGCATAAGAACACGTCCGTAATTACGAGAGGATCCTATTAAAAATAAGTAGAAAATACTTGTCTCAATTATTTAATGAGACATGTCTTAATATATATATATATATATATATATATATATATATATATATATATATATATATGTGTGTGTGTGTGTGTATACATGTATATATATATATATAGACATGTATATATATATATATATATATATATATATATATATATATATATTGAACTATATTATAGACACACACACATATATATATATATATATACCTTTTTCTGTGTCATCACACAAAGACACATACATGTAAATATATGTGTGTTTGTAGGTGTGTCTGTGTCTACTTGCGCAAGACCCATGTGCGTATATATTTACGTATATCAATAAATATTTACGGCTCTGTATTTGTTTCACCGTCATTGAATTGAATTGTTTTGAGATTTATTTGTATTATTTTTCAAAAAAAAAAAACAGAAAAGTATAGTGAACGCTTCAGCGCCTCTCTTAATAGGCAATTACGCCAGGCGAGAACCAGAAGTAAGTTAGACGAAGCGATAAAATTGAGTTTCTTTCGAGAAAACGGAATAATAATAAATAAAAAAACGAAAAACGTTTTCTACTTCACGAGATGCCACAAAACGGACGACCTTCGAAGCAACCGTTGACATCGAGGTTTATCTGCTCTGTAGATTATTACCCTATCTTAAGAAAGTGGACCTTTGTGCTCATAACGATGGTCCCGAAATTGGGATATTAGAAATGAGCATGGTTCAGTTCCTTTTTTGTTTTTAATTAAATGCCAACCCATTTTACTTATGTCTGCTTTCTTTGTTCCGTTTTACCTAAAATATTATTTATTTTTGCTTAAAAATAAACTCTATTTATTTTTAGTCGACACGATATATATAAAATAAAGTACAATATAGAGGAGATGGATTTTCCTTCATCCTGTTGCCTTGGAAATCAGCATGTGAAATAAGTGGACTTTCTATGTCTATTGACGATTCCTAAATGGTTTGTGAAGCATATAGTGATTTTCTTTTGTATTTGGAGTACGTTAGCAATTAAAAATGAAAATTTAAAATATTTAAAGCATCTAAAAATTTTTCCTACCTGCCAATCCTGGCAGATTAATATAATATTACATAATAACGGTTAGACTGCTATGTAACGTTGCGATGGGTCATTTGCCGCCATTTTATATTTTTAATTTCGCGCATGCGTGTTGATTGTTTTTGAATATGTACACAGTGTAGTATAGTGAGTTTCTCACTGTCTGTGAGAAAAATAGCACAATGACTCAATTGAAACCGTCATAAATTTGAGAACGGCAAGCTGTATTGGTTGGCATTCGCGTCGAAAGCACCAATACGAACATGTCAGCGGGTTTGTGTGTCAATTTTTCCGATTCAACCATCAACACAGTATTATCTGTGTGTCTGATATAGTTTAGATCACGCCAACTGATAATAAATCCTTGTAGGGTCTCTACAGTTCCCTGTAGAGGTTGAATAAATCTGGGAAGGAAAACAGGTCCTTGTCACATACCCCTTTCTATTTTATGGTAGGTACTTCATTCATTTTATATCCATATGCAGTCCAAGTTGGCCCTATTAGAACTTCTGGATTATTCTACCCTTCAGATTTTCTTGTAAGATTTGACCCTGTATATACTGGATTTACACGTGCCAGATAAGAATACGAATAGAACGTCGAATTTATAACCCGGCAGGTTTGTTTTATTTATTTTCATATCGGAGATTTTAATTCTCTTAGACAGACGACCTACACTACAGTGTAGTTTTTCTCCGCAAGATAGCGTAGGTTTTAAATCAGAATGCTTATTTTACTAGATGAATTAAAATGTCATATACTCGAGTTAAGCTTACAATTGATAGTACTCCAAACGGTTTACCATTCAAGTACTGACCAAACTCGACGGTTCTTTATAGCGGTAATCGGACGCCAACCGGTCAGTTCAAATCTATATAACCGAAGGCAATTATCAAACTGACACACACACACACACACACACACACACACACACACACACACACACACACACATATATATATATATATATATATATATATATATATATATATATACATATATAGGTAACTATATTCGTCTCGAAAAACATTCGATTTCTTGATTTGCCAATAATCAAAACAATATCAAAGGAAAAAAAAGGTTTTAAAAAAACAAGAAAGAGCCAGGAACATGAACGTCTGTCGGAAGTGATCGTACAGCTTACAGGTTCAAAGCCCAAAGAAAAAAAACCTCGATACGAGTAAACAACTAATTAAAAAAGTGCTCAATACAAAAGTAGAGCAGACGATCCCCTTAGGTGAAACCTTGGTAGGTTTGTCTGGCTCTCTAGGTTTGACTATATATATATATATATATATATATATATATATATATATATATATATATATATATATGTATATATATATATATATATATATATATAGAGAGAGAGAGAGAGAGAGAGAAAGAGAGCATAACGATTGACATTGCATTTAAATTTTTAGAGATCAAGTTGCCTAGGACGAAAGAGTTCGAAAGGGAATTCTATAAGAGGGAAGTGCGATAGAAGGAAATGTTAGCATAGTACTTACGGTTTTTTCTAGACATGTCAAATGAAAAATGAGACCTTGCCGCCAATCTAGTACTGCGCTTAAATTCATAAATTCGATAAAACATAGCGGAAAGCTCATCAGAAAAATTAACATGAATGTATTTATAGAAAAGGCACAGGGATGCTACGTTACAGTGGCGGGAAAGCGACTGAAGGAGAGATACCAGGTCAAGACCAATAATATTGCAGATTTGATTTTATCCAAATTCTCCATCTATTTAACAGGCGCACCAAGCCATATGTGACAGCAATATTCAAAGTACGGACGAATGATAGACTTCAGTATATCATTCGTCCGTACTTTGAATAT
The DNA here is from genome assembly GCA_964036315.1 of Acanthosepion esculentum. Lineage (NCBI taxonomy): Eukaryota > Metazoa > Mollusca > Cephalopoda > Sepiida > Sepiidae > Acanthosepion > Acanthosepion esculentum. The sequence goes on along the minus strand of OZ038485.1, from coordinate 7,204,506 downwards.
GGAGAGAGAGATTCTGTCGAGAAAAACTGTCTAATACGAATCAGTGAATTCCTAGCATCTGATCTTGCATTGGATCCAAATGTGTTAGTCTGAGTGTAAGTATCGTAAGATAGGTGAACCAGGAAGAAATTCTCATGTTAAACACTCATTTAATATAGATTAAGATACCAAACTTCTTTCAATGTAGCTTTTTGTCAGAAAATACTACGTTATCTTAAAGCTTAGTCACTTTTTAGAACTTTAATACTAATTCTAAGACTTTACACTCTCCACTATGCTAGAAATTTCTCTGATGGAATATTTTAAACCATGAAATCAAACCTTACTAGTGTATACCAAAATTTCATGTAATAGGTCATCTCTCTATTAATAGATACCATTTCGTTTGGGTTCACTGAGTATTTTATAAACCGGATTGTTACCGAAAACACCGATATCCCTGTTATGCAATATAAATTTTAATGACATCCTTTCGGTAATAATACTTTATTTATACCATTCAGATTTTTGTCACATGACTATAGATAAGTTCGTAAATTATCCTTAATATTCCAAAATAAAAAATACATGCTGCCCTACAAAAAAAAACAGGAAATTTGGTACAGTTTATTTAATAGCTGAAATTTTTGTTACAGTTATTTGAAACAAAAACAACGTATAGAAATTTTTAAGTACATTTGGAACATCGGTAATCTGATTTTTAGTTATCGAACTAAAGAACTCTGGCAAAATTTCTTGGCATTTTTTTCGTCATATAGTAAATTTTAAATTTCCTGTTTTTTGATGGGGGCAGCCTGTAACATAAACAGACGCTCAAATATTGAAAATCAAAATAAACACTTGAATGAAATATTCTTGAAAAAAACAAACAATAGTCGTCTTAAGCTTTTAGAAAAAAATAAAATGTTTCGTTTGATGTCTTCTTGATACGAGTCCATAACATGATTGTTCTCCGTCTCTTGATCAATGTCTTTAATCTGCGGCTCATTTCTTGCAGATTTTGTTTTACGGTTCAGCTGATTGACAATGTGTGCATAATTGGTCTGTGATGTCGTCTATATACCCATTATCCATTTCTTAAATTGCATTGTTTGCCATTAAAATATAAACATATGCAAGGTTAAAAGCTAACGATGACAAAACATAAATACTTACATTATTCGGACTGTTATCCTCATCTTCATTGCTATATTCACGACATTTCAGCCGTTGTACGCTCCAGTCTTCTTCAGGTGATTGGAATTTCGAACGGAACCCTTTATTTGGTCTACCGGGGTAGACTAGACGAAATAATGGAGAAGGACACATGGCCTAGTGTATAAAGACGTTGGTTAAATCCAGTGACTCGACCCTAAGAGTTATGAATTCATTACCAGACAACAGCAGTAGTGAACCAAACTTGGACAGTTGACGATATATATATTTATATATCTATATATCTGAGATGAGGTATTATGATTATTTACATTATTCTGCCTGTTATCCTCATCTTCATTGCCACACTCACATGGCTCAGTGAATAAAGATGTTGGTTAGATCCAGTGACTAGATTCAAAGAATTATGAGTTCAATACCAAATACTTGGACTGTTGAGCTAAAGGAAAATAACTGAGAAATCCAGAAGAGGCATGACACGTTGAACTAAAACAGTCTACCACAGTGGACGAAACAAAGGGTTCAATTCGAAATTTCAATCACCTGAAGAAGGCCGGAGGATACAACTGCCGAAACGTTGCGAATATGACAATGATGGTGAGGATAACAATCCGGATAATGTAAATAATGTAAGCGATCATAATACCACATATCAGCGATATAGACATAGATATTAAGAGACATGAACTCGAAAGTTTCAAATTAAATCAAAATCACACCCTCCACCGGTCTTTTGAACAGTTTATCTTATTACATGTTTTAGATGGGGTTTCCGTTTCAACTTCAACTCTATACTTCTAACGTCTCCTACTGAATAACATTCATAATTACTTTCCCCATTAATAGGAGTAAATAGGTTCGCCTATCGTCCGGTTGACGCTCTCCGGTCTTTTGAACAGGAGTAGAAGTTTATCCCTTGTTACCTGTTTGAGATTAGGTTTTTGTTTCTTCCTAAAGTCGACTTCAACTTTATACTACTAACGTCTCCGGCTGAATCTTATTCACTAATTATTTTCCCCTCAATTTGAGTACACACCCATTTCACACCCATCTCATCTATCTTCCCCTTCATACCCATCTCACTCTTTTGAACATTCGTAGAGGCTAATCTCTTATTTAATGTTAGGGATTGGATTTCCTTCTGTTCCATTTAAAATCTATTTCAACTCTCATGGACACGCCTATATTTAATCCGCTAATTATTTTTCACCTCAAGAGTTTGCCTCTCGTCCGGTTCATACTTCTCCTGTGCCTTTTGAACACGAGTAGAGGTTATATATATATATATATATATATATATATATATATATATATATATATATATATATATATATATATATATATATATATATATATATTAATAAACACATTATGTCATCCCATAAGTTCTGTCCGAATTTTAACTTTTTGTTAAAATGAACGAAATTTAAAGAGTATTTTATAATGTCTAATGGAGCTGAACATTATTTTTATGTTGAGATGCATTTAAACTGATCGAATTATATTTCAGAGAACAATAAAATTAAATTTTGTTTGATTAAAACTCTGCTAACATGGAAGTACCCAAGAATCATTTGAGGCACATAATGCTTTATGAGTTCAAGAAAGGAAACTCAGCAGCCGAAGCGGCTAGAAACATTCACTCAGTTTATGGAGAGGAATGTGTGAATGAAAGAACTTGCAGGAGATGGTTTGCAAAATTCAGTGGTGGAGATTTCACCCTTGAAGATGAAGATCGAACCGGACGTCCAGTTGAGTCTGATGAAAAGCTTCTTGAGGCAGTCCTTGAAGAAAATCCTGGTTTATCAGTTGAGTAATTGGCTGTGGTTCTCAGTTCAAACCATACGACTGTTCATCGTCATCTTCAACAACTTGGAAAAGTTCCTAAACTTGGAAAATGGGTGCCTCATGAATTGTCTGAAAACAACCTCAAATCCTGAGTTGACATCTGCTCTTCTCTCCATTCTCGCCAACTTGTTTCACCTTTTTTGGATAGACTTGTGACTGGCGACGAAATGTTTTATCGAAATGTTAAGCGTCGTAAACAGTGGCTTGGTAAAGGGGAAGGACCCCAGCCACAGCCGAGAAAGGAACTTCATGGGCAAAAGGTTCTTCTTTCAATCTGGTGGGATTGCCAAGGAATAATCCACTTTGAATTCTTATCACCTAATGCAACAATTAATGCTCAAATATACTGTCAGTAATTAGAGCGTTTGAACCAAGCTTCGAGGAAAAAAAGACCTGCTCTAGTGAATCGAAAACGGGCGATGTTTCATCAGGACAATGCGCGACCACACACAGCAAGAATCACGTCACAAAAGATCGAAGAACTTGATTGGGAGAAAATTCCTCATCCACCTTATTCTTCCGACCTTGCTCCTTGAGACTACCATTTGTTTCATAGATTACAGAATCATGTGGAAGAAACAGCTTTTGTAACACAAGATGAGATTTAAACTGACATTTGTGAGTTCTTCGAATCAAAGCCAAAAGAATTTTACAGTAATTGAATTAGTAAGCTTGTTAATAGATGAAAGGAAGTCATAGATAATCAGGGAAAATACATTGTTGATTGAATCTGTAATTAAATGTAACATTTTGTCACTTGTTTTCTTTATTCGAAATTCGGACAGAACTTATGGGATGACCTGATACATATTATCTCTCACCGGTAGCACGACTCGGAGTTTCATGATGTTGTAGCATACCTATGGCCAATAATGGGTATGTCCGCATTCACATAAATACAGTAGTAAATACTGTATGTTGCTCTGCAGTTGAAGATTTGTCTCTAACTATACTGATCAAACTCTCTGTCTACGGGCAGACAGGATCCCTAGATGAGGCTATGTCTAAGGGAAGAATCTCGTCTCGGGAAACAGCTACCCGATCCCGTTTTATACGTGGTCTTCGGGGAATTCTTGGCCGAGCCTCCGGGATCGGATACCCCACATTAAATTCGGCCTTGTGATACAACTGACCGCGTGGGGCGATCGGTAGATATCCTGCAGTTGGAGATGCATTGTGGAATTCACTTGACTCACTTGTAGCAGTTGACTACTTCTCCTCGCACCCCTGGCGAATCGTATATGTGTTGTTCTTGTCCTAAGTATTATTACCAACATTTGTTGATTATTCTATTCAGTAACCTTCCCTAGGTTACAAGAAATGCACAACGTAGTTTTCAGGTGGTGGGTAGTGACTGACTGTTACATAACATCGAGCAATATTTTATTAATACCAGCACTCTATGTGTGTTATTTCACACAGACACTGACACACAGATACAAACACACACACACACACACGCACACACACATATATATATAGATCCCCTATATAAATATATATATATATATATAAGAAAAACCTAAGCCGTTGATGAAAGCAAAGAACAACTTACCAAATCTAAAACACCTATCCAGATAAAGTCTCGAACAAAAACGACAATACTGAGAAATGGAAAAGAAAAAAAGGCCTAATGGTAAATCTATATACTTATAAAGTAAAGTCTTGCATCTATCTATCTATCTATATATATATATATATATATATATATATATATATATATATATATATATATATATATATATATATATACATATATATATATATATGTAAGCAAATATGTGGATGTAGATCCGACGGTATGATGAAAATGTGGAAAAGACAAAGCAAAATCCGAATATGTGAGTTTACTGTTTTTTATTTGTTTTTTTTTTTGTTTTGCTGTCAACGTCATGTCCTGAAGATGGTCTATTAGACCGAAACGTCTGATGTTGACAGCAAAACAAAAAAATAAAAAATAAAAAACAGTAAACTCACATATTCGGATTTTGCTTTGTCTTTTCCACATTTTCATCATATATATATATATATATATATATATATATATATATATATATATATATATATATATATATATATATTTCTCACATAATTTTTTTTCGTCCTATTGTGTTTCGAACCACATTCATTACCAGAAAGACCTGGTGGGGGATCCGCTTTTCCTCGCGGATTGCCCGATCATGTGACAAGTAATACCAGGTTACATAGCAATAGTAGCACTTATCCAGTAGTAATGGGGAAGTACTTTAATCAATTTTCGCCTAACAATTGTGCATCACTCTCTAAATGTTTAAATAATGTTCTCGATTTAGACATCCATTTCCAACGGTCACTCGTTACCGGATGTTAAGATATAATTTTCAAGAAAAACCAAGCAAGATTTAATACAATTATGTCGGCATTGTGATTTGATTGCTTATCCCCGCCCAGGTGTCTCCAGGTGAGCCAGTAAATTAATATCAGCATTTCTATTTGACAAAGATAAATATCAGGTAAGCGAAAGGTACGATTTCACAAGGTCGGTGTGTTCCAGCCATTTTTCTTATTTTTTTTTTGTATGAAAAGGAGACTTCTTAAAGTGTCCAGTCGATAAAACAGGCTAGCTTGAGACGGACGGAGTATTCTCCAGTGCTGTAAGACGATAGAAAAGGAAAATATCTTGAGATCTCGATTCATATACTAATACTTCCTCGTCAGATCTAGATTTTCATGGGGTTACCATGCTTGGCATCAACTTCGTTCTTAAATGTCTAAATTATCACCTGTATTCCATGCTTTCCTCAGATAAAAAAATAAATTTCAAACAAATTAAATCTATCAAGAAGACGCATCTTTATCGGAGCCTGATAGTGATACATGGTCAAATGCAAATACCATAACCAAATAACAGAAAATATCTCATATGAACGCATCCAACAGCAGCAACAAAAATAGCTAGCCCCTGTACATAGAAGAGAAAATAATAGTATAATGAAGATGTTATATTGAAACATCATCTTTATCAAATTGTTCGAAAAGAATAGATGCTTTTGGCTCTTGCCCGGTTCACACACCCCCTCGATAATTTGAACATTAGTAGGAGTTTATCCATGGCTTCCTGATTTGGATTGGGTTTCCAGTTCCTTTTAATGGTTTGGCTTGTTTTATTTTACGGTATATCAACCTCAATGGGTTATTTGATGGCCGACAAGATTTTACTGCTAGTAATATTTTTCTCAAAAATATATTTCTGGTAACATTTTTTTCTTCAAAAATGTATTTCTAGTAATATTTATTTTCTTCAAAAATGGATTGCTGGTATTAAAACCTATTTTTACACTTTCATAGTGTTTTAACACCAGTCTGGGGGTTAAATATTTGCCAATATTTAACACTGTAACAGGTTCTACCACTCCGGATCAGAGTGAACCTGGGAACACCAGCAATTAAGATGCGGATCCACGCTCCTCAAATCATCCTGATCAGAGGGATTACTGTTGGACGTAGTTTATGGTTTTACCCAAGACACGGATGTAGTTTATCATCATACCCAGGACCGGTTTCTTCTAAAGTATACTTCAATTCTATACTTCTAACGTCACCATTTCAAAGTCAGCTCATTTATTTACATTTTGCCTGAGTAAGAGTAGATTGGTCTGCCTATCGCCCGGTTTACACTAATCCCTGACATTTGGAAATGGAGAGGAACTTTATCTATAGTTTCCTCTTTAGGACTTGAGAAGTCTCATATAAAAAAAAATAACTCTTTTAATGATTTGATAAGTTCTAGCCAACGGTAATGCTACCTGTTCAGTCAATGAATGGCCAGTGTTTCCTCAATGAAAGCGGCTATAACATTACCATAGGCTATTTCTATGCCCTTCATTCCTATTTTTCCTAATTATCGTCTGAACCAAATAAATAGATAGAGTCCTCGCCGTGGAGCACATGTCATAATATACGTACTCCGCTGCAAACAATTACATCCTCACTGGGTCACATAAATATGTGTTTCCTCTGAAATGAAGAGTAATCATTGTTTACTTGAAATACACATGAAAAAACACACGGTTCCCCTATTTGAATTCTCTGATGGATCTTAATTCTTAAGTTAATGATTGAATAAGCCCATGGCTTGTTCTACGGCAACAACTTATCCGGAGAAATTCTCCTGACGCATCGTTACTGAGCTTAACAATTTTAACAAAAACTTCCAAAACATTGATGAAAAGATTTGAAATTGTTAACTGTTTCCATTTCACTGTAATATAATTTAAACACTTCTTTCTCCGCATCTTTGTTTATTTCTTACTTACTGAAACCAGGTAGCGTCCTTGATATTCTTTTCACTCAATCAAAATGGAATAATCCATTATTTACGACGTATTGGTAGGAGACGTTAAATATTTCTACCTTCCATTCCTTCTTTCTTTCTTTCTTTCTTTCTTCCATTTTTTTTTACTGAAACCAGGTAGCGTCCTTGATATGTCTTTCCACTCAATCAAAACGGAATATTCCATTATTTAGAAGGTACTGGTAGGAGTCGTTAAATACTTCTACCTTCCCTTCCCTTCTTTATTTCTTTTTGCTTTCATTTTTTTCACTGAACCAATAGCGTTTCTGAAATGTCATTTCCGGCGGTCAAAAGGGAACAGTCCATTATTTATGAGGTATTGGCAGGACGTAACGGTCGTGCGAAATAACGACGGGGAGAGGCAAGCAGAGTTATAATAGGATACTATTTACATTCGGAATAATGTTCTCGAGTTTGTTTGGGCATTGTACCCTCGTACTTTCTTCAGATGTCTGTCAATCTGTGCAACGCTTCGACAATTTTGAACCGTACCCTTTATTCAACTGATGTTTGTTCTTGTTCTGCGGTCAATGTTACGTTATTTTTAGAACTGTTCAGTTCTTCCAAGTTTTGATCTATTGTCTATGATTGGATCCTGCATGATAATTGTTCGTGAATTTAAGAATTGTCGGTTCGATCCTTAGATTGAGTGATAAAGAATTCAAATCAGTCCAACGAAGGAAATCAATAACTAAGCAGAAATTAAAAAAAATAAAAAAATGACTATCAAATCATCTACCTAGACATTTATAGCGTAACAAGAACAATATACCAGTTCGAATAGGTAAAAGGTTCAAATAGACATTCCCTGAATATTATTCTGATCGACAAACGCCTGAAGAAGGTATGACGATCGAAGCGATGTGATATCGAAGATGAGAACATTATTTCCGAATCTATTTGTATAGATAATGATTTTAATCTGTGCTAGTTTCAGTGGAGACAGAGCGAGCAAAAAGAAATAGACGACATATCTCCCGTCATGAAACTCAGAAAAATAAGACACGTGGAAATAGACAAAGTGCCCTGTTCGAAATCCCTTGGCGAATACACAAATCTGAAGACAATGAAAGAAGACCGGAACGCAAAACGGCTCAAAAGTTTGCTATTAACATCAAATATAATCAGATCAGTCCAAATGTAAATGATTTAATTAATATATAAGCTTCAATCAGACAAAGTTATTCATATCTGATTAACATTGAATAAAAACAAAATCTAAAGATAGCATTCAACTTCAAGGAGAGCGACAGAATGCAGCTTCCCGGGCTAACGTTTCCGCTGACAGAAAGTAAAAAAAATTATATTAAATCGATTGCTAGAATCTTCTGCCAGGAAAGTTGTGTGGTACGAGACAATTTCCATCACCCGCAAGTCTCTTACATATTTATAATTCTACCATTCGTCCATGCTTCGAATGTTGCTGTCACATATCGTCGGGTGCTTCCATTATATATTTAGATATGCTTGATAAAATACAAAGAGGGATTTGCAATGTTATTGATCATGACCTGACATCTCAGCCTGTGTCATTTTTTCTTACCGCCGTAACGTATTTTTCTTGTGCCTTAAAAATATGTTCACGGCATTTTTTCTGATGAGCAACTTTAATACCTAGACTTTAGCAATTTAAGCGCAGTACGAGTTTGGCGGTTAGGTCCCATTATTTTAAGGTTGAAATTAATAGATATAACAGTAGAATCTCTGCAACCAGTTTCTTCTTTTGATCTTTTCACTTGTGGATCACACGTCCGGTGTCTTGCTTTCTATTCACCTTTGATGTCCCAAAATTTAGATCCAATGTCAAATGTCAACTTCTGTCTTCTTAATTTATGTACTTTTTACTTTCGATACTTAATAATGTTTTTTATGATATTCATTCACAATTATTAAACCCATGCTTCGTAGTGGCTTTATTGCCTTGCTGGGGGTTGAACAGATTGAAAGAAATATTTCAAATTTTGATCGAATATTGATTTAGAACATAATCTTTGCTCCACTCAATTGTGTTTTTACTCATTTCACCCATAGCAAGGCGTGAGTGTCACTAGCACGCAAGAGCAAGAGTGAGAGCAAGAGTAAAGAGTGTTGTTTCAAGAAAGGATATAGAGGAGGACGCGGATTAGTATCAAGGCATCCGATGTTGATTGATATGACATTTGAATATTTGAAGATTATAGCTATTAGGAAAGCAAGTAAGAGGAAGAGAGTTCCATTGTCGGGAAGTGCGGGTAAGAAGCTTTTGGAATAGAAGATCCGGCTACATTTAACCGTCTCGACAGTGAAAGGGTGGGACCAAGATACCGACCTAGTAGCACGCTCACGGAGGCCAGAGAAAAGGAAAAGATCCAGGAACCCTTTCCTAAAGAGTAAACAAGGGACGAGCCTCTACTCCTGTGTAAGAGAAGTGGGAGGAGTATTGACCCGGGGATAGTAGTGTAAGGAATGCTGATTTTAAAGGCCAATATATTTATTTGATCTTGTTCCGTTTTGAGCTAATCTTTTGAAAATATCAACCTAACCTGAAAATAATTGTAAAGTAGTTGGTTTTACATCTGCCCGATTATGGATAGGTTGCTTGAAATAAATTTTTATTTGATCGAATAATTTGATTAGCACGCACGATCCGAGTGTCGTCGAACTGTCAGCAATTTCATGTACTGGTGCTTTTAAATTGCCTCGTTGTTATCGCCGCTTGCCCTCTACTTTAACCGAGGACGCGGGCCATGGAACTGACATTGAAGATACTGACTGATTTATTCACCGCGTTCCATCGTTTGCCAAGTCGACGATCGCTGCGTTTCACAAGCAGATTTTAATTAACTTTCCGTTGCAGATATTATAGATGCTCTTGGCTCATTGAAATCGCTTCTACATTGCAGGCCGTCGGATTCGTGTTACAAGTGAATGAAAGGTCTTATCCAACACCACCAGATAAAACCTAACTTACTGTGCTAACTGAACATGAGAATTGTTCTGAATGTGAGAATAAAAGAGATATCTTTTCAACTCCTGCTCATTTTCCAGTTGATTTTTTACATGTGTATGTTTATAGCTTTTTTTTTTTCATCACGAGTTTGCTGATTTTCAAACCTCAAGTCAACATTTTAAGCCTATATACAGCTATAGGAGCGGGTGTGCAGATTTTGTATTTGTTTTTTCCACTATAATATTTTTTAATTAACCAATTCTTTCATTCTGTTAATATTATTTTCTTTTAAAATATCACGATTGATTCATTATTTCTCTCATATTTTTTTCTTTTCTTACATTCACCGAAGTTCAGCAAAGTTGAGCTTGGTCAGTACCTACAAGGGAGACAAGTTAGGAATACCAGGTACTATAGGTCTGTGTGTGAGGATGGCGTAATAGATAACGGTTAGAATTATATCAGTGTTTGTTACATTCACTTTTATGCTTTTACACTTGGGAAATGTTTGAAGCAACCTCTTTTCCTCAAGTTGTGGGTTAAATAGTATAACTTTTATCTGAAAATCATTATCTCCAAAAGATTTTTCATGCAATATTCACTCGCAAAAAAATGATTGTCCAAAAATATGTTTCGGCTTTAAATAACATACAAAAGGTCGCTGAGCCGGACAAAATCATACAAACTTACATTAAGTTTTCTGTTTGTTTCTTTACGATAGTATGACGAGGTATTTTTGCTATTAAAATTTTTTTCTCTGTGTAACATCATCAGTTTTATTGTTTTCTCGCATCTTTTTCTGAGACGAGTTATTGTGAGTAAGAAATCATTTTCCTGACTAGCATCCTTATCTTTGTTGTCTTAATAATAGATTTTACTGGGATAAAGTATTGTTATTGCTTAATTATTTGTTCGGACTAAAATTGTAAACTTTGTGATTTTTATCACATTCTTTTCTACGGAGGGTTATTTATTACATTCAGTTAAACCTTAGGACGACCATTATTATCTTTGTTGTTTTTATACTATTGAGGTATTGTTATATACAACGATTCTTTCGGAAGAGTATTCCTCATCGTTGGTGTTTTTATGGTATTGAGGTATTGTTATATACAATGATTCTTTCGGAAGAGTATTCCTCATCGTTGGTGTTTTTATGGTATTGAGGTATTGTTATATACAATGATTCTTTCGGAAGAGTATTCCTCATCGTTGGTGTTTTTATGGTATTGAGGTATTGTTATATACAATGATTCTTTCGGAAGAGTATTCCTCATCGTTGGTGTTTTTATGGTATTGAGGTATTGTTATATACAATGATTCTTTCGGAAGAGTATTCCTCATCATTGGTGTTTTTATGGTATTGAGGTATTGTTATATACAATGATTCTTTCGGAAGAGTATTCCTCATCGTTGGTGTTTTTATGGTATTGAGGTATTGTTATATACAATGATTCTTTCGGAAGAGTATTCCTCATCGTTGGTGTTTTTATGGTATTGAGGTATTGTTATATACAATGATTCTTTCGGAAGAGTATTCCTCATCGTTGGTGTTTTTATGGTATTGAGGTATTGTTATATACAATGATTCTTTCGGAAGAGTATTCCTCATCGTTGGTGTTTTTATGGTATTGAGGTATTGTTATATACAATGATTCTTTCGGAAGAGTATTCCTCATCGTTGGTGTTTTTATGGTATTGAGGTATTGTTATATACAATGATTCTTTCGGATGAGTATTCCTCATCTTTGGTGTTTTTATGGTATTGAGGTATTGTTATATACAATGATTCTTTCGCAAGAGTATTCCTCATCGTTGGTGTTTTTATGGTATTGAGGTATTGTTATATACAATGATTCTTTCGGAAGAGTATTCCTCATCGTTGGTGTTTTTATGGTATTGAGGTATTGTTATATACAATGATTCTTTCGGAAGAGTATTCCTCATCGTTGGTGTTTTTATGGTATTGAGGTATTGTTATATACAATGATTCTTTCGGAAGAGTATTCCTCATCGTTGGTGTTTTTATGGTATTGAGGTATTGTTATATACAATGATTCTTTCGGAAGAGTATTCCTCATCGTTGGTGTTTTTTACCAGAATACTCATCATTGTTTTTAGCCATTGTTTAATAAGACGAGGAAGTATTCCAAATTTTTTCCGAACAAGGAAAATTAGTTACCCTTCCTGAAACAACGTTTCGGTTGCTAGGTTTGCTATCTTCCTGCTCTGGAATTTAGTTTTAATTCGTCCGTTTTCTTTCTTACCTGCATTTTTTCTATTCTTCTATACTATTTTCTCTTTCCTCATTTACCTTGCTTTTCTCACTTATTCTATTTTTCGTTTCTAATTCTTACATTATTTCATTTTTCATTCGTACTCATATTTTCTTTCTTTCTTCTTTCTTTTTTCCTTCTTTCTTTCTTTCTTTCTATTCTGTCGTTCTATATTCTTTTACATTTTCCTCATTTTCCTTGCTTCTCTCACTCATTCTTTCTTTCGTTTCTCATTCTTAACTTATTTCAGTTTTCATACGTACTTATATTTTCTTTCTTTTTTCTTTCTTTTTTCCTTCATTCTTACTTTCTATTCTGTCGTTCTATATTCTTTTTCTTTTTCCTCATTTTCCTTGCTTTTCTTACTTATTCTTTCTTTTGTTTCTCTTTCTTACCTTATTTCATTTTTCATTCGTACTTATATTTTATTCTTCGTTTCTTTTATTCTTTCTTTCTTTCTATTCAGTCGTTCTATATTCTTTTTTGATTTCATCATTTCCCTTGATTTTCTCACTTATTCTTTCTTTGGAAACTCATTCTTAACTTATTTCATTTTTCATACATACTGTTATTTTCTTCTATTTTTGGTTTTCTTTCCTTCTTTCTATTCTGTCGTTCTATATTCTATTTCTCTTTCGTCATTTTCTTTGCTTTTCCAATTATTCTTTCTTTTTGCTCTATCTTATCGTATTTCATATTTGATTCGTACTTATATATTCTTCTTTCTTTTTTCCTTTCTTTCTTTCTTTCTTTCCTTCTTTCATTCTTTCTATTCTCTCGTTCTATATTTTTTCTCGTTCATCATTTTCCTTACTTTTCTCTCTAATTCTTTTTGTCGTAACTTATTTTTTCCTTATTTCATTTTTCATTGCTACTTTTATTTTTTCTTTCTTTCTTTCTTTCTTTCTTTCGTTCTTTATTTCTTTCTTTCTTTACTTCTTTCTTTCTTTCTTTCTACTACTTGGTTCTATATATTTTTCACTCTACATATTTTCCTTGGTTTTCTCATTTATTCTATTTTTCGTTTGTCATTCTTACCTTATTTCAGTCTTCATTTCTACTTATTTTTTCTTTTTTATTTATTTTTTTTTGTTTTTTCTCTCTTTCTATTCTGTCGTTCTACATTCGTTTTCACTTTCCCCATTTTCCTTGCTTTTCTCACTTATCCTTTCTCTCATTTCTCATTCTAACCTTATTTAATTTTCCGTTCGTTCTAATATTTTCTTTTTTTCTTTCTTTCTTTCTTTCTTTCTTTCTTTCTTTCTTACTTTCTTTCTTTCTTTCTTTCTTTCTTTCTTACTTTCTTTCTTTCTATTTTGTCGTTCTATATCCTATTTCAATTTCTTCATTTTCCTTGCTTTTCTCACTTATTCTTTCTTTCGTTTCTCCTTCTTAACTTATTTCATTTTCTATTCATACATTTATTTTCTTCTTTTTTTTCTTTCTTTCTATTCTGTCGTTGTTTATTCTTTTTTCTATTTCCTCATTTTTCTTTTCTTTTCTCACATATTCTTTCTTTCGTTTCTCATTTTACCTTGTTTCATTTATCATTCGTTCTTATATTTTCATGTTTCTTTCTTTCTTTCTATTCTGTCGTTCTTTATTCTTTTTCTATTTACTCATTTTCCTTGCTTTTCTCACGTATCCTTTCTTTCGTTTCTCATTCTTACATTATGTTACTTTTCATTCGTACTTATGTTTTTTCTTTCTTTCTTTCTCTTCTGTTGTTTTATATTCTTTTTCTCTTTACAAATTTTCCTTGCTTTTCTCACTTATTCTATTTTCCGTTTCCCTTTCTTACCTTATTTCATTTTTAATTCGTACTTTCTTCTTTTTTCTTTCTTTTCTACCGTTATATTTTATTTTTATTTTTCATCATTTCCTTGCTTTTCTCATTTATTCTTTCTTTTGTTTCTCATTTTACCTTATTTCATTTTTCATTCATACTTATATTTTCTTCTTTCTTTCTTTCTTTCTTTCTTTCTTTCCTTCCTTCCTTCTCTGCTGTCGTTCTATATTCTTTTTCTCTTTCATCATTTTCCTTGTTTTTCTCAATTATACTTTCTTTCCTTTATCATTCTTACCCAATTTCATTTTTCATTTGTACTCATATTTTCTCCTCTCTTTCTTTTTTTCTTTTTTTCTTTTTATTCTGTCGTTCTATATTCTTTTTCTCTTTCCTCATTTTCCTTGCTTTTCTCACATATTCTTTCTTTCTTTTGTCTTTCTTACCTTATTTCATTTTTCATTCGTACTTTTCCCCTCTTTTTTCTTTCTTTCTTTATTTCTGTGTATTCTGTCGTTCTATATTCTTTTTCTCTTTCCTCATTTTCCTTGCTTTTCTCACTTTTTTGTTCTTTTGGTTCTCATTCTTAACTCATTACATTTTCCATTCATACTTTTCTTTTCTTTTTTTCTTTCTATTTTCTCGTTCTATATTCTTTTTCTCTTTCCTCATTTTCCTTGCTTTTCTCACTTTTTTGTTCTTTTGTTTCTCATTCTTAACTCATTACATTTTCCATTCATACTTTTCTTTTCTTTTTTTTTTCTTTTGTTTCTCATTTTAGCTTATTTCATTTTTCATTCGTACCAATATTTTCTTCTTTCTTTCTTCTCTTTCTTTCTTTCTGTTATGGTATCTTACCTGTAACGATACAATGAACTCTTCCTGACACTATAAAGTCTGCACCTCTTACGAGAGACGATGTAGAACGGAAGTTGAACGAGTCGAGACGGAGCGAGTCGAGACAATGTTAGTTCACTCCAAACCAGACTGACAGTCATACTAAAACCTTTCAACTTCTTGTATTATTATTCTGTTTAATATGTCTATGTTATCCCTACTCTTGTGTCCGTGTTGTTCTTCCTTGGTCCTAAACTTGGACCATTACAGTGGTGCGAGGATATTGGACCATAACAGTGGCGACGAGGACTGAAGAAACAAATTCTATGCGGAGAAAACTAAAAGTATACTGAAGAAGCAAGTTCTACGCGAATATTGAAAAAAAGCAAGTTCTACGCGGGGAATCTACAAATAAATCTTTTTTACTATCAGTCGTCCGTAACAGAGGCAACGTAGGTAGTGCGGAAAAAAACAAATTCTACGCGAACATATAAAAAAAAAGAGAAAAATTTTTTTGATCACCAACTTTACAGTGTTAACAAAGACACGAATTCTACACAGAAAAATTTTTCGTACTAAAGTTCCAGAACAACAGGTAACAAAGAGCTGAAGTCTACACTGAGGAAAATACTTACACATACTTACGGTATAAACATGGAAGACTATGAAAATGCAATTTGAGCAGCAACAGAAACACGAACAGTATCATCTTGAACTACAAGAATTACTAATACGGGCAGTAACAAATAAAGGGCAAAATTCTGAAAATGAAAAGGCATTCTCGCAAAATGCTATATGGAGCTCTATCAAAGACTTCACTTATGCACCGGACGAAGACAAAACCTTCGCAGATTACTTCAGAAGATATGAAGATTTATATGAGTTTGATTGCGGGATTTGGTCAGACGCAAAACAGAACGTCTATTACTGAGGAAACTAGGGTAAAGCGAATACACTAAATTCGTAGACTACATCCTACCGAGGAAAACGAATGAGTTGACTTTCAAGGAAGCCGTAAAACTTTTAACAGAATTATTTAGTGCGAACACTTCACTATTCCACAAAAGGGGGAAATGTTTAAATCTAACTAAAAAGGATAGCGAAGACTATATAACATTCGTTTCCATAGTAAACAAACACTGTGATGACTTTAAGTTATCTGAACTCAGCCCGGACAATTTTAAATGTTTGATATTCGTCCAAGGCCTGGTTTCGAATAAAGATGCGGAGATCAGATGGAGAATTCTAACAAAACTTGAGAGTGAACCAGAATTGACGCTACAAAATTGGCTGAAGATGTATAAGCGTAAAAAAGGACTCGAAAGATTCTGGCGTCGCTTACATACGAAAAGTACAACGACAAACACGTTTTTGTCCCTCCTCAAAAACAAACCAAACCAATTATTCTACTTCAAAAACAAGACAAACAAATTATTCTACCTGAAAAATCAAATAAAATATCAGAAGAAGCTACCACCCAGTCCATGCTATCGCTGTGGGACTTTGCATTAGAACAAAGATTGTCCATACCGCTTTAAGACTTGTCTGTCGTACAATAAAGTGGGACATAAAAGTTTTCATTGTTGGACTAGGAAAGAAAGCAGAAGCCGAGTATGAGTCACTAGAACTGACCAAGCGGACGATACAAATATACGAAAATACGTACAAGTAGAAATGTTAAACAAAAAAGTCAGACAATTGGATTCCGGATCAGATTTAACAATTAGTAATTTACATACGTGGCAGAAATTAAACAAACCGACCATGTTGAGAACCGATAAAACAGCCAGGAAGAAAAATAAAATTTGAGGGAGAAGTTATCACAAATGTGACATTCAACGGAATGGCCAAAAAATTAAATATGTACGTTCTTAAAAATATGGAAAATGTATTTGGAACTGACTGGATGCAGAAATTTGACCTCTGGGATTTACCGATAAATACGTACTGCCAAAAAGTGAAATATTTATCGACCGAGGCAGAGAAATTAAATTAAAAAGAAAACCGGTTTATTGACAAAGGTGGAATATAGTCAGTGGGCCGCACCTACGATTTACGTGAAAAATAAAATCGGGTGAGATACGAATATGCGCTGATTGAATGCAGCGATTAAGGATTATCACTATCCTTTTCCTAGTCCAGAGGAAGTTTTCACAAAATTGAAAGCAGGAAATTTTTTCTCAAAAATAGACTTGAGCGAAGCATACCTACAAGTACGAGTAGATGAGAAAAGCTCGAGGTTGTTGTGCATAAACACACATAAAGGATTATATAAGCTCCAGAGATTACCATCAAGGATCAAGGTCGAAAATGATACTATGCTAGACGGACTGGATTTCACGATTGCATGCCTTGATGACATACTGATAAATAGCAAAAATATTGAACAACACTGGGAACACGTTCAAGAGCTTTTCAGGAAGAAACAAAACTACGGGTTTCTGGTAAAAGAAAATAAATGTGACCTCTTTATGAAGGAAATAAAATATCTGGGCCATATTATTGAAGAAGAAGGCCAGACTCAGAAACAGCTACGGCAATAAAAAAAAATAAAAATGCCGGCTCCAAAAAATTTAGCAGAATTACAAAGCTTCTGGGCTTAGTAAATTCTTACCAAAAATTTATACCAAACATGCACAATTTACGCGCACCCCAAAACAAACTGCTGAAGAAGGAAAAAGTTTGGGAGTGGACAGATGAATGTCAGAAAACTTTTGACAAAATCATTAAACCTCTAACAGCAGATTTATTTTTGGCGCATTATGACCCAAAATTAGAATTAATAGTCGCGAGTGCCTATGGTGTTGGGGCATGTATACTTCATAAAATGCCTGATGTAACACTAAAACCCATCGCGCATGCGTCAAGAACCATTCTACTAACTGAACAAAATTTACTCGCAAATCGAAAAAGAAGGGCTGGGGATTATTTTTGCGGTTACGAGATTCCACAGATACATTTACGGTAGATTTTTCACCTTACAGACGGACCACAAGCCGTTATTAACAATATTTGGATCAAAGAAAGGTCTACCTGTCTACACTGCTAATAGATTGCTAAGATGGGGTACAATTTTATTGAACTACAACTTTAAATTGGAGTATCTTCCATCAAACAAAATCGGGCATGCAGATGGTCTTTCGAGACTAATACCAAAGAAAACAGAGCCATTAGAAGATTCCGTAATTGCAACTCTACCATATGAGGAAGATATAAGAACATCATTATGTAGTACAATTCGAAACCTCACCACCACATTACAGGAAATAAGAAATGAAGCAGTGAATGACGAATCTATTAAGGAAACGAAAACAAAAATTCCAGGAAGAAATAAGAATATATCAGACAGTTTTTCGTTCTGTGATAATGCTCTACTATATAATGAAAGGGTAGTAATCCCAAAAACGCTACAAAGGCGAATCCTCAAGAATTTTCACATGGGCCACCCAGGAAAGAACAGAATGAAATCTTTAATGCGAAGTTATACATATTGGCCAAACATGGATCAAGATATCTCACGCATATGGCGGACAAATGCAAGGGTTGTTCCTTAGCAGCCAAAGCACCGCCGATCATCCATAAGCCATGGCCGGAGACAGATCGACCGTGGTCGAGAATACATGTAGATTTCGCAGGTCCATTAGATGGTTTCTACTACTTGATTGTAGTAGACAGTTACAGTAAATGGCCAGAAGTATTTCATTGTAGAAATCCTACTTCGGGGACTACCATAAAGTGCCTTCACGAGCTGTTTGCTCGTTTCGGAGTGGTTGATTGTCTAGTCACCGTAATGGGACACAATTCACATCTGCGGATTTTCAAGAATTTTGTGAAACTTTTAGGTGAAACACATCAAATCCCCGCCATATCACCCAAGATCAAACGGGCAAGCGGGGAGATTTGTAGATACGCTAAAAAAGAGCACTAAGGAAAGCTTATGACGTGCCAACAGAAAAGGCTTTGCAGCAATTCTTGCAAGTATATCGAATTACAGCAAACAGTACTACGCCATCGGCATTATCACCCGCGGAAGTGATGTTCGCGCGAAAAAAATAGATCGGTATTCGACAAATTACTACCCAGACAGACAAAGCAATCAACAACGTCGTTCGTACCAAAAAGAAAATTTAACCCAGGAGAGAAAGTTTTTTTCAAAATGTACAAAAACAATACATCCTACTGGGAACAAAGGAAAATAAAGAAATGGATCAGGAACATGATTTACATAATTCAGGGTCCCAAGTTCTCGCATAAAAGGCTCTTAAATCAAATAAGAAAGAGACTGTTAGAGGATTCTAACGGTCCACCCCAGGAAGAGCAAGAAGTGATGGACACGATATTCGACACATTCGACATGCAAAGGCCTCAAACAATATCAGAACCGCGAAAATCGAGCAGGAAAAGAAAATTTACAGAGCCTTTGATGATAAATCCAAAAAGAAAAGAATATTAAAGACCACTCCGAGGTAAAAGCTTTGGAAGTGGGGGTGTTATGGGATCTTACCTGTAACGATACAATGAACTCTTCCTGACACTATAAAGACTGCGCCTCTCAAGAGAGACGATATAGAACGGAAGTGGAACGAGTCGAGACAGAGCAAGTCGAGACTATAGTAGTTCATTGTAAAGCAGACTGACAGTCGTACTAACACCTTCAACTTCTTGTATTATTATTATTCTGTTGTAATATATCTTTGTTATTCCTACTCTTGTGTTCGTGTTGTTCTTCCTTGGTCCTAACATTGGACCATAACAGTGGTGCGGGGATATTGGACCATAACACTTTCTTTGTTTCTTTCTTTCTTTCTTTCTTTCTTTCTTTCTTTTCTGTCGTTCTATATTCTTTTTCGCTTTCATCATTTTGTTTGCTTTTCTCACTTATTCTTTCTTTTGTTTCTCATTCATACCTTATTTCATTTTCCATTCATACATTTATTTTTTCTTTCTTTCTTTCTATTCTCTCGTTCTTTTTTTCTCTTTCCTCATTTCCCTTGCTTTTCTCACGTATCCTTTCTTTCGTTTCCCATTCTTACATTATATCATTTTTCATTGGTATATTTTTCTTTCTTTCTTTCTTTCTTTCTTTCTTTCTTTCCATTCCATTGTTTTATATTATTTTTCTCTTTCTTCATTTTCCTTGCTTTTCTCACTTATTCTTTCTTTTGCTTCTCTTTTTACCTTATATCATTTTTAATTTGTACTTATATTTCTTCTTTCTTTCTTTTCTTCCTTCTCTTCTGTCGTTCTATATTCTTTTTCTTATTCATTATTTTCCTTGCTTTTCTCACATATTCTTTTTTCTTTTGTCTTTCTTACATTATTTCATTTTTCATTCGTAATTTTTTCTTCTTTCTTTCTTTCTTTCTTTCTTTCTTTCTTTCTATTCTGTCCTTCTATATTCTTTTTCGCTTTCATCATTTTCTTTGCTTTTCTCACTTTTTCTTTCCTTTGTTTCTCATTCTTACCTTATTACATTTTCCATTCATATTTTTCTTTTTTCTTTCTATTTTCTCGTTCTATATTCTATTTCTGTTTCCTCATTTCCCTTGCTTCTCTCACTCATTCTTTCTTTCGTTTCTCATTCTTATTTCATTTTTCATTCGTACTTATATTTTCTCTTTCTTTATTTCTTTCTTTCTTTGTTTCTTTATATTCTGTCCTTCTATATCCTTTTTCGCTTTCATTATTTCCCTCGTTTTTCTCACTTATTCTTTCTTTCCTTTCTCATTCTTACCTTATTTCATTTTTCTTTTGTACTGATATTTTCTTCTTTCTTTCTTTCTTTCTTTCTTTCTTTGATTCTATTCTGTCGTTCTACATTCTTTTTCTCTTTCTTGGTTTTCTTTGCTTTTCTCACTTATTCTTTCTTTCGTTTCTCATTCTTACCTTATTTCATTTTTCATAGGTACATATATATTTTTTCTTTGTTTCTTCTTTCTTTCTATTCTGTAGTCCTATATTCATTTCGCTTTCCTCATTTTCCTTGCTTTTCCCACTTCTTCTTTCTTTCGTTTCTTATTCTTCCAGTATTTCATTTTTCATTCGTACTTGTATTTTCTTCATTCATTCATTCTTTCTTTCTTTCTTTCAATTCTGTTGTTCTATATTCTTTTTCTCTTTCATCATTTTCTTGCTTTTCTCACTTATTATTTCTTTCGTTCCTCATTCTTACATTATTTCTATTTTTCATTCGTCCTTGTATTTTCTCTGTCTTACTTTCTTTCTTTATTTATTTTTTCTATTCTGTCGTTCTATATTCTTTTTTTCTTTCATCATTTTCTTGCTTTTCTCACTTATTCTTTCTTTAGTTCCTCATTCTTACATTATTTCTATTTTTCATTCGTCCTTGTATTTTCTCTGTCTTACTTTCTTTCTTTATTTATTTTTTCTATTCTGTCGTTCTATATTCTTTTTTTCTATTTCCTCATTTTCCTTGATTTTCTCGCTTCTTTCTTTCGTTTCGCATTCTTCCACTATTTCATTTTTCATTCGTAATTGTATTTTCTTCATTCGTTCTTTCTTTATTTATTTCTATTCTCTTGTTCTATATTCTTTTTCTCTTTCCTCATTTTTTCTTTCGATTCTCATTCTTACATTATTTCATTTTTCATTCGTAATTATATTTTTTCTTTCTTTCTTTCTTTCTATCTATCTATTCTGTCGTTCTATATTATTTTTCTCTTTCCTCATTTTCCTTGCTTTTCTCACTTATTCTTTCTTTCGTTTCTCATTCTTCCAGTTTTTCATTTTTCATTCGTATGGTATTTTTCTTCTTTCCTTCTTTCTTTCTGACCAAATTTCTTTTTTTTTCTTTTCCATTTGTCTCTCTTTTAGCTTCATTCTTTCTTTACTGTCTTTTTTTTACACCTTGTCTTCCTGTATTTACTTCTCTATTTCCTTCTGTCATTAATTCATTTTTGACCTTCTTTACACTTCATCCATTTCTCGTGTGCGTTTTTTTAATACTTTAATTTATTTTATTTTGCTATCTTTTTTCTCACTCATATTATCGTCATTCCCCTCCATTCTTTCGCTCCCGTTTTTGGTTTGCTTCTTGACTTAATTTCCTCCTGTCATGATTTCCCCAGAATTCTCTTCCCCGACCCTTAACTCTTGTAATCAACATCTCCTGTTCACTTCCATTCTCTTTCACTCCATCCTTCCTTACTTCTATCTTTCATTCCTTCCTTCCTGCTAACCGTCCTGCCACTGCATAACTCGCGATTCTAAATCGATGCATTGCTAACCCAAATTACTTGCCAACAACATGACTATTGCAAAAGTTTTCTCTTCTCTACAATAAATGCAACTTCGATCTGCTCAAAAATCGATGCATTGTAGCCTAAATAGACATGAGGTCGGTAGTCCTCGGCAACAGACACAAACAGGCGTTTTCCTGGGAGCAGTCATTCGTCGGTTTAATGCACTGATTCTTTGACCAACTTAGTTGGGTCGCATCCAACTTTCCGCCCCCACATCATTCACTCAGCACTGAGAATCAATTTTAAAAATCAGCTTTGTTAATCTCAGTAATGGATAAACAATTTATCAATGTATATATACGAATATGAGTCAAGAGATTAAAATTAAACTTAGATGTTGACGTGGATAAGAGCTGCTTTCAGATATGCGCGCACAGTCCAAACACATTGATCTTTAAACAAGAGAAATATTCACTAGTTATTGCCAGGAGGCGATCGAAAGAGAAAATATGTTTTATCGGAGAAAGGTTTCATTGCTATACAGCAGCACGTTCTTCGTCTGTAGACCTCTATTTGTGGTGGTTAACGCTGACTCATTTCATGTTGCTCCTAAGACATCTATCGCTCTAAATTCTAGGAAACAATCTACTTTTAATGACCGTGCTCGTTCTTTTCGGATACAGAATTTTTTGTAGCTTTCAAGCCGGAAATAGCGGATGGAAATGGAGTCCATTCAATTTTTATTCTGTTAAACGTTAGATACGAAAACACCATGAACTTTTCAAATACCTTACAAGGCACATATACACCCTTCTGAAAATTAATTGAAACAACCGCTTCAGTTTCCTTCTTTTCGCTATACGTTTTAGTTTTAGACCCACTAGAGTGACAGGGTATAACCGATTTATATTTTTTCCTCAGATTAGGTCATTTGCAGTGGTGTGCATTAATATTGCGTTATCCGCGATTGCATCAGATTTTTATCACACCCAGGCACTATTGTCTCGACTGTCGATTAGTTGTCCTACGACCATTGTATGCGATAGACGCTACTCTAAGTAAGCACACGAAAATTGTAGCGCTGCATGAACACACTCCAAGGCTTTTCAGTGAGCAAATCAAAGTACTATAGACTGGCCCGGGAACCCTACTGATTTAAATCCAATCGGATATCTGTTGTCAAACTGCAAAAGTAGATTTTGTAGAAAGGACATACGAAGTACTAACATGTGCACTGGGTCATGATTCACTGGAAAAATTTGAAAAATAAGTAAATAATAACGGAATTATTCGTTTTGTTTCAATTAATTTGCACAATGGTATAAGCTACAGGTCGTCGTCGACTTATGAAAATTACTGGCTACGAATTGCAGGTCGTAAATGGATCTGGATTGTAAGTTGGCCCGCACTTAATTTCCCAAACATTTTATCTTTATTTAGGCATTATAGTATTTTTAATAATTTTACAGTTTCTTTAAGTTTGATAACATTTATATCACCTTTCTACACAGTGTTTTCTTTCTGTTTCTTATTCGTTAGGTTTAAGTTAAATAAATTTTCTTTCCTCCTCGGCAGGTTTAGGAGTAGACACACACAGTTTCCTCTAGGTAGATATCTTGTTGGTTTTTGAAGAAACAGATAT